>OZ059905.1:18599910-19164910 GCA_964057215.1 Oscheius myriophilus
TCGTATGCGACAAATTGGTACTACTGTCAATTTGTCGTATGCGACAAATTGGTACTACTGTCAATTTGTCGTATGCGACAAATTGATTCAACTGTCAATTTGTCGTATGCGACAATTTGGTTCAACTGTCAATTTGTCGTATGCGACAAATTGATTCAACTGTCAATTTGTCGTATGCGACAAATTGGTTCAACTGTCAATTTGTCGTATGCGACAAATTGGTATTACTGTCAATTTGTCGTATGCGACAAATTGGTACTACTGTCAATTTGTCGTATGCGACAAATTGGTTCAACTGTCAATTTGTCGTATGCGACAAATTGGTTCAACTGTCAATTTGTCGTATGCGACAAATTGGTTCAACTGTCAATTTGTCGTATGCGACAAGTTGATTCAACTGTCAATTTGTCGTATGCGACAAATTGGTTCAACTGTCAATTTGTCGTATGCGACAAGTTGATTCAACTGTCAATTTGTCGTTTGCGACAAATTGGTACTACTGTCAATTTGTCGTATGCGACAAATTGGTACTACTGTCAATTTGTCGTATGCGACAAATTGGTACTACTGTCAATTTGTCGTATGCGACAAATTGGTACTACTGTCAATTTGTCGTATGCGACAAATTGATTCAACTGTCAATTTGTCGTATGCGACAAATTGGTTCAACTGTCAATTTGTCGTATGCGACAAATTGATTCAACTGTCAATATGTCGTATGCGACAAATTGGTACTACTGTCAATTTGTCGTATGCGACAAATTGGTATTACTGTCAATTTGTCGTATGCGACAAATTGGTACTACTGTCAACTTGTCGTATGCGACAAATTGGTTCAACTGTCAATTTGTCGTATGCGACAAATTGGTTCAACTGTCAATTTGTCGTATGCGACAAATTGGTTCAACTGTCAATTTGTCGTATGCGACAAGTTGATTCAACTGTCAATTTGTCGTTTGCGACAAATTGGTACTACTGTCAATTTGTCGTATGCGACAAATTGGTACTACTGTCAATTTGTCGTATGCGACAAATTGGTACTACTGTCAATTTGTCGTATGCGACAAATTGGTACTACTGTCAATTTGTCGTATGCGACAAATTGGTACTACTGTCAATTTGTCGTATGCGACAAATTGGTTCAACTGTCAATTTGTCGTATGCGACAAATTGGTACTACTGTCAGATTGTCGTATGCGACAAATTGATTCAACTGTCAATTTGTCGTATGCGACAAATTGGTTCAACTGTCAATTTGTCGTATGCGACAAATTGGTTCAACTGTCAATTTGTCGTATGCGACAAATTGATTCAACTGTCAATTTGTCGTATGCGACAAATTGGTTCAACTGTCAATTTGTCGTATGCGACAAATTGGTACTACTGTCAATTTGTCGTATGCGACAAATTGGTACTACTGTCAATTTATCGTATGCGACAAATTGGTACTACTGTCAATTTGTCGTTTGCGACAAATTGGTACTACTGTCAATTTGTCGTATGCGACAAATTGATTCAACTGTCAATTTGTCGTATGCGACAAATTGGTTCAACTGTTAACTTGTCGTATGCAACAAATTGGTTCAACTGTCAATTTGTCGTATGCGACAAATTGGTTCAACTGTCAATTTGTCGTATGCGACAAATTGGTTCAACTGTCAATTTGTCGTATGCGACAAGTTGATTCAACTGTCAATTTGTCGTATGCGACAAATTGGTACTACTGTCAATTTGTCGTATGCGACAAAATGATTCAACTGTCAATTTGTCGTATGCGACAAATTAGTACTAATGTCAATTTGTCGTATGCGACAAATTGGTTTAACTGTCAATTTGTCGTATGCGACAAATTGGTACTACTGTCAACTTGTCGTATGCGACAAATTGGTTCAACTGTCAATTTGTCGTATGCGACAAATTGGTACTACTGTCAACTTGTCGTATGCGACAAATTGGTTCAACTGTCAATTTGTCGTATGCGACAAATTGTTTCAACTGTCAATTTGTCGTATGCGACAAATTGGTTCAACTGTCAATTTGTCGTATGCGACAAGTTGATTCAACTGTCAATTTGTCGTATGCGACAAATTGGTACTACTGTCAATTTGTCGTATGCGACAAATTGGTACTACTGTCAATTTGTCGTATGCGACAAATTGATTCAACTGTCAATTTGTTGACTGCGACAAATTGGTACTACTGTCAATTTGTCGTATGCGACAAATTGGTTTAACTGTCAATATGTCGTATGCGACAAATTGGTACTACTGTCAATTTGTCGTATGCGACAAATTGGTACTACTGTCAATTTGTCGTATGCGACAAATTGGTTCAACTGTCAATTTGTCGTATGCGACAAATTGGTTCAACTGTCAATTTGTCGTATGCGACAAATTGGTACTACTGTCAATTTGTCGTATGCG
The DNA here is from genome assembly GCA_964057215.1 of Oscheius myriophilus. NCBI lineage: Eukaryota > Metazoa > Nematoda > Chromadorea > Rhabditida > Rhabditidae > Oscheius > Oscheius myriophilus. The sequence goes on from OZ059905.1 coordinate 18,602,334, forward strand.
ACAAATTGGTACTACTGTCAATTTGTCGTATGCGACAAATTGGTTCAACTGTCAATTTGTCGTATGCGACAAATTGATTCAACTGTCAATTTGTTGTATGCGACAAATTGGTTCAACTGTCAATTTGTCGTATGCGACAAATTGGTTCAACTGTCAATTTGTCGTATGCGACAAATTGATTCAACTGTCAATTTGTCGTAAGCGACAAATTGGTTCAACTGTCAATTTGTCGTATGCGACAAATTGGTACTACTGTCAATTTGTCGTATGCGACAAATTGGTACTACTGTCAATTTGTCGTATGCGACAAATTGGTACTACTGTCAATTTGTCGTATGCGACAAATTGGTACTACTGTCAATTTGTCGTATGCGACAAATTGATTCAACTGTCAATATGTCGTATGCGACAAATTGGTACTACTGTCAATTTGTCGTATGCGACAAATTGGTACTACTGTCAATTTGTCGTATGCGACAAATTGGTACTACTGTCAATTTGTCGTATGCGACAAATTGGTACTACTGTCAATTTGTCGTATGCGACAAATTGGTTCAACTGTCAATTTGTCGTATGCGACAAATTGATTCAACTGTCAATTTGTTGTATGCGACAAATTGGTTCAACTGTCAATTTGTCGTATGCGACAAATTGGTTCAACTGTCAATTTGTCGTATGCGACAAATTGATTCAACTGTCAATTTGTCGTAAGCGACAAATTGGTTCAACTGTCAATTTGTCGTATGCGACAAATTGGTACTACTGTCAATTTGTCGTATGCGACAAATTGGTACTACTGTCAATTTGTCGTATGCGACAAATTGGTACTACTGTCAATTTGTCGTATGCGACAAATTGGTACTACTGTCAATTTGTCGTATGCGACAAATTGATTCAACTGTCAATATGTCGTATGCGACAAATTGGTACTACTGTCAATTTGTCGTATGCGACAAATTGGTACTACTGTCAATTTGTCGTATGCGACAAATTGGTTCAACTGTCAATTTGTCGTATGCGACAAATTGGTACTACTGTCAATTTCTTGTATGCGACAAATTGGTTCAACTGTCAATTTGTCGTATGCGACAAATTGGTACTACTGTCAATTTGTCGTATGCGACAAATTGGTACTACTGTCAATTTCTCGTATGCGACAAATTGGTACTACTGTCAATTTTTCGTATGCGACAAATTGGTACTACTGTCAATTTGTCGTACGCGACAAATTGGTTCAACTGTCAATTTGTCGTATGCGACAAATTGGTACTACTGTCAATTTGTCGTATGCGACAAATTGGTTCAACTGTCAATTTGTCGTATGCGACAAGTTGGTACTATTGTCAATTTGTCGTATGCGACAAATTGGTACTACTGTCAATTTTTCGTATGCGACAAATTGGTTTAACTGTCAATTTGTCGTATGCGACAAATTGGTACTACTGTCAATTTGTCGTATGCGACAAATTGGTACTACTGTCAATTTGTCGTATGCGACAAATTGATTCAACTGTCAATTTGTCGTATGCGACAAATTGGTTCAACTGTCAATTTGTCGTATGCGACAAATTGATTCGACTGTCAATTTGTCGTATGCGACAAATTGATTCGACTGTCAATTTGTCGTATGCGACAAATTGGTACTACTGTCAATTTGTCGTATGCGACAAATTGGTTCAACTGTCAATTTGTCGTATGCGACAAATTGATTCAACTGTCAATTTGTCGTATGCGACAAATTGGTTCAACTGTCAATTTGTCGTATGCGACAAATTGATTCAACTGTCAATATGTCGTATGCGACAAATTGGTACTACTGTCAATTTGTCGTATGCGACAAATTGGTATTACTGTCAATTTGTCGTATGCGACAAATTGGTACTACTGTCAACTTGTCGTATGCGACAAATTGGTTCAACTGTCAATTTGTCGTATGCGACAAATTGGTTCAACTGTCAATTTGTCGTATGCGACAAATTGGTTCAACTGTCAATTTGTCGTATGCGACAAGTTGATTCAACTGTCAATTTGTCGTTTGCGACAAATTGGTACTACTGTCAATTTGTCGTATGCGACAAATTGGTACTACTGTCAATTTGTCGTATGCGACAAATTGGTACTACTGTCAATTTGTCGTATGCGACAAATTGGTACTACTGTCAATTTGTCGTATGCGACAAATTGGTACTACTGTCAATTTGTCGTATGCGACAAATTGGTTCAACTGTCAATTTGTCGTATGCGACAAATTGGTACTACTGTCAATTTGTCGTATGCGACAAATTGGTACTACTGTCAGATTGTCGTATGCGACAAATTGATTCAACTGTCAATTTGTCGTATGCGACAAATTGGTTCAACTGTCAATTTGTCGTATGCGACAAATTGGTTCAACTGTCAATTTGTCGTATGCGACAAATTGATTCAACTGTCAATTTGTCGTATGCGACAAATTGGTTCAACTGTCAATTTGTCGTATGCGACAAATTGGTACTACTGTCAATTTGTCGTATGCGACAAATTGGTACTACTGTCAATTTGTCGTATGCGACAAATTGGTACTACTGTCAATTTGTCGTTTGCGACAAATTGGTACTACTGTCAATTTGTCGTATGCGACAAATTGATTCAACTGTCAATTTGTCGTATGCGACAAATTGGTTCAACTGTTAACTTGTCGTATGCAACAAATTGGTTCAACTGTCAATTTGTCGTATGCGACAAACTGGTTCAACTGTCAATTTGTCGTATGCGACAAATTGGTTCAACTGTCAATTTGTCGTATGCGACAAGTTGATTCAACTGTCAATTTGTCGTATGCGACAAATTGGTACTACTGTCAATTTGTCGTATGCGACAAATTGGTACTACTGTCAATTTGTCGTATGCGACAAAATGATTCAACTGTCAATTTGTCGTTTGCGACAAATTGGTACTACTGTCAATTTGTCGTATGCGACAAATTGGTACTACTGTCAATTTGTCGTATGCGACAAGTTGATTCAACTGTCAATTTGTCGTATGCGACAAATTGGTACTACTGTCAATTTGTCGTATGCGACAAATTGATTCAACTGTCAATTTGTCGTATGCGACAAATTGGTTCAACTGTTAACTTGTCGTATGCAACAAATTGGTTCAACTGTCAATTTGTCGTATGCGACAAACTGGTTCAACTGTCAATTTGTCGTATGCGACAAATTGGTTCAACTGTCAATTTGTCGTATGCGACAAGTTGATTCAACTGTCAATTTGTCGTATGCGACAAATTGGTACTACTGTCAATTTGTCGTATGCGACAAATTGGTACTACTGTCAATTTGTCGTATGCGACAAAATGATTCAACTGTCAATTTGTCGTTTGCGACAAATTGGTACTACTGTCAATTTGTCGTATGCGACAAATTGGTACTACTGTCAATTTGTCGTATGCGACAAATTGGTACTACTGTCAATTTGTCGTATGCGACAAATTGGTACTACTGTCAATTTGTCGTATGCGACAAATTGGTACTACTGTCAATTTGTCGTATGCGACAAATTGGTTCAACTGTCAATTTGTCGTATGCGACAAATTGGTACTACTGTCAATTTGTCGTATGCGACAAATTGGTACTACTGTCAGATTGTCGTATGCGACAAATTGATTCAACTGTCAATTTGTCGTATGCGACAAATTGGTTCAACTGTCAATTTGTCGTATGCGACAAATTGGTTCAACTGTCAATTTGTCGTATGCGACAAATTGATTCAACTGTCAATTTGTCGTATGCGACAAATTGGTTCAACTGTCAATTTGTCGTATGCGACAAATTGGTACTACTGTCAATTTGTCGTATGCGACAAATTGGTACTACTGTCAATTTGTCGTATGCGACAAATTGGTACTACTGTCAATTTGTCGTTTGCGACAAATTGGTACTACTGTCAATTTGTCGTATGCGACAAATTGATTCAACTGTCAATTTGTCGTATGCGACAAATTGGTTCAACTGTTAACTTGTCGTATGCAACAAATTGGTTCAACTGTCAATTTGTCGTATGCGACAAACTGGTTCAACTGTCAATTTGTCGTATGCGACAAATTGGTTCAACTGTCAATTTGTCGTATGCGACAAGTTGATTCAACTGTCAATTTGTCGTATGCGACAAATTGGTACTACTGTCAATTTGTCGTATGCGACAAATTGGTACTACTGTCAATTTGTCGTATGCGACAAAATGATTCAACTGTCAATTTGTCGTATGCGACAAATTAGTACTAATGTCAATTTGTCGTATGCGACAAATTGGTACTACTGTCAATTTTTCGTATGCGACAAATTGGTTTAACTGTCAATTTGTCGTATGCGACAAATTGGTACTACTGTCAATTTGTCGTATGCGACAAATTGGTACTACTGTCAATTTGTCGTATGCGACAAATTGATTCAACTGTCAATTTGTCGTATGCGACAAATTGGTACTACTGTCAATTTGTCGTATGCGACAAATTGGTTCAACTGTCAATTTGTCGTATGCGACAAATTGATTCAACTGTGAATTTGTCGTATGCGACAAATTGGTTCAACTGTCAATTTGTCGTATGCGACAAATTGATTCAACTGTCAATATGTCGTATGCGACAAATTGGTACTACTGTCAATTTGTCGTATGCGACAAATTGGTATTACTGTCAATTTGTCGTATGCGACAAATTGATTCAACTGTCAATATGTCGTATGCGACAAATTGGTTCAACTGTCAATTTGTCGTATGCGACAAATTGGTATTACTGTCAATTTGTCGTATGCGACAAATTGGTACTACTGTCAACTTGTCGTATGCGACAAATTGATTCAACTGTCAATTTGTCGTATGCGACAAATTGGTTCAACTGTCAATTTGTCGTATGCGACAAATTGGTTCAACTGTCAATTTGTCGTATGCGACAAATTGATTCAACTGTCAATTTGTCGTATGCGACAAATTGGTTCAACTGTCAATTTGTCGTATGCAACAAATTGGTACTACTGTCAATTTGTCGTATGCGACAAATTGGTACTACTGTCAATTTGTCGTATGCGACAAATTGGTACTACTGTCAATTTGTCGTTTGCGACAAATTGGTACTACTGTCAATTTGTCGTATGCGACAAATTGATTCAACTGTCAATTTGTCGTATGCGACAAATTGGTTCAACTGTTAACTTGTCGTTTGCAACAAATTGGTTCAACTGTCAATTTGTCGTATGCGACAAATTGGTTCAACTGTCAATTTGTCGTATGCGACAAATTGGTTCAACTGTCAATTTGTCGTATGCGACAAGTTGATTCAACTGTCAATTTGTCGTATGCGACAAATTGGTACTACTGTCAATTTGTCGTATGCGACAAATTGGTACTACTGTCAATTTGTCGTATGCGACAAAATGATTCAACTGTCAATTTGTCGTATGCGACAAATTAGTACTAATGTCAATTTGTCGTATGCGACAAATTGGTTTAACTGTCAATTTGTCGTATGCGACAAATTGGTACTACTGTCAACTTGTCGTATGCGACAAATTGGTTCAACTGTCAATTTGTCGTATGCGACAAATTGGTACTACTGTCAACTTGTCGTATGCGACAAATTGGTTCAACTGTCAATTTGTCGTATGCGACAAATTGTTTCAACTGTCAATTTGTCGTATGCGACAAATTGGTTCAACTGTCAATTTGTCGTATGCGACAAGTTGTATCAACTGTCAATTTGTCGTATGCGACAAATTGGTACTACTGTCAATTTGTCGTATGCGACAAATTGGTACTACTGTCAATTTGTCGTATGCGACAAATTGATTCAACTGTCAATTTGTTGACTGCGACAAATTGGTACTACTGTCAATTTGTCGTATGCGACAAATTGGTTTAACTGTCAATATGTCGTATGCGACAAATTGGTACTACTGTCAATTTGTCGTATGCGACAAATTGGTACTACTGTCAATTTGTCGTATGCGACAAATTGGTTCAACTGTCAATTTGTCGTATGCGACAAATTGGTTCAACTGTCAATTTGTCGTATGCAACAAATTGGTACTACTGTCAATTTGTCGTATGCGACAAATTGGTACTACTGTCAATTTGTCGTATGCGACAAATTGGTACTACTGTCAATTTGTCGTTTGCGACAAATTGGTACTACTGTCAATTTGTCGTATGCGACAAATTGATTCAACTGTCAATTTGTCGTATGCGACAAATTGGTTCAACTGTTAACTTGTCGTTTGCAACAAATTGGTTCAACTGTCAATTTGTCGTATGCGACAAATTGGTTCAACTGTCAATTTGTCGTATGCGACAAATTGGTTCAACTGTCAATTTGTCGTATGCGACAAGTTGATTCAACTGTCAATTTGTCGTATGCGACAAATTGGTACTACTGTCAATTTGTCGTATGCGACAAATTGGTACTACTGTCAATTTGTCGTATGCGACAAAATGATTCAACTGTCAATTTGTCGTATGCGACAAATTAGTACTAATGTCAATTTGTCGTATGCGACAAATTGGTTTAACTGTCAATTTGTCGTATGCGACAAATTGGTACTACTGTCAACTTGTCGTATGCGACAAATTGGTTCAACTGTCAATTTGTCGTATGCGACAAATTGGTACTACTGTCAACTTGTCGTATGCGACAAATTGGTTCAACTGTCAATTTGTCGTATGCGACAAATTGTTTCAACTGTCAATTTGTCGTATGCGACAAATTGGTTCAACTGTCAATTTGTCGTATGCGACAAGTTGTATCAACTGTCAATTTGTCGTATGCGACAAATTGGTACTACTGTCAATTTGTCGTATGCGACAAATTGGTACTACTGTCAATTTGTCGTATGCGACAAATTGATTCAACTGTCAATTTGTTGACTGCGACAAATTGGTACTACTGTCAATTTGTCGTATGCGACAAATTGGTTTAACTGTCAATATGTCGTATGCGACAAATTGGTACTACTGTCAATTTGTCGTATGCGACAAATTGGTACTACTGTCAATTTGTCGTATGCGACAAATTGGTTCAACTGTCAATTTGTCGTATGCGACAAATTGGTTCAACTGTCAATTTGTCGTATGCGACAAATTGGTACTACTGTCAATTTGTCGTATGCGACAAATTGGTACTACTGTCAATTTGTCGTATGCGACAAATTGGTTCAACTGTCAATTTGTCGTATGCGACAAATTGATTCAACTGTCAATTTGTTGTATGCGACAAATTGGTTCAACTGTCAATTTGTCGTATGCGACAAATTGGTTCAACTGTCAATTTGTCGTATGCGACAAATTGATTCAACTGTCAATTTGTCGTATGCGACAAATTGGTTCAACTGTCAATTTGTCGTATGCGACAAATTGGTACTACTGTCAATTTGTCGTATGCGACAAATTGGTACTACTGTCAATTTGTCGTATGCGACAAATTGGTTCAACTGTCAATTTGTCGTATGCGACAAATTGGTTCAACTGTCAATTTGTCGTATGCGACAAGTTGATTCAACTGTCAATTTGTCGTATGCGACAAATTGGTACTACTGTCAATTTGTCGTATGCGACAAATTGGTACTACTGTCAATTTGTCGTATGCGACAAAATGATTCAACTGTCAATTTGTCGTATGCGACAAATTAGTACTAATGTCAATTTGTCGTATGCGACAAATTGGTTTAACTGTCAATTTGTCGTATGCGACAAATTGGTACTACTGTCAACTTGTCGTATGCGACAAATTGGTTCAACTGTCAATTTGTCGTATGCGACAAATTGGTACTACTGTCAACTTGTCGTATGCGACAAATTGGTTCAACTGTCAATTTGTCGTATGCGACAAATTGTTTCAACTGTCAATTTGTCGTATGCGACAAATTGGTTCAACTGTCAATTTGTCGTATGCGACAAGTTGTATCAACTGTCAATTTGTCGTATGCGACAAATTGGTACTACTGTCAATTTGTCGTATGCGACAAATTGGTACTACTGTCAATTTGTCGTATGCGACAAATTGGTTCAACTGTCAATTTGTCGTATGCGACAAATTGGTTCAACTGTCAATTTGTCGTATGCGACAAATTGGTACTACTGTCAATTTGTCGTATGCGACAAATTGGTACTACTGTCAATTTGTCGTATGCGACAAATTGGTTCAACTGTCAATTTGTCGTATGCGACAAATTGATTCAACTGTCAATTTGTTGTATGCGACAAATTGGTTCAACTGTCAATTTGTCGTATGCGACAAATTGGTTCAACTGTCAATTTGTCGTATGCGACAAATTGATTCAACTGTCAATTTGTCGTATGCGACAAATTGGTTCAACTGTCAATTTGTCGTATGCGACAAATTGGTACTACTGTCAATTTGTCGTATGCGACAAATTGGTACTACTGTCAATTTGTCGTATGCGACAAATTGGTTCAACTGTCAATTTGTCGTATGCGACAAATTGGTTCAACTGTCAATTTGTCGTATGCGACAAGTTGATTCAACTGTCAATTTGTCGTATGCGACAAATTGGTACTACTGTCAATTTGTCGTATGCGACAAATTGGTACTACTGTCAATTTGTCGTATGCGACAAAATGATTCAACTGTCAATTTGTCGTATGCGACAAATTAGTACTAATGTCAATTTGTCGTATGCGACAAATTGGTTTAACTGTCAATTTGTCGTATGCGACAAATTGGTACTACTGTCAACTTGTCGTATGCGACAAATTGGTTCAACTGTCAATTTGTCGTATGCGACAAATTGGTACTACTGTCAACTTGTCGTATGCGACAAATTGGTTCAACTGTCAATTTGTCGTATGCGACAAATTGTTTCAACTGTCAATTTGTCGTATGCGACAAATTGGTTCAACTGTCAATTTGTCGTATGCGACAAGTTGTATCAACTGTCAATTTGTCGTATGCGACAAATTGGTACTACTGTCAATTTGTCGTATGCGACAAATTGGTACTACTGTCAATTTGTCGTATGCGACAAATTGATTCAACTGTCAATTTGTTGACTGCGACAAATTGGTACTACTGTCAATTTGTCGTATGCGACAAATTGGTTTAACTGTCAATATGTCGTATGCGACAAATTGGTACTACTGTCAATTTGTCGTATGCGACAAATTGACTGTCAATTTCAACTACTGTCAATTTGTCGTATGCGACAAATTGGTTCAACTGTCAATTTGTCGTATGCGACAAATTGGTTCAACTGTCAATTTGTCGTATGCAACAAATTGGTACTACTGTCAATTTGTCGTATGCGACAAATTGGTACTACTGTCAATTTGTCGTATGCGACAAATTGGTACTACTGTCAATTTGTCGTTTGCGACAAATTGGTACTACTGTCAATTTGTCGTATGCGACAAATTGATTCAACTGTCAATTTGTCGTATGCGACAAATTGGTTCAACTGTTAACTTGTCGTTTGCAACAAATTGGTTCAACTGTCAATTTGTCGTATGCGACAAATTGGTTCAACTGTCAATTTGTCGTATGCGACAAATTGGTTCAACTGTCAATTTGTCGTATGCGACAAGTTGATTCAACTGTCAATTTGTCGTATGCGACAAATTGGTACTACTGTCAATTTGTCGTATGCGACAAATTGGTACTACTGTCAATTTGTCGTATGCGACAAAATGATTCAACTGTCAATTTGTCGTATGCGACAAATTAGTACTAATGTCAATTTGTCGTATGCGACAAATTGGTTTAACTGTCAATTTGTCGTATGCGACAAATTGGTACTACTGTCAACTTGTCGTATGCGACAAATTGGTTCAACTGTCAATTTGTCGTATGCGACAAATTGGTACTACTGTCAACTTGTCGTATGCGACAAATTGGTTCAACTGTCAATTTGTCGTATGCGACAAATTGTTTCAACTGTCAATTTGTCGTATGCGACAAATTGGTTCAACTGTCAATTTGTCGTATGCGACAAGTTGTATCAACTGTCAATTTGTCGTATGCGACAAATTGGTACTACTGTCAATTTGTCGTATGCGACAAATTGGTACTACTGTCAATTTGTCGTATGCGACAAATTGATTCAACTGTCAATTTGTTGACTGCGACAAATTGGTACTACTGTCAATTTGTCGTATGCGACAAATTGGTTTAACTGTCAATATGTCGTATGCGACAAATTGGTACTACTGTCAATTTGTCGTATGCGACAAATTGGTACTACTGTCAATTTGTCGTATGCGACAAATTGGTTCAACTGTCAATTTGTCGTATGCGACAAATTGGTTCAACTGTCAATTTGTCGTATGCGACAAATTGGTACTACTGTCAATTTGTCGTATGCGACAAATTGGTACTACTGTCAATTTGTCGTATGCGACAAATTGGTTCAACTGTCAATTTGTCGTATGCGACAAATTGATTCAACTGTCAATTTGTTGTATGCGACAAATTGGTTCAACTGTCAATTTGTCGTATGCGACAAATTGGTTCAACTGTCAATTTGTCGTATGCGACAAATTGATTCAACTGTCAATTTGTCGTATGCGACAAATTGGTTCAACTGTCAATTTGTCGTATGCGACAAATTGGTACTACTGTCAATTTGTCGTATGCGACAAATTGGTTCAACTGTCAATTTGTCGTATGCGACAAATTGGTACTACTGTCAATTTCTTGTATGCGACAAATTGGTTCAACTGTCAATTTGTCGTATGCGACAAATTGGTACTACTGTCAATTTGTCGTATGCGACAAATTGGTACTACTGTCAATTTCTCGTATGCGACAAATTGGTACTACTGTCAATTTTTCGTATGCGACAAATTGGTACTACTGTCAATTTGTCGTACGCGACAAATTGGTTCAACTGTCAATTTGTCGTATGCGACAAATTGGTACTACTGTCAATTTGTCGTATGCGACAAATTGGTTCAACTGTCAATTTGTCGTATGCGACAAGTTGGTACTATTGTCAATTTGTCGTATGCGACAAATTGGTACTACTGTCAATTTTTCGTATGCGACAAATTGGTTTAACTGTCAATTTGTCGTATGCGACAAATTGGTACTACTGTCAATTTGTCGTATGCGACAAATTGGTACTACTGTCAATTTGTCGTATGCGACAAATTGATTCAACTGTCAATTTGTCGTATGCGACAAATTGGTTCAACTGTCAATTTGTCGTATGCGACAAATTGATTCGACTGTCAATTTGTCGTATGCGACAAATTGGTACTACTGTCGATTTGTCGTATGCGACAAATTGGTACTACTGTCAATTTGTCGTATGCGACAAATTGGTTCAACTGTCAATTTGTCGTATGCGACAAATTGATTCAACTGTCAATTTGTCGTATGCGACAAATCGGTAATACTGTCAATTTGTCGTATGCGACAAATTGGTTCAACTGTCAATTTGTCGTATGCGACAAATTGGTTCAACTGTCAACTTGTCGTATGCGACAAATTGGTTCAACTGTCAATTTGTCGTATGCGACAAATTGGTACTACTGTCAATTTGTCGTATGCGACAAATTGGTTTAACTGTCAATTTGTCGTATGCGACAAATTGGTTCAACTGTCAATTTGTCGTATGCGACAAATTGATTCGACTGTCAATTTGTCGTATGCGACAAATTGGTACTACTGTCAATTTGTCGTATGCGACAAATTGGTTCAACTGTCAATTTGTCGTATGCGACAAATTGATTCAACTGTCAATTTGTCGTATGCGACAAATTGGTTCAGCTGTCATTTTGTCGTATGCGACAAATTGGTACTACTGTCAGTTTGTCGTATGCGACAAATTGGTACTACTGTCAATTTGTCGTATGCGACAAATTGGTTCAACTGTCAATTTGTCGTATGCGACAAATTGATTCAACTGTCAATTTGTCGTATGCGACAAATTGGTTCAGCTGTCATTTTGTCGTATGCGACAAATTGATTCAACTGTCAATTTGTCGTATGCGACAAATTGGTACTATTGTCAATTTGTCGTATGCGACAAATTGGTACTACTGTCAATTTGTCGTATGCGACAAATTGGTTTAACTGTCAATTTGTCGTATGCGACAAATTGGTACTACTGTCAATTTGTCGTATGCGACAAATTGGTACTACTGTCAATTTGTCGTATGCGACAAATTGATTCAACTGTCAATTTGTCGTATGCGACAAATTGGTTCAACTGTCAATTTGTCGTATGCGACAAATTGATTCGACTGTCAATTTGTCGTATGCGACAAATTGGTACTACTGTCGATTTGTCGTATGCGACAAATTGGTACTACTGTCAATTTGTCGTATGCGACAAATTGGTTCAACTGTCAATTTGTCGTATGCGACAAATTGGTTCAACTGTCAATTTGTCGTATGCGACAAATTGATTCAACTGTCAATTTGTCGTATGCGACAAATTGGTAATACTGTCAATTTGTCGTATGCGACAAATTGGTTCAACTGTCAATTTGTCGTATGCGACAAATTGATTCAACTGTCAATTTGTTGTATGCGACAAATTGGTTCAACTGTCAATTTGTCGTATGCGACAAATTGGTTCAACTGTCAATTTGTCGTATGCGACAAATTGATTCAACTGTCAATTTGTCGTATGCGACAAATTGGTTCAACTGTCAATTTGTCGTATGCGACAAATTGGTACTACTGTCAATTTGTCGTATGCGACAAATTGGTACTACTGTCAATTTGTCGTATGCGACAAATTGGTACTACTGTCAATTTGTCGTATGCGACAAATTGGTACTACTGTCAATTTGTCGTATGCGACAAATTGATTCAACTGTCAATATGTCGTATGCGACAAATTGGTACTACTGTCAATTTGTCGTATGCGACAAATTGGTACTACTGTCAATTTGTCGTATGCGACAAATTGGTTCAACTCTCAATTTGTCGTATGCGACAAATTGGTACTACTGTCAATTTCTTGTATGCGACAAATTGGTTCAACTGTCAATTTGTCGTATGCGACAAATTGGTACTACTGTCAATTTGTCGTATGCGACAAATTGGTACTACTGTCAATTTCTCGTATGCGACAAATTGGTACTACTGTCAATTTTTCGTATGCGACAAATTGGTACTACTGTCAATTTGTCGTACGCGACAAATTGGTTCAACTGTCAATTTGTCGTATGCGACAAATTGGTACTACTGTCAATTTGTCGTATGCGACAAATTGGTTCAACTGTCAATTTGTCGTATGCGACAAGTTGGTACTATTGTCAATTTGTCGTATGCGACAAATTGGTACTACTGTCAATTTTTCGTATGCGACAAATTGGTTTAACTGTCAATTTGTCGTATGCGACAAATTGGTACTACTGTCAATTTGTCGTATGCGACAAATTGATTCAACTGTCAATTTGTCGTATGCGACAAATTGGTTCAACTGTCAATTTGTCGTATGCGACAAATTGATTCGACTGTCAATTTGTCGTATGCGACAAATTGGTACTACTGTCGATTTGTCGTATGCGACAAATTGGTACTACTGTCAATTTGTCGTATGCGACAAATTGGTTCAACTGTCAGTTTGTCGTATGCGACAAATTGATTCAACTGTCAATTTGTCGTATGCGACAAATTGGTAATACTGTCAATTTGTCGTATGCGACAAATTGGTTCAACTGTCAATTTGTCGTATGCGACAAATTGGTTCAACTGTCAACTTGTCGTATGCGACAAATTGGTTCAACTGTCAATTTGTCGTATGCGACAAATTGGTACTACTGTCAATTTGTCGTATGCGACAAATTGGTTTAACTGTCAATTTGTCGTATGCGACAAATTGGTTCAACTGTCAATTTGTCGTATGCGACAAATTGATTCGACTGTCAATTTGTCGTATGCGACAAATTGGTACTACTGTCAGTTTGTCGTATGCGACAAATTGGTACTACTGTCAATTTGTCGTATGCGACAAATTGGTTCAACTGTCAACTTGTCGTATGCGACAAATTGGTTCAACTGTCAATTTGTCGTATGCGACAAATTGGTACTACTGTCAATTTGTCGTATGCGACAAATTGATTCAACTGTCAATTTGTCGTATGCGACAAATTGGTACTACTGTCAATTTGTCGTATGCGACAAATTGGTTCAACTGTCAATTTGTCGTATGCGACAAATTGATTCAACTGTCAATTTGTCGTATGCGACAAATTGGTTCAGCTGTCATTTTGTCGTATGCGACAAATTGGTACTACTGTCAGTTTGTCGTATGCGACAAATTGGTACTACTGTCAATTTGTCGTATGCGACAAATTGGTTCAACTGTCAATTTGTCGTATGCGACAAATTGATTCAACTGTCAATTTGTCGTATGCGACAAATTGGTTCAGCTGTCATTTTGTCGTATGCGACAAATTGATTCAACTGTCAATTTGTCGTATGCGACAAATTGGTACTATTGTCAATTTGTCGTATGCGACAAATTGGTACTACTGTCAATTTGTCGTATGCGACAAATTGGTTTAACTGTCAATTTGTCGTATGCGACAAATTGGTACTACTGTCAATTTGTCGTATGCGACAAATTGGTACTACTGTCAATTTGTCGTATGCGACAAATTGATTCAACTGTCAATTTGTCGTATGCGACAAATTGGTTCAACTGTCAATTTGTCGTATGCGACAAATTGATTCGACTGTCAATTTGTCGTATGCGACAAATTGGTACTACTGTCGATTTGTCGTATGCGACAAATTGGTACTACTGTCAATTTGTCGTATGCGACAAATTGGTTCAACTGTCAATTTGTCGTATGCGACAAATTGATTCAACTGTCAATTTGTCGTATGCGACAAATTGGTAATACTGTCAATTTGTCGTATGCGACAAATTGGTTCAACTGTCAATTTGTCGTATGCGACAAATTGGTTCAACTGTCAACTTGTCGTATGCGACAAATTGGTTCAACTGTCAATTTGTCGTATGCGACAAATTGGTACTACTGTCAATTTGTCGTATGCGACAAATTGGTTTAACTGTCAATTTGTCGTATGCGACAAATTGGTTCAACTGTCAATTTGTCGTATGCGACAAATTGATTCGACTGTCAATTTGTCGTATGCGACAAATTGGTACTACTGTCAGTTTGTCGTATGCGACAAATTGGTACTACTGTCAATTTGTCGTATGCGACAAATTGGTTCAACTGTCAACTTGTCGTATGCGACAAATTGGTTCAACTGTCAATTTGTCGTATGCGACAAATTGGTTCAACTGTCAATTTGTCGTATGCGACAAATTGATTCAACTGTCAATTTGTCGTATGCGACAAATTGGTTCAGCTGTCATTTTGTCGTATGCGACAAATTGGTACTACTGTCAGTTTGTCGTATGCGACAAATTGGTACTACTGTCAATTTGTCGTATGCGACAAATTGGTTCAACTGTCAATTTGTCGTATGCGACAAATTGATTCAACTGTCAATTTGTCGTATGCGACAAATTGGTTCAGCTGTCATTTTGTCGTATGCGACAAATTGATTCAACTGTCAATTTGTCGTATGCGACAAATTGGTACTATTGTCAATTTGTCGTATGCGACAAATTGGTACTACTGTCAATTTGTCGTATGCGACAAATTGGTTTAACTGTCAATTTGTCGTATGCGACAAATTGGTACTACTGTCAATTTGTCGTATGCGACAAATTGGTACTACTGTCAATTTGTCGTATGCGACAAATTGATTCAACTGTCAATATGTCGTATGCGACAAATTGGTTCAACTGTCAATTTGTCGTATGCGACAAATTGATTCGACTGTCAATTTGTCGTATGCGACAAATTGGTACTACTGTCGATTTGTCGTATGCGACAAATTGGTACTACTGTCAATTTGTCGTATGCGACAAATTGGTTCAACTGTCAATTTGTCGTATGCGACAAATTGATTCAACTGTCAATTTGTCGTATGCGACAAATTGGTAATACTGTCAATTTGTCGTATGCGACAAATTGGTTCAACTGTCAATTTGTCGTATGCGACAAATTGGTTCAACTGTCAACTTGTCGTATGCGACAAATTGGTTCAACTGTCAATTTGTCGTATGCGACAAATTGGTACTACTGTCAATTTGTCGTATGCGACAAATTGGTTTAACTGTCAATTTGTCGTATGCGACAAATTGGTTCAACTGTCAATTTGTCGTATGCGACAAATTGATTCGACTGTCAATTTGTCGTATGCGACAAATTGGTACTACTGTCAGTTTGTCGTATGCGACAAATTGGTACTACTGTCAATTTGTCGTATGCGACAAATTGGTTCAACTGTCAACTTGTCGTATGCGACAAATTGGTTCAACTGTCAATTTGTCGTATGCGACAAATTGGTACTACTGTCAATTTGTCGTATGCGACAAATTGATTCAACTGTCAATTTGTCGTATGCGACAAATTGGTACTACTGTCAATTTGTCGTATGCGACAAATTGGTTCAACTGTCAACTTGTCGTATGCGACAAATTGGTTCAACTGTCAATTTGTCGTATGCGACAAATTGGTACTACTGTCAATTTGTCGTATGCGACAAATTGGTTTAACTGTCAATTTGTCGTATGCGACAAATTGGTTCAACTGTCAATTTGTCGTATGCGACAAATTGATTCGACTGTCAATTTGTCGTATGCGACAAATTGGTACTACTGTCAGTTTGTCGTATGCGACAAATTGGTACTACTGTCAATTTGTCGTATGCGACAAATTGGTTCAACTGTCAACTTGTCGTATGCGACAAATTGGTTCAACTGTCAATTTGTCGTATGCGACAAATTGGTACTACTGTCAATTTGTCGTATGCGACAAATTGATTCAACTGTCAATTTGTCGTATGCGACAAATTGGTACTACTGTCAATTTGTCGTATGCGACAAATTGGTTCAACTGTCAATTTGTCGTATGCGACAAATTGATTCAACTGTCAATTTGTCGTATGCGACAAATTGGTTCAGCTGTCATTTTGTCGTATGCGACAAATTGGTACTACTGTCAGTTTGTCGTATGCGACAAATTGGTACTACTGTCAATTTGTCGTATGCGACAAATCGGTTCAACTGTCAATTTGTCGTATGCGACAAATTGATTCAACTGTCAATTTGTCGTATGCGACAAATTGGTTCAGCTGTCATTTTGTCGTATGCGACAAATTGATTCAACTGTCAATTTGTCGTATGCGACAAATTGGTACTACTGTCAATTTGTCGTGAGCGACAAATTGGTTCAACTGTCAATTTGTCGTATGCGACAAATTGATTCGACTGTCAATTTGTCGTATGCGACAAATTGGTACTACTGTAAATTTGTCGTATGCGACAAATTGGTACTACTGTCAATTTGTCGTATGCAAAAAATTGGTTCAACTGTCAATTTGTCGTATGCGACAAATTGATTCCACTGTCAATTTGTCGTATGCGACAAATTGGTTCAACTGTCAATTTGTCGTATGCGACAAATTGATTCGACTGTCAATTTGTCGTATGCGACAAATTGGTACTACTGTCAGTTTGTCGTATGCGACAAATTGGTACTACTGTCAATTTGTCGTATGCGACAAATTGGTTCAACTGTCAATTTGTCGTATGCGACAAATTGATTCAACTGTCAATTTGTCGTATGCGACAAATTGGTTCAGCTGTCATTTTGTCGTATGCGACAAATTGATTCAACTGTCAATTTGTCGTATGCGACAAATTGGTACTACTGTCAATTTGTCGTATGCGACAAATTGGTACTACTGTCAATTTGTCGTATGCGACAAATTGGTTCAGCTGTCATTTTGTCGTATGCGACAAATTGATTCAACTGTCAATTTGTCGTATGCGACAAATTGGTACTACTGTCAATTTGTCGTATGCGACAAATTGGTACTACTGTCAATTTGTCGTGAGCGACAAATTGATTCAACTGTCAATTTGTCGTATGCGACAAATTGGTTCAACTGTCAATTTGTCGTATGCGACAAATTGATTCGACTGTCAATTTGTCGTATGCGACAAATTGGTACTACTGTAAATTTGTCGTATGCGACAAATTGGTACTACTGTCAATTTGTCGTATGCAAAAAATTGGTTCAACTGTCAATTTGTCGTATGCGACAAATTGATTCAACTGTCAATTTGTCGTATGCGACAAATTGGTTCAACTGTCAATTTGTCGTATGCGACAAATTGATTCGACTGTCAATTTGTCGTATGCGACAAATTGGTACTACTGTCAGTTTGTCGTATGCGACAAATTGGTACTACTGTCAATTTGTCGTATGCGACAAATTGGTTCAACTGTCAATTTGTCGTATGCGACAAATTGATTCAACTGTCAATTTGTCGTATGCGACAAATTGGTTCAGCTGTCATTTTGTCGTATGCGACAAATTGATTCAACTGTCAATTTGTCGTATGCGACAAATTGGTACTACTGTCAATTTGTCGTATGCGACAAATTGGTACTACTGTCAATTTGTCGTATGCGACAAATTGATTCAACTGTCAATTTGTCGTATGCGACAAATTGGTTCAACTGTCAATTTGTCGTATGCGACAAATTGATTCGACTGTCAATTTGTCGTATGCGACAAATTGGTACTACTGTCAATTTGTCGTATGCAAAAAATTGGTTCAACTGTCAATTTGTCGTATGCGACAAATTGATTCAACTGTCAATTTGTCGTATGCGACAAATTGGTTCAGCTGTCAATTTGTCGTAAGCGACAAATTGATTCAACTGTCAATTTGTCGTATGCGACAAATTGGTACTACTGTCAATTTGTCGTATGCGACAAATTGGTTTAACTGTCAATTTGTCGTATGCGACAAATTGGTTCAACTGTCAATTTGTCGTATGCGACAAATTGGTTCAACTGTCAATTTGTCGTATGCGACAAATTGGTACTACTGTCAATTTGTCGTATGCGACAAATTGATTCGACTGTCAATTTGTCGTATGCGACAAATTGGTACTACTGTCAGTTTGTCGTATGCGACAAATTGGTACTACTGTCAATTTGTCGTATGCGACAAATTGGTTCAACTGTCAATTTGTCGTATGCGACAAATTGGTAATACTGTCAATTTGTCGTATGCGACAAATTGGTTCAACTGTCAATTTGTCGTATGCGACAAATTGGTTCAACTGTCAACTTGTCGTATGCGACAAATTGGTTCAACTGTCAATTTGTCGTATGCGACAAATTGGTACTACTGTCAATTTGTCGTATGCGACAAATTGGTTTAACTGTCAATTTGTCGTATGCGACAAATTGGTACTACTGTCAATTTGTCGTATGCGACAAATTGGTACTACTGTCAATTTGTCGTATGCGACAAATTGATTCAACTGTCAATTTGTCGTATGCGACAAATTGGTTCAACTGTCAATTTGTCGTATGCGACAAATTGATTCGACTGTCAATTTGTCGTATGCGACAAATTGGTACTACTGTCAGTTTGTCGTATGCGACAAATTGGTACTACTGTCAATTTGTCGTATGCGACAAATTGGTTCAACTGTCAATTTGTCGTATGCGACAAATTGATTCAACTGTCAATTTGTCGTATGCGACAAATTGGTTCAGCTGTCATTTTGTCGTATGCGACAAATTGATTCAACTGTCAATTTGTCGTATGCGACAAATTGGTACTACTGTCAATTTGTCGTATGCGACAAATTGGTACTACTGTCAATTTGTCGTATGCGACAAATTGATTCAACTGTCAATTTGTCGTATGCGACAAATTGGTTCAACTGTCAATTTGTCGTATGCGACAAATTGATTCGACTGTCAATTTGTCGTATGCGACAAATTGGTACTACTGTAAATTTGTCGTATGCGACAAATTGGTACTACTGTCAATTTGTCGTATGCGAAAAATTGGTTCAACTGTCAATTTGTCGTATGCGACAAATTGATTCAACTGTCAATTTGTCGTATGCGACAAATTGGTTCAGCTGTCAATTTGTCGTAAGCGACAAATTGATTCAACTGTCAATTTGTCGTATGCGACAAATTGGTACTACTGTCAATTTGTCGTATGCGACAAATTGGTTTAACTGTCAATTTGTCGTATGCGACAAATTGGTTCAACTGTCAATTTGTCGTATGCGACAAATTGGTTCAACTGTCAATTTGTCGTATGCGACAAATTGGTACTACTGTCAATTTGTCGTATGCGACAAATTGATTCGACTGTCAATTTGTCGTATGCGACAAATTGGTACTACTGTCAGTTTGTCGTATGCGACAAATTGGTACTACTGTCAATTTGTCGTATGCGACAAATTGGTTCAACTGTCAATTTGTCGTATGCGACAAATTGATTCAACTGTCAATTTGTCGTATGCGACAAATTGGTTCAGCTGTCAATTTGTCATATGCGACAAATTGATTCAACCGTCAATTTGTCGTATGCGACAAATTGGTACTACTGTCAATTTGTCGTATGCGACGAATTGGTACTACTGTCAATTTGTCGTATGCGACAAATTGGTTCAACTGTCAATTTGTCGTATGCGACAAATTGGTTCAACTGTCAATTTGTCGTATGCGACAAATTGGTACTACTGTCAATTTGTCGTATGCGACAAATTGATTCGACTGTCAATTTGTCGTATGCGACAAATTGGTACTACTGTCAGTTTGTCGTATGCGACAAATTGGTTCAACTGTCAATTTGTCGTATGCGACAAATTGATTCAACTGTCAATTTGTCGTATGCGACAAATTGGTTCAGCTGTCATTTTGTCGTATGCGACAAATTGATTCAACTGTCAATTTGTCGTATGCGACAAATTGGTACTACTGTCAATTTGTCGTATGCGACAAATTGGTACTACTGTCAATTTGTCGTATGCGACAAATTGATTCAACTGTCAATTTGTCGTATGCGACAAATTGGTTCAACTGTCAATTTGTCGTATGCGACAAATTGATTCGACTGTCAATTTGTCGTATGCGACAAATTGGTACTACTGTAAATTTGTCGTATGCGACAAATTGGTACTACTGTCAATTTGTCGTATGCGAAAAATTGGTTCAACTGTCAATTTGTCGTATGCGACAAATTGATTCAACTGTCAATTTGTCGTATGCGACAAATTGGTTCAGCTGTCAATTTGTCGTAAGCGACAAATTGATTCAACTGTCAATTTGTCGTATGCGACAAATTGGTACTACTGTCAATTTGTCGTATGCGACAAATTGGTTCAACTGTCAATTTGTCGTATGCGACAAATTGGTTCAACTGTCAATTTGTCGTATGCGACAAATTGGTACTACTGTCAATTTGTCGTATGCGACAAATTGATTCGACTGTCAATTTGTCGTATGCGACAAATTGGTACTACTGTCAGTTTGTCGTATGCGACAAATTGGTACTACTGTCAATTTGTCGTATGCGACAAATTGGTTCAACTGTCAATTTGTCGTATGCGACAAATTGATTCAACTGTCAATTTGTCGTATGCGACAAATTGGTTCAGCTGTCAATTTGTCGTATGCGACAAATTGATTCAACTGTCAATTTGTCGTATGCGACAAATTGGTACTACTGTCAATTTGTCGTATGCGACAAATTGGTACTACTGTCAATTTGTCGTATGCGACAAATTGATTCAACTGTCAATTTGTCGTATGCGACAAATTGGTTCAACTGTCAATTTGTCGTATGCGACAAATTGATTCGACTGTCAATTTGTCGTATGCGACAAATTGGTACTACTGTAAATTTGTCGTATGCGACAAATTGGTACTACTGTCAATTTGTCGTATGCGAAAAATTGGTTCAACTGTCAATTTGTCGTATGCGACAAATTGATTCAACTGTCAATTTGTCGTATGCGACAAATTGGTTCAGCTGTCAATTTGTCGTAAGCGACAAATTGATTCAACTGTCAATTTGTCGTATGCGACAAATTGGTACTACTGTCAATTTGTCGTATGCGACAAATTGGTTCAACTGTCAATTTGTCGTATGCGACAAATTGGTTCAACTGTCAATTTGTCGTATGCGACAAATTGGTACTACTGTCAATTTGTCGTATGCGACAAATTGATTCGACTGTCAATTTGTCGTATGCGACAAATTGGTACTACTGTCAGTTTGTCGTATGCGACAAATTGGTACTACTGTCAATTTGTCGTATGCGACAAATTGGTTCAACTGTCAATTTGTCGTATGCGACAAATTGATTCAACTGTCAATTTGTCGTATGCGACAAATTGGTTCAGCTGTCAATTTGTCGTATGCGACAAATTGATTCAACTGTCAATTTGTCGTATGCGACAAATTGGTACTACTGTCAATTTGTCGTATGCGACAAATTGGTACTACTGTCAATTTGTCGTATGCGACAAATTGATTCAACTGTCAATTTGTCGTATGCGACAAATTGGTTCAACTGTCAATTTGTCGTATGCGACAAATTGATTCGACTGTCAATTTGTCGTATGCGACAAATTGGTACTACTGTAAATTTGTCGTATGCGACAAATTGGTACTACTGTCAATTTGTCGTATGCGACAAATTGGTTCAACTGTCAATTTGTCGTATGCGACAAATTGATTCAACTGTCAATTTGTCGTATGCGACAAATTGGTATTACTGTCAATTTGTCGTATGCAACAAATTGGTACTACTGTCAATTTGTCGTATGCGACAAATTGGTACTACTGTCAATTTGTCGTATGCGACAAATTGGTTCAACTGTCAATTTGTCGTATGCGACAAATTGATTCAACTGTCAATTTGTCGTATGCGACAAATTGGTTCAGCTGTCAATTTGTCGTAAGCGACAAATTGATTCAACTGTCAATTTGTCGTATGCGACAAATTGGTACTACTGTCAATTTGTCGTATGCGACAAATTGGTTTAACTGTCAATTTGTCGTATGCGACAAATTGGTTCAACTGTCAACTTGTCGTATGCGACAAATTGGTTCAACTGTCAATTTGTCGTATGCGACAAATTGGTACTACTGTCAATTTGTCGTATGCGACAAATTGATTCAACTGTCAATTTGTCGTATGCGACAAATTGGTACTACTGTCAATTTGTCGTATGCGACAAATTGGTTCAACTGTCAATTTGTCGTATGCGACAAATTGATTCAACTGTCAATTTGTCGTATGCGACAAATTGGTTCAGCTGTCATTTTGTCGTATGCGACAAATTGGTACTACTGTCAGTTTGTCGTATGCGACAAATTGGTACTATTGTCAATTTGTCGTATGCGACAAATTGGTTCAACTGTCAATTTGTCGTATGCGACAAATTGATTCAACTGTCAATTTGTCGTATGCGACAAATTGGTTCAGCTGTCATTTTGTCGTATGCGACAAATTGATTCAACTGTCAATTTGTCGTATGCGACAAATTGGTACTATTGTCAATTTGTCGTATGCGACAAATTGGTACTACTGTCAATTTGTCGTATGCGACAAATTGGTTTAACTGTCAATTTGTCGTATGCGACAAATTGGTACTACTGTCAATTTGTCGTATGCGACAAATTGGTACTACTGTCAATTTGTCGTATGCGACAAATTGATTCAACTGTCAATTTGTCGTATGCGACAAATTGGTTCAACTGTCAATTTGTCGTATGCGACAAATTGATTCGACTGTCAATTTGTCGTATGCGACAAATTGGTACTACTGTCGATTTGTCGTATGCGACAAATTGGTACTACTGTCAATTTGTCGTATGCGACAAATTGGTTCAACTGTCAATTTGTCGTATGCGACAAATTGATTCAACTGTCAATTTGTCGTATGCGACAAATTGGTAATACTGTCAATTTGTCGTATGCGACAAATTGGTTCAACTGTCAATTTGTCGTATGCGACAAATTGGTTCAACTGTCAACTTGTCGTATGCGACAAATTGGTTCAACTGTCAATTTGTCGTATGCGACAAATTGGTACTACTGTCAATTTGTCGTATGCGACAAATTGGTTTAACTGTCAATTTGTCGTATGCGACAAATTGGTTCAACTGTCAATTTGTCGTATGCGACAAATTGATTCGACTGTCAATTTGTCGTATGCGACAAATTGGTACTACTGTCAGTTTGTCGTATGCGACAAATTGGTACTACTGTCAATTTGTCGTATGCGACAAATTGGTTCAACTGTCAACTTGTCGTATGCGACAAATTGGTTCAACTGTCAATTTGTCGTATGCGACAAATTGGTACTACTGTCAATTTGTCGTATGCGACAAATTGATTCAACTGTCAATTTGTCGTATGCGACAAATTGGTACTACTGTCAATTTGTCGTATGCGACAAATTGGTTCAACTGTCAACTTGTCGTATGCGACAAATTGGTTCAACTGTCAATTTGTCGTATGCGACAAATTGGTACTACTGTCAATTTGTCGTATGCGACAAATTGGTTTAACTGTCAATTTGTCGTATGCGACAAATTGGTTCAACTGTCAATTTGTCGTATGCGACAAATTGATTCGACTGTCAATTTGTCGTATGCGACAAATTGGTACTACTGTCAGTTTGTCGTATGCGACAAATTGGTACTACTGTCAATTTGTCGTATGCGACAAATTGGTTCAACTGTCAACTTGTCGTATGCGACAAATTGGTTCAACTGTCAATTTGTCGTATGCGACAAATTGGTACTACTGTCAATTTGTCGTATGCGACAAATTGATTCAACTGTCAATTTGTCGTATGCGACAAATTGGTACTACTGTCAATTTGTCGTATGCGACAAATTGGTTCAACTGTCAATTTGTCGTATGCGACAAATTGATTCAACTGTCAATTTGTCGTATGCGACAAATTGGTTCAGCTGTCATTTTGTCGTATGCGACAAATTGGTACTACTGTCAGTTTGTCGTATGCGACAAATTGGTACTACTGTCAATTTGTCGTATGCGACAAATCGGTTCAACTGTCAATTTGTCGTATGCGACAAATTGATTCAACTGTCAATTTGTCGTATGCGACAAATTGGTTCAGCTGTCATTTTGTCGTATGCGACAAATTGATTCAACTGTCAATTTGTCGTATGCGACAAATTGGTACTACTGTCAATTTGTCGTATGCGACAAATTGGTACTACTGTCAATTTGTCGTGAGCGACAAATTGATTCAACTGTCAATTTGTCGTATGCGACAAATTGGTTCAACTGTCAATTTGTCGTATGCGACAAATTGATTCGACTGTCAATTTGTCGTATGCGACAAATTGGTACTACTGTAAATTTGTCGTATGCGACAAATTGGTACTACTGTCAATTTGTCGTATGCAAAAAATTGGTTCAACTGTCAATTTGTCGTATGCGACAAATTGATTCAACTGTCAATTTGTCGTATGCGACAAATTGGTTCAGCTGTCAATTTGTCGTAAGCGACAAATTGATTCAACTGTCAATTTGTCGTATGCGACAAATTGGTACTACTGTCAATTTGTCGTATGCGACAAATTGGTTTAACTGTCAATTTGTCGTATGCGACAAATTGGTTCAACTGTCAATTTGTCGTATGCGACAAATTGGTTCAACTGTCAATTTGTCGTATGCGACAAATTGGTACTACTGTCAATTTGTCGTATGCGACAAATTGATTCGACTGTCAATTTGTCGTATGCGACAAATTGGTACTACTGTCAGTTTGTCGTATGCGACAAATTGGTACTACTGTCAATTTGTCGTATGCGACAAATTGGTTCAACTGTCAATTTGTCGTATGCGACAAATTGGTAATACTGTCAATTTGTCGTATGCGACAAATTGGTTCAACTGTCAATTTGTCGTATGCGACAAATTGGTTCAACTGTCAACTTGTCGTATGCGACAAATTGGTTCAACTGTCAATTTGTCGTATGCGACAAATTGGTACTACTGTCAATTTGTCGTATGCGACAAATTGGTTTAACTGTCAATTTGTCGTATGCGACAAATTGGTACTACTGTCAATTTGTCGTATGCGACAAATTGGTACTACTGTCAATTTGTCGTATGCGACAAATTGGTACTACTGTCAATTTGTCGTATGCGACAAATTGGTTCAACTGTCAACTTGTCGTATGCGACAAATTGGTTCAACTGTCAATTTGTCGTATGCGACAAATTGGTACTACTGTCAATTTGTCGTATGCGACAAATTGGTTTAACTGTCAATTTGTCGTATGCGACAAATTGGTTCAACTGTCAATTTGTCGTATGCGACAAATTGATTCGACTGTCAATTTGTCGTATGCGACAAATTGGTACTACTGTCAGTTTGTCGTATGCGACAAATTGGTACTACTGTCAATTTGTCGTATGCGACAAATTGGTTCAACTGTCAACTTGTCGTATGCGACAAATTGGTACTACTGTCAATTTGTCGTATGCGACAAATTGATTCAACTGTCAATTTGTCGTATGCGACAAATTGGTTCAACTGTCAATTTGTCGTATGCGACAAATTGGTACTACTGTCAATTTGTCGTATGCGACAAATTGGTTCAACTGTCAATTTGTCGTATGCGACAAATTGATTCAACTGTCAATTTGTCGTATGCGAAAAATTGGTTCAACTGTCAATTTGTCGTATGCGACAAATTGATTCAACTGTCAATTTGTCGTATGCGACAAATTGGTTCAGCTGTCAATTTGTCGTAAGCGACAAATTGATTCAACTGTCAATTTGTCGTATGCGACAAATTGGTACTACTGTCAATTTGTCGTATGCGACAAATTGGTTTAACTGTCAATTTGTCGTATGCGACAAATTGGTTCAACTGTCAATTTGTCGTATGCGACAAATTGGTTCAACTGTCAATTTGTCGTATGCGACAAATTGGTACTACTGTCAATTTGTCGTATGCGACAAATTGATTCGACTGTCAATTTGTCGTATGCGACAAATTGGTACTACTGTCAGTTTGTCGTATGCGACAAATTGGTACTACTGTCAATTTGTCGTATGCGACAAATTGGTTCAACTGTCAATTTGTCGTATGCGACAAATTGATTCAACTGTCAATTTGTCGTATGCGACAAATTGGTTCAGCTGTCAATTTGTCATATGCGACAAATTGATTCAACCGTCAATTTGTCGTATGCGACAAATTGGTACTACTGTCAATTTGTCGTATGCGACAAATTGGTACTACTGTCAATTTGTCGTATGCGACAAATTGGTTCAACTGTCAATTTGTCGTATGCGACAAATTGGTTCAACTGTCAATTTGTCGTATGCGACAAATTGGTACTACTGTCAATTTGTCGTATGCGACAAATTGATTCGACTGTCAATTTGTCGTATGCGACAAATTGGTACTACTGTCAGTTTGTCGTATGCGACAAATTGGTACTACTGTCAGTTTGTCGTATGCGACAAATTGGTACTACTGTCAATTTGTCGTATGCGACAAATTGGTTCAACTGTCAATTTGTCGTATGCGACAAATTGATTCAACTGTCAATTTGTCGTATGCGACAAATTGGTTCAGCTGTCATTTTGTCGTATGCGACAAATTGATTCAACTGTCAATTTGTCGTATGCGACAAATTGGTACTACTGTCAATTTGTCGTATGCGACAAATTGGTACTACTGTCAATTTGTCGTATGCGACAAATTGATTCAACTGTCAATTTGTCGTATGCGACAAATTGGTTCAACTGTCAATTTGTCGTATGCGACAAATTGATTCGACTGTCAATTTGTCGTATGCGACAAATTGGTACTACTGTAAATTTGTCGTATGCGACAAATTGGTACTACTGTCAATTTGTCGTATGCGAAAAATTGGTTCAACTGTCAATTTGTCGTATGCGACAAATTGATTCAACTGTCAATTTGTCGTATGCGACAAATTGGTTCAGCTGTCAATTTGTCGTAAGCGACAAATTGATTCAACTGTCAATTTGTCGTATGCGACAAATTGGTACTACTGTCAATTTGTCGTATGCGACAAATTGGTTTAACTGTCAATTTGTCGTATGCGACAAATTGGTTCAACTGTCAATTTGTCGTATGCGACAAATTGGTTCAACTGTCAATTTGTCGTATGCGACAAATTGGTACTACTGTCAATTTGTCGTATGCGACAAATTGATTCGACTGTCAATTTGTCGTATGCGACAAATTGGTACTACTGTCAGTTGGTCGTATGCGACAAATTGGTACTACTGTCAATTTGTCGTATGCGACAAATTGGTTCAACTGTCAATTTGTCGTATGCGACAAATTGGTACTACTGTCAATTTGTCGTATGCGACAAATTGATTCGACTGTCAATTTGTCGTATGCGACAAATTGGTACTACTGTAAATTTGTCGTATGCGACAAATTGGTACTACTGTCAATTTGTCGTATGCGAAAAATTGGTTCAACTGTCAATTTGTCGTATGCGACAAATTGATTCAACTGTCAATTTGTCGTATGCGACAAATTGGTTCAGCTGTCAATTTGTCGTAAGCGACAAATTGATTCAACTGTCAATTTGTCGTATGCGACAAATTGGTACTACTGTCAATTTGTCGTATGCGACAAATTGGTTTAACTGTCAATTTGTCGTATGCGACAAATTGGTTCAACTGTCAATTTGTCGTATGCGACAAATTGGTTCAACTGTCAATTTGTCGTATGCGACAAATTGGTACTACTGTCAATTTGTCGTATGCGACAAATTGATTCGACTGTCAATTTGTCGTATGCGACAAATTGGTACTACTGTCAGTTTGTCGTATGCGACAAATTGGTACTACTGTCAATTTGTCGTATGCGACAAATTGGTTCAACTGTCAATTTGTCGTATGCGACAAATTGATTCAACTGTCAATTTGTCGTATGCGACAAATTGGTTCAGCTGTCAATTTGTCATATGCGACAAATTGATTCAACCGTCAATTTGTCGTATGCGACAAATTGGTACTACTGTCAATTTGTCGTATGCGACAAATTGGTACTACTGTCAATTTGTCGTATGCGACAAATTGGTTCAACTGTCAATTTGTCGTATGCGACAAATTGGTTCAACTGTCAATTTGTCGTATGCGACAAATTGGTACTACTGTCAATTTGTCGTATGCGACAAATTGATTCGACTGTCAATTTGTCGTATGCGACAAATTGGTACTACTGTCAGTTTGTCGTATGCGACAAATTGGTACTACTGTCAATTTGTCGTATGCGACAAATTGGTTCAACTGTCAATTTGTCGTATGCGACAAATTGATTCAACTGTCAATTTGTCGTATGCGACAAATTGGTTCAGCTGTCAATTTGTCGTATGCGACAAATTGATTCAACTGTCAATTTGTCGTATGCGACAAATTGGTACTACTGTCAATTTGTCGTATGCGACAAATTGGTACTACTGTCAATTTGTCGTATGCGACAAATTGATTCAACTGTCAATTTGTCGTATGCGACAAATTGGTTCAACTGTCAATTTGTCGTATGCGACAAATTGATTCGACTGTCAATTTGTCGTATGCGACAAATTGGTACTACTGTAAATTTGTCGTATGCGACAAATTGGTACTACTGTCAATTTGTCGTATGCGACAAATTGGTTCAACTGTCAATTTGTCGTATGCGACAAATTGATTCAACTGTCAATTTGTCGTATGCGACAAATTGGTATTACTGTCAATTTGTCGTATGCGACAAATTGGTACTACTGTCAATTTGTCGTATGCGACAAATTGGTTTAACTGTCAATTTGTCGTATGCGACAAATTGGTTCAACTGTCAATTTGTCGTATGCGACAAATTGGTTCAACTGTCAATTTGTCGTATGCGACAAATTGGTACTACTGTCAATTTGTCGTATGCGACAAATTGATTCGACTGTCAATTTGTCGTATGCGACAAATTGGTACTACTGTCAGTTTGTCGTATGCGACAAATTGGTACTACTGTCAATTTGTCGTATGCGACAAATTGGTTCAACTGTCAATTTGTCGTATGCGACAAATTGATTCAACTGTCAATTTGTCGTATGCGACAAATTGGTTCAGCTGTCAATTTGTCGTATGCGACAAATATATTCAACTGTCAATTTGTCGTATGCGACAAATTGGTACTACTGTCAATTTGTCGTATGCGACAAATTGGTACTACTGTCAATTTGTCGTATGCGACAAATTGATTCAACTGTCAATTTGTCGTATGCGACAAATTGGTTCAACTGTCAATTTGTCGTATGCGACAAATTGATTCGACTGTCAATTTGTCGTATGCGACAAATTGGTACTACTGTAAATTTGTCGTATGCGACAAATTGGTACTACTGTCAATTTGTCGTATGCGACAAATTGGTTCAACTGTCAATTTGTCGTATGCGACAAATTGATTCAACTGTCAATTTGTCGTATGCGACAAATTGGTATTACTGTCAATTTGTCGTATGCGACAAATTGGTACTACTGTCAATTTGTCGTATGCGACAAATTGGTACTACTGTCAATTTGTCGTATGCGACAAATTGGTACTACTGTCAATTTGTCGTATGCGACAAATTGATTCAACTGTCAATTTGTCGTATGCGACAAATTGGTTCAACTGTCAATTTGTCGTATGCGACAAATTGATTCAACTGTCAATTTGTCGTATGCGACAAATTGGTTCAAGTGTCAATTTGTCGTATGCGACAAATTGATTCAACTGTCAATATGTCGTATGCGACAAATTGGTACTACTGTCAATTTGTCGTATGCGACAAACTGGTATTACTGTCAATTTGTCGTATGCGACAAATTGGTACTACTGTCAACTTGTCGTATGCGACAAATTGGTTCAACTGTCAATTTGTCGTATGCGACAAATTGGTTCAAGTGTCAATTTGTCGTATGCGACAAATTGATTCAACTGTCAATATGTCGTATGCGACAAATTGGTACTACTGTCAATTTGTCGTATGCGACAAACTGGTATTACTGTCAATTTGTCGTATGCGACAAATTGGTACTACTGTCAATTTGTCGTATGCGACAAATTGATTCAACTGTCAATTTGTCGTATGCGACAAATTGGTTCAACTGTCAATTTGTCGTATGCGACAAATTGATTCGACTGTCAATTTGTCGTATGCGACAAATTGGTACTACTGTAAATTTGTCGTATGCGACAAATTGGTATTACTGTCAATTTGTCGTATGCGACAAATTGGTACTACTGTCAATTTGTCGTATGCGACAAATTGGTTTAACTGTCAATTTGTCGTATGCGACAAATTGGTTCAACTGTCAATTTGTCGTATGCGACAAATTGGTTCAACTGTCAATTTGTCGTATGCGACAAATTGGTACTACTGTCAATTTGTCGTATGCGACAAATTGATTCGACTGTCAATTTGTCGTATGCGACAAATTGGTACTACTGTCAGTTTGTCGTATGCGACAAATTGGTACTACTGTCAATTTGTCGTATGCGACAAATTGGTTCAACTGTCAATTTGTCGTATGCGACAAATTGATTCAACTGTCAATTTGTCGTATGCGACAAATTGGTTCAGCTGTCAATTTGTCGTATGCGACAAATATATTCAACTGTCAATTTGTCGTATGCGACAAATTGGTACTACTGTCAATTTGTCGTATGCGACAAATTGGTACTACTGTCAATTTGTCGTATGCGACAAATTGATTCAACTGTCAATTTGTCGTATGCGACAAATTGGTTCAACTGTCAATTTGTCGTATGCGACAAATTGATTCGACTGTCAATTTGTCGTATGCGACAAATTGGTACTACTGTAAATTTGTCGTATGCGACAAATTGGTACTACTGTCAATTTGTCGTATGCGACAAATTGGTTCAACTGTCAATTTGTCGTATGCGACAAATTGATTCAACTGTCAATTTGTCGTATGCGACAAATTGGTATTACTGTCAATTTGTCGTATGCGACAAATTGGTACTACTGTCAATTTGTCGTATGCGACAAATTGGTACTACTGTCAATTTGTCGTATGCGACAAATTGGTACTACTGTCAATTTGTCGTATGCGACAAATTGATTCAACTGTCAATTTGTCGTATGCGACAAATTGGTTCAACTGTCAATTTGTCGTATGCGACAAATTGATTCAACTGTCAATTTGTCGTATGCGACAAATTGGTTCAAGTGTCAATTTGTCGTATGCGACAAATTGATTCAACTGTCAATATGTCGTATGCGACAAATTGGTACTACTGTCAATTTGTCGTATGCGACAAACTGGTATTACTGTCAATTTGTCGTATGCGACAAATTGGTACTACTGTCAACTTGTCGTATGCGACAAATTGGTTCAACTGTCAATTTGTCGTATGCGACAAATTGGTTCAACTGTCAATTTGTCGTATGCGACAAATTGGTTCAACTGTCAATTTGTCGTATGCGACAAGTTGATTCAACTGTCAATTTGTCGTATGCGACAAATTGGTACTACTGTCAATTTGTCGTATGCGACAAATTGGTACTACTGTCAATTTGTCGTATGCGACAAATTGATTCAACTGTCAATTTGTCGTATGCGACAAATTGGTACTACTGTCAATTTGTCGTATGCGACAAATTGGTTTAACTGTCAATATGTCGTATGCGACAAATTGGTACTACTGTCAATTTGTCGTATGCGACAAATTGGTACTACTGTCAATTTGTCGTATGCGACAAATTGGTTCAACTGTCAATTTGTCGTATGCGACAAATTGGTTCAACTGTCAATTTGTCGTATGCGACAAATTGGTACTACTGTCAATTTGTCGTATGCGACAAATTGGTACTACTGTCAATTTGTCGCATGCGACAAATTGGTACTACTGTCAATTTGTCGTATGCGACAAATTGGTACTACTGTCAATTTGTCGTATGCGACAAATTGATTCAACTGTCAATTTGTCGTATGCGACAAATTGGTTCAACTGTCAACTTGTCGTATGCAACAAATTGGTTCAACTGTCAATTTGTCGTATGCGACAAATTGGTTCAACTGTCAATTTGTCGTATGCGACAAATTGGTTCAACTGTCAATTTGTCGT
The DNA here is from genome assembly GCA_964057215.1 of Oscheius myriophilus. Taxonomy (NCBI): domain Eukaryota; kingdom Metazoa; phylum Nematoda; class Chromadorea; order Rhabditida; family Rhabditidae; genus Oscheius; species Oscheius myriophilus. The sequence goes on from OZ059905.1 coordinate 18,635,354, forward strand.
ATGCGACAAGTTGATTCAACTGTCAATTTGTCGTATGCGACAAATTGGTACTACTGTCAATTTGTCGTATGCGACAAATTGGTACTACTGTCAATTTGTCGTATGCGACAAAATGATTCAACTGTCAATTTGTCGTATGCGACAAATTAGTACTAATGTCAATTTGTCGTATGCGACAAATTGGTACTAATGTCAATTTGTCGTATGCGACAAATTGGTACTACTGTAAATTTGTCGTATGCGACAAATTGGTACTACTGTCAATTTGTCGTATGCGACAAATTGGTTCAACTGTCAATTTGTCGTATGCGACAAATTGATTCAACTGTCAATTTGTCGTATGCGACAAATTGGTATTACTGTCAATTTGTCGTATGCGACAAATTGGTACTACTGTCAATTTGTCGTATGCGACAAATTGGTTTAACTGTCAATTTGTCGTATGCGACAAATTGGTTCAACTGTCAATTTGTCGTATGCGACAAATTGGTTCAACTGTCAATTTGTCGTATGCGACAAATTGGTACTACTGTCAATTTGTCGTATGCGACAAATTGATTCGACTGTCAATTTGTCGTATGCGACAAATTGGTACTACTGTCAGTTTGTCGTATGCGACAAATTGGTACTACTGTCAATTTGTCGTATGCGACAAATTGGTTCAACTGTCAATTTGTCGTATGCGACAAATTGATTCAACTGTCAATTTGTCGTATGCGACAAATTGGTTCAGCTGTCAATTTGTCGTATGCGACAAATATATTCAACTGTCAATTTGTCGTATGCGACAAATTGGTACTACTGTCAATTTGTCGTATGCGACAAATTGGTACTACTGTCAATTTGTCGTATGCGACAAATTGATTCAACTGTCAATTTGTCGTATGCGACAAATTGGTTCAACTGTCAATTTGTCGTATGCGACAAATTGATTCGACTGTCAATTTGTCGTATGCGACAAATTGGTACTACTGTAAATTTGTCGTATGCGACAAATTGGTACTACTGTCAATTTGTCGTATGCGACAAATTGGTTCAACTGTCAATTTGTCGTATGCGACAAATTGATTCAACTGTCAATTTGTCGTATGCGACAAATTGGTATTACTGTCAATTTGTCGTATGCGACAAATTGGTACTACTGTCAATTTGTCGTATGCGACAAATTGGTACTACTGTCAATTTGTCGTATGCGACAAATTGGTACTACTGTCAATTTGTCGTATGCGACAAATTGATTCAACTGTCAATTTGTCGTATGCGACAAATTGGTTCAACTGTCAATTTGTCGTATGCGACAAATTGATTCAACTGTCAATTTGTCGTATGCGACAAATTGGTTCAAGTGTCAATTTGTCGTATGCGACAAATTGATTCAACTGTCAATATGTCGTATGCGACAAATTGGTACTACTGTCAATTTGTCGTATGCGACAAACTGGTATTACTGTCAATTTGTCGTATGCGACAAATTGGTACTACTGTCAACTTGTCGTATGCGACAAATTGGTTCAACTGTCAATTTGTCGTATGCGACAAATTGGTTCAAGTGTCAATTTGTCGTATGCGACAAATTGATTCAACTGTCAATATGTCGTATGCGACAAATTGGTACTACTGTCAATTTGTCGTATGCGACAAACTGGTATTACTGTCAATTTGTCGTATGCGACAAATTGGTACTACTGTCAATTTGTCGTATGCGACAAATTGATTCAACTGTCAATTTGTCGTATGCGACAAATTGGTTCAACTGTCAATTTGTCGTATGCGACAAATTGATTCGACTGTCAATTTGTCGTATGCGACAAATTGGTACTACTGTAAATTTGTCGTATGCGACAAATTGGTATTACTGTCAATTTGTCGTATGCGACAAATTGGTACTACTGTCAATTTGTCGTATGCGACAAATTGGTTTAACTGTCAATTTGTCGTATGCGACAAATTGGTTCAACTGTCAATTTGTCGTATGCGACAAATTGGTTCAACTGTCAATTTGTCGTATGCGACAAATTGGTACTACTGTCAATTTGTCGTATGCGACAAATTGATTCGACTGTCAATTTGTCGTATGCGACAAATTGGTACTACTGTCAGTTTGTCGTATGCGACAAATTGGTACTACTGTCAATTTGTCGTATGCGACAAATTGGTTCAACTGTCAATTTGTCGTATGCGACAAATTGATTCAACTGTCAATTTGTCGTATGCGACAAATTGGTTCAGCTGTCAATTTGTCGTATGCGACAAATATATTCAACTGTCAATTTGTCGTATGCGACAAATTGGTACTACTGTCAATTTGTCGTATGCGACAAATTGGTACTACTGTCAATTTGTCGTATGCGACAAATTGATTCAACTGTCAATTTGTCGTATGCGACAAATTGGTTCAACTGTCAATTTGTCGTATGCGACAAATTGATTCGACTGTCAATTTGTCGTATGCGACAAATTGGTACTACTGTAAATTTGTCGTATGCGACAAATTGGTACTACTGTCAATTTGTCGTATGCGACAAATTGGTTCAACTGTCAATTTGTCGTATGCGACAAATTGATTCAACTGTCAATTTGTCGTATGCGACAAATTGGTATTACTGTCAATTTGTCGTATGCGACAAATTGGTACTACTGTCAATTTGTCGTATGCGACAAATTGGTACTACTGTCAATTTGTCGTATGCGACAAATTGGTACTACTGTCAATTTGTCGTATGCGACAAATTGATTCAACTGTCAATTTGTCGTATGCGACAAATTGGTTCAACTGTCAATTTGTCGTATGCGACAAATTGATTCAACTGTCAATTTGTCGTATGCGACAAATTGGTTCAAGTGTCAATTTGTCGTATGCGACAAATTGATTCAACTGTCAATATGTCGTATGCGACAAATTGGTACTACTGTCAATTTGTCGTATGCGACAAACTGGTATTACTGTCAATTTGTCGTATGCGACAAATTGGTACTACTGTCAACTTGTCGTATGCGACAAATTGGTTCAACTGTCAATTTGTCGTATGCGACAAATTGGTTCAACTGTCAATTTGTCGTATGCGACAAATTGGTTCAACTGTCAATTTGTCGTATGCGACAAGTTGATTCAACTGTCAATTTGTCGTATGCGACAAATTGGTACTACTGTCAATTTGTCGTATGCGACAAATTGGTACTACTGTCAATTTGTCGTATGCGACAAATTGATTCAACTGTCAATTTGTCGTATGCGACAAATTGGTACTACTGTCAATTTGTCGTATGCGACAAATTGGTTTAACTGTCAATATGTCGTATGCGACAAATTGGTACTACTGTCAATTTGTCGTATGCGACAAATTGGTACTACTGTCAATTTGTCGTATGCGACAAATTGGTTCAACTGTCAATTTGTCGTATGCGACAAATTGGTTCAACTGTCAATTTGTCGTATGCGACAAATTGGTACTACTGTCAATTTGTCGTATGCGACAAATTGGTACTACTGTCAATTTGTCGCATGCGACAAATTGGTACTACTGTCAATTTGTCGTATGCGACAAATTGGTACTACTGTCAATTTGTCGTATGCGACAAATTGATTCAACTGTCAATTTGTCGTATGCGACAAATTGGTTCAACTGTCAACTTGTCGTATGCAACAAATTGGTTCAACTGTCAATTTGTCGTATGCGACAAATTGGTTCAACTGTCAATTTGTCGTATGCGACAAATTGGTTCAACTGTCAATTTGTCGTATGCGACAAGTTGATTCAACTGTCAATTTGTCGTATGCGACAAATTGGTACTACTGTCAATTTGTCGTATGCGACAAATTGGTACTACTGTCAATTTGTCGTATGCGACAAAATGATTCAACTGTCAATTTGTCGTATGCGACAAATTTACAGTAGTACCAATTTGTCGCATACGACAAATTGACAGTCGAATCAATTTGTCGCATACGACAAATTGACAGTTGAACCAATTTGTCGCATACGACAAATTGACAGTTGAATCAATTTGTCGCATACGACAAATTGACAGTAGTACCAATTTGTCGCATACGACAAATTGACAGTAGTACCAATTTGTCGCATACGACAAATTGACAGTTGAATATATTTGTCGCATACGACAAATTGACAGCTGAACCAATTTGTCGCATACGACAAATTGACAGTTGAATCAATTTGTCGCATACGACAAATTGACAGTTGAACCAATTTGTCGCATACGACAAATTGACAGTAGTACCAATTTGTCGCATACGACAAACTGACAGTAGTACCAATTTGTCGCATACGACAAATTGACAGTCGAATCAATTTGTCGCATACGACAAATTGACAGTAGTACCAATTTGTCGCATACGACAAATTGACAGTTGAACCAATTTGTCGCATACGACAAATTGACAGTTGAACCAATTTGTCGCATACGACAAATTGACAGTTAAACCAATTTGTCGCATACGACAAATTGACAGTAGTACCAATTTGTCGCATACGACAAATTGACAGTAATACCAATTTGTCGCATACGACAAATTTACAGTAGTACCAATTTGTCGCATACGACAAATTGACAGTCGAATCAATTTGTCGTATGCGACAAATTGATTCAACTGTCAATTTGTCGTATGCGACAAATTGGTTCAGCTGTCAATTTGTCGTATGCGACAAATATATTCAACTGTCAATTTGTCGTATGCGACAAATTGGTACTACTGTCAATTTGTCGTATGCGACAAATTGGTACTACTGTCAATTTGTCGTATGCGACAAATTGATTCAACTGTCAATTTGTCGTATGCGACAAATTGGTTCAACTGTCAATTTGTCGTATGCGACAAATTGATTCGACTGTCAATTTGTCGTATGCGACAAATTGGTACTACTGTAAATTTGTCGTATGCGACAAATTGGTACTACTGTCAATTTGTCGTATGCGACAAATTGGTTCAACTGTCAATTTGTCGTATGCGACAAATTGATTCAACTGTCAATTTGTCGTATGCGACAAATTGGTATTACTGTCAATTTGTCGTATGCGACAAATTGGTACTACTGTCAATTTGTCGTATGCGACAAATTGGTACTACTGTCAATTTGTCGTATGCGACAAATTGGTACTACTGTCAATTTGTCGTATGCGACAAATTGATTCAACTGTCAATTTGTCGTATGCGACAAATTGGTTCAACTGTCAATTTGTCGTATGCGACAAATTGATTCAACTGTCAATTTGTCGTATGCGACAAATTGGTTCAAGTGTCAATTTGTCGTATGCGACAAATTGATTCAACTGTCAATATGTCGTATGCGACAAATTGGTACTACTGTCAATTTGTCGTATGCGACAAACTGGTATTACTGTCAATTTGTCGTATGCGACAAATTGGTACTACTGTCAACTTGTCGTATGCGACAAATTGGTTCAACTGTCAATTTGTCGTATGCGACAAATTGGTTCAACTGTCAATTTGTCGTATGCGACAAATTGGTTCAACTGTCAATTTGTCGTATGCGACAAGTTGATTCAACTGTCAATTTGTCGTATGCGACAAATTGGTACTACTGTCAATTTGTCGTATGCGACAAATTGGTACTACTGTCAATTTGTCGTATGCGACAAATTGATTCAACTGTCAATTTGTCGTATGCGACAAATTGGTACTACTGTCAATTTGTCGTATGCGACAAATTGGTTTAACTGTCAATATGTCGTATGCGACAAATTGGTACTACTGTCAATTTGTCGTATGCGACAAATTGGTACTACTGTCAATTTGTCGTATGCGACAAATTGGTTCAACTGTCAATTTGTCGTATGCGACAAATTGGTTCAACTGTCAATTTGTCGTATGCGACAAATTGGTACTACTGTCAATTTGTCGTATGCGACAAATTGGTACTACTGTCAATTTGTCGCATGCGACAAATTGGTACTACTGTCAATTTGTCGTATGCGACAAATTGGTACTACTGTCAATTTGTCGTATGCGACAAATTGATTCAACTGTCAATTTGTCGTATGCGACAAATTGGTTCAACTGTCAACTTGTCGTATGCAACAAATTGGTTCAACTGTCAATTTGTCGTATGCGACAAATTGGTTCAACTGTCAATTTGTCGTATGCGACAAATTGGTTCAACTGTCAATTTGTCGTATGCGACAAGTTGATTCAACTGTCAATTTGTCGTATGCGACAAATTGGTACTACTGTCAATTTGTCGTATGCGACAAATTGGTACTACTGTCAATTTGTCGTATGCGACAAAATGATTCAACTGTCAATTTGTCGTATGCGACAAATTAGTACTAATGTCAATTTGTCGTATGCGACAAATTGGTACTAATGTCAATTTGTCGTATGCGACAAATTGGTTTAACTGTCAATTTGTCGTATGCGACAAATTGGTACTACTGTCAACTTGTCGTATGCGACAAATTGATTCAACTGTCAATTTGTCGTATGCGACAAAATGGTTCAACTGTCAATTTGTCGTATGCGACAAATTGATTCAACTGTCAATTTGTCGTATGCGACAAATTGGTATTACTGTCAATTTGTCGTATGCGACAAATTGGTACTACTGTCAATTTGTCGTATGCGACAAATTGGTACTACTGTCAATTTGTCGTATGCGACAAATTGGTACTACTGTCAATTTGTCGTATGCGACAAATTGATTCAACTGTCAATTTGTCGTATGCGACAAATTGGTTCAACTGTCAATTTGTCGTATGCGACAAATTGATTCAACTGTCAATTTGTCGTATGCGACAAATTGGTTCAACTGTCAATTTGTCGTATGCGACAAATTGATTCAACTGTCAATTTGTTGTATGCGACAAATTGGTACTACTGTCAACTTGTCGTATGCGACAAATTGGTTCAACTGTCAATTTGTCGTATGCGACAAATTGGTTCAACTGTCAATTTGTCGTATGCGACAAAGTGGTTCAACTGTCAATTTGTCGTATGCGATAAGTTGATTCAACTGTCAATTTGTCGTATGCGACAAATTGGTACTACTGTCAATTTGTCGTATGCGACAAATTGGTACTACTGTCAATTTGTCGTATGCGACAAATTGATTCAACTGTCAATTTGTCGTATGCGACAAATTGATTCAACTGTCAATTTGTCGTATGCGACAAATTGGTACTACTGTCAATTTGTCGTATGCGACAAATTGGTTTAACTGTCAATTTGTCGTATGCGACAAATTGGTTCAACTGTCAATTTGTCGTATGCGACAAATTGGTTCAACTGTCAATTTGTCGTATGCGACAAATTGGTACTACTGTCAATTTGTCGTATGCGACAAATTGATTCGACTGTCAATTTGTCGTATGCGACAAATTGGTACTACTGTCAGTTTGTCGTATGCGACAAATTGGTACTACTGTCAATTTGTCGTATGCGACAAATTGGTTCAACTGTCAATTTGTCGTATGCGACAAATTGATTCAACTGTCAATTTGTCGTATGCGACAAATTGGTTCAGCTGTCAATTTGTCGTATGCGACAAATATATTCAACTGTCAATTTGTCGTATGCGACAAATTGGTACTACTGTCAATTTGTCGTATGCGACAAATTGGTACTACTGTCAATTTGTCGTATGCGACAAATTGATTCAACTGTCAATTTGTCGTATGCGACAAATTGGTTCAACTGTCAATTTGTCGTATGCGGCAAATTGATTCGACTGTCAATTTGTCGTATGCGACAAATTGGTACTACTGTAAATTTGTCGTATGCGACAAATTGGTACTACTGTCAATTTGTCGTATGCGACAAATTGGTTCAACTGTCAATTTGTCGTATGCGACAAAATGATTCAACTGTCAATTTGTCGTATGCGACAAATTAGTACTAATGTCAATTTGTCGTATGCGACAAATTGGTACTAATGTCAATTTGTCGTATGCGACAAATTGGTTTAACTGTCAATTTGTCGTATGCGACAAATTGGTATTACTGTCAATTTGTCGTATGCGACAAATTGGTTCAACTGTCAATTTGTCGTATGCGACAAATTGGTTCAAGTGTCAATTTGTCGTATGCGACAAATTGATTCAACTGTCAATATGTCGTATGCGACAAATTGGTACTACTGTCAATTTGTCGTATGCGACAAACTGGTATTACTGTCAATTTGTCGTATGCGACAAATTGGTACTACTGTCAATTTGTCGTATGCGACAAATTGATTCAACTGTCAATTTGTCGTATGCGACAAATTGGTTCAACTGTCAATTTGTCGTATGCGACAAATTGATTCGACTGTCAATTTGTCGTATGCGACAAATTGGTACTACTGTAAATTTGTCGTATGCGACAAATTGGTATTACTGTCAATTTGTCGTATGCGACAAATTGGTACTACTGTCAATTTGTCGTATGCGACAAATTGGTTTAACTGTCAATTTGTCGTATGCGACAAATTGGTTCAACTGTCAATTTGTCGTATGCGACAAATTGGTTCAACTGTCAATTTGTCGTATGCGACAAATTGGTACTACTGTCAATTTGTCGTATGCGACAAATTGATTCGACTGTCAATTTGTCGTATGCGACAAATTGGTACTACTGTCAGTTTGTCGTATGCGACAAATTGGTACTACTGTCAATTTGTCGTATGCGACAAATTGGTTCAACTGTCAATTTGTCGTATGCGACAAATTGATTCAACTGTCAATTTGTCGTATGCGACAAATTGGTTCAGCTGTCAATTTGTCGTATGCGACAAATATATTCAACTGTCAATTTGTCGTATGCGACAAATTGGTACTACTGTCAATTTGTCGTATGCGACAAATTGGTACTACTGTCAATTTGTCGTATGCGACAAATTGATTCAACTGTCAATTTGTCGTATGCGACAAATTGGTTCAACTGTCAATTTGTCGTATGCGACAAATTGATTCGACTGTCAATTTGTCGTATGCGACAAATTGGTACTACTGTAAATTTGTCGTATGCGACAAATTGGTACTACTGTCAATTTGTCGTATGCGACAAATTGGTTCAACTGTCAATTTGTCGTATGCGACAAATTGATTCAACTGTCAATTTGTCGTATGCGACAAATTGGTATTACTGTCAATTTGTCGTATGCGACAAATTGGTACTACTGTCAATTTGTCGTATGCGACAAATTGGTACTACTGTCAATTTGTCGTATGCGACAAATTGGTACTACTGTCAATTTGTCGTATGCGACAAATTGATTCAACTGTCAATTTGTCGTATGCGACAAATTGGTTCAACTGTCAATTTGTCGTATGCGACAAATTGATTCAACTGTCAATTTGTCGTATGCGACAAATTGGTTCAAGTGTCAATTTGTCGTATGCGACAAATTGATTCAACTGTCAATATGTCGTATGCGACAAATTGGTACTACTGTCAATTTGTCGTATGCGACAAACTGGTATTACTGTCAATTTGTCGTATGCGACAAATTGGTACTACTGTCAACTTGTCGTATGCGACAAATTGGTTCAACTGTCAATTTGTCGTATGCGACAAATTGGTTCAACTGTCAATTTGTCGTATGCGACAAATTGGTTCAACTGTCAATTTGTCGTATGCGACAAGTTGATTCAACTGTCAATTTGTCGTATGCGACAAATTGGTACTACTGTCAATTTGTCGTATGCGACAAATTGGTACTACTGTCAATTTGTCGTATGCGACAAATTGATTCAACTGTCAATTTGTCGTATGCGACAAATTGGTACTACTGTCAATTTGTCGTATGCGACAAATTGGTTTAACTGTCAATATGTCGTATGCGACAAATTGGTACTACTGTCAATTTGTCGTATGCGACAAATTGGTACTACTGTCAATTTGTCGTATGCGACAAATTGGTTCAACTGTCAATTTGTCGTATGCGACAAATTGGTTCAACTGTCAATTTGTCGTATGCGACAAATTGGTACTACTGTCAATTTGTCGTATGCGACAAATTGGTACTACTGTCAATTTGTCGCATGCGACAAATTGGTACTACTGTCAATTTGTCGTATGCGACAAATTGGTACTACTGTCAATTTGTCGTATGCGACAAATTGATTCAACTGTCAATTTGTCGTATGCGACAAATTGGTTCAACTGTCAACTTGTCGTATGCAACAAATTGGTTCAACTGTCAATTTGTCGTATGCGACAAATTGGTTCAACTGTCAATTTGTCGTATGCGACAAATTGGTTCAACTGTCAATTTGTCGTATGCGACAAGTTGATTCAACTGTCAATTTGTCGTATGCGACAAATTGGTACTACTGTCAATTTGTCGTATGCGACAAATTGGTACTACTGTCAATTTGTCGTATGCGACAAAATGATTCAACTGTCAATTTGTCGTATGCGACAAATTAGTACTAATGTCAATTTGTCGTATGCGACAAATTGGTACTAATGTCAATTTGTCGTATGCGACAAATTGGTTTAACTGTCAATTTGTCGTATGCGACAAATTGGTACTACTGTCAACTTGTCGTATGCGACAAATTGATTCAACTGTCAATTTGTCGTATGCGACAAAATGGTTCAACTGTCAATTTGTCGTATGCGACAAATTGATTCAACTGTCAATTTGTCGTATGCGACAAATTGGTATTACTGTCAATTTGTCGTATGCGACAAATTGGTACTACTGTCAATTTGTCGTATGCGACAAATTGGTACTACTGTCAATTTGTCGTATGCGACAAATTGGTACTACTGTCAATTTGTCGTATGCGACAAATTGATTCAACTGTCAATTTGTCGTATGCGACAAATTGGTTCAACTGTCAATTTGTCGTATGCGACAAATTGATTCAACTGTCAATTTGTCGTATGCGACAAATTGGTTCAACTGTCAATTTGTCGTATGCGACAAATTGATTCAACTGTCAATTTGTTGTATGCGACAAATTGGTACTACTGTCAACTTGTCGTATGCGACAAATTGGTTCAACTGTCAATTTGTCGTATGCGACAAATTGGTTCAACTGTCAATTTGTCGTATGCGACAAAGTGGTTCAACTGTCAATTTGTCGTATGCGATAAGTTGATTCAACTGTCAATTTGTCGTATGCGACAAATTGGTACTACTGTCAATTTGTCGTATGCGACAAATTGGTACTACTGTCAATTTGTCGTATGCGACAAATTGATTCAACTGTCAATTTGTCGTATGCGACAAATTGATTCAACTGTCAATTTGTCGTATGCGACAAATTGGTACTACTGTCAATTTGTCGTATGCGACAAATTGGTTTAACTGTCAATTTGTCGTATGCGACAAATTGGTTCAACTGTCAATTTGTCGTATGCGACAAATTGGTTCAACTGTCAATTTGTCGTATGCGACAAATTGGTACTACTGTCAATTTGTCGTATGCGACAAATTGATTCGACTGTCAATTTGTCGTATGCGACAAATTGGTACTACTGTCAGTTTGTCGTATGCGACAAATTGGTACTACTGTCAATTTGTCGTATGCGACAAATTGGTTCAACTGTCAATTTGTCGTATGCGACAAATTGATTCAACTGTCAATTTGTCGTATGCGACAAATTGGTTCAGCTGTCAATTTGTCGTATGCGACAAATATATTCAACTGTCAATTTGTCGTATGCGACAAATTGGTACTACTGTCAATTTGTCGTATGCGACAAATTGGTACTACTGTCAATTTGTCGTATGCGACAAATTGATTCAACTGTCAATTTGTCGTATGCGACAAATTGGTTCAACTGTCAATTTGTCGTATGCGGCAAATTGATTCGACTGTCAATTTGTCGTATGCGACAAATTGGTACTACTGTAAATTTGTCGTATGCGACAAATTGGTACTACTGTCAATTTGTCGTATGCGACAAATTGGTTCAACTGTCAATTTGTCGTATGCGACAAAATGATTCAACTGTCAATTTGTCGTATGCGACAAATTAGTACTAATGTCAATTTGTCGTATGCGACAAATTGGTACTAATGTCAATTTGTCGTATGCGACAAATTGGTTTAACTGTCAATTTGTCGTATGCGACAAATTGGTACTACTGTCAACTTGTCGTATGCGACAAATTGATTCAACTGTCAATTTGTCGTATGCGACAAAATGGTTCAACTGTCAATTTGTCGTATGCGACAAATTGATTCAACTGTCAATTTGTCGTATGCGACAAATTGGTATTACTGTCAATTTGTCGTATGCGACAAATTGGTACTACTGTCAATTTGTCGTATGCGACAAATTGGTACTACTGTCAATTTGTCGTATGCGACAAATTGGTACTACTGTCAACTTGTCGTATGCGACAAATTGATTCAACTGTCAATTTGTCGTATGCGACAAAATGGTTCAACTGTCAATTTGTCGTATGCGACAAATTGATTCAACTGTCAATTTGTCGTATGCGACAAATTGGTATTACTGTCAATTTGTCGTATGCGACAAATTGGTACTACTGTCAATTTGTCGTATGCGACAAATTGGTACTACTGTCAATTTGTCGTATGCGACAAATTGGTACTACTGTCAATTTGTCGTATGCGACAAATTGATTCAACTGTCAATTTGTCGTATGCGACAAATTGGTTCAACTGTCAATTTGTCGTATGCGACAAATTGATTCAACTGTCAATTTGTCGTATGCGACAAATTGGTTCAACTGTCAATTTGTCGTATGCGACAAATTGATTCAACTGTCAATTTGTTGTATGCGACAAATTGGTACTACTGTCAACTTGTCGTATGCGACAAATTGGTTCAACTGTCAATTTGTCGTATGCGACAAATTGGTTCAACTGTCAATTTGTCGTATGCGACAAAGTGGTTCAACTGTCAATTTGTCGTATGCGATAAGTTGATTCAACTGTCAATTTGTCGTATGCGACAAATTGGTACTACTGTCAATTTGTCGTATGCGACAAATTGGTACTACTGTCAATTTGTCGTATGCGACAAATTGATTCAACTGTCAATTTGTCGTATGCGACAAATTGATTCAACTGTCAATTTGTCGTATGCGACAAATTGGTACTACTGTCAATTTGTCGTATGCGACAAATTGGTTTAACTGTCAATTTGTCGTATGCGACAAATTGGTTCAACTGTCAATTTGTCGTATGCGACAAATTGGTTCAACTGTCAATTTGTCGTATGCGACAAATTGGTACTACTGTCAATTTGTCGTATGCGACAAATTGATTCGACTGTCAATTTGTCGTATGCGACAAATTGGTACTACTGTCAGTTTGTCGTATGCGACAAATTGGTACTACTGTCAATTTGTCGTATGCGACAAATTGGTTCAACTGTCAATTTGTCGTATGCGACAAATTGATTCAACTGTCAATTTGTCGTATGCGACAAATTGGTTCAGCTGTCAATTTGTCGTATGCGACAAATATATTCAACTGTCAATTTGTCGTATGCGACAAATTGGTACTACTGTCAATTTGTCGTATGCGACAAATTGGTACTACTGTCAATTTGTCGTATGCGACAAATTGATTCAACTGTCAATTTGTCGTATGCGACAAATTGGTTCAACTGTCAATTTGTCGTATGCGGCAAATTGATTCGACTGTCAATTTGTCGTATGCGACAAATTGGTACTACTGTAAATTTGTCGTATGCGACAAATTGGTACTACTGTCAATTTGTCGTATGCGACAAATTGGTTCAACTGTCAATTTGTCGTATGCGACAAAATGATTCAACTGTCAATTTGTCGTATGCGACAAATTAGTACTAATGTCAATTTGTCGTATGCGACAAATTGGTACTAATGTCAATTTGTCGTATGCGACAAATTGGTTTAACTGTCAATTTGTCGTATGCGACAAATTGGTACTACTGTCAACTTGTCGTATGCGACAAATTGATTCAACTGTCAATTTGTCGTATGCGACAAAATGGTTCAACTGTCAATTTGTCGTATGCGACAAATTGATTCAACTGTCAATTTGTCGTATGCGACAAATTGGTATTACTGTCAATTTGTCGTATGCGACAAATTGGTACTACTGTCAATTTGTCGTATGCGACAAATTGGTACTACTGTCAATTTGTCGTATGCGACAAATTGGTACTACTGTCAATTTGTCGTATGCGACAAATTGATTCAACTGTCAATTTGTCGTATGCGACAAATTGGTTCAACTGTCAATTTGTCGTATGCGACAAATTGATTCAACTGTCAATTTGTCGTATGCGACAAATTGGTTCAACTGTCAATTTGTCGTATGCGACAAATTGATTCAACTGTCAATTTGTTGTATGCGACAAATTGGTACTACTGTCAACTTGTCGTATGCGACAAATTGGTTCAACTGTCAATTTGTCGTATGCGACAAATTGGTTCAACTGTCAATTTGTCGTATGCGACAAAGTGGTTCAACTGTCAATTTGTCGTATGCGATAAGTTGATTCAACTGTCAATTTGTCGTATGCGACAAATTGGTACTACTGTCAATTTGTCGTATGCGACAAATTGGTACTACTGTCAATTTGTCGTATGCGACAAATTGATTCAACTGTCAATTTGTCGTATGCGACAAATTGATTCAACTGTCAATTTGTCGTATGCGACAAATTGGTACTACTGTCAATTTGTCGTATGCGACAAATTGGTTTAACTGTCAATTTGTCGTATGCGACAAATTGGTTCAACTGTCAATTTGTCGTATGCGACAAATTGGTTCAACTGTCAATTTGTCGTATGCGACAAATTGGTACTACTGTCAATTTGTCGTATGCGACAAATTGATTCGACTGTCAATTTGTCGTATGCGACAAATTGGTACTACTGTCAGTTTGTCGTATGCGACAAATTGGTACTACTGTCAATTTGTCGTATGCGACAAATTGGTTCAACTGTCAATTTGTCGTATGCGACAAATTGATTCAACTGTCAATTTGTCGTATGCGACAAATTGGTTCAGCTGTCAATTTGTCGTATGCGACAAATATATTCAACTGTCAATTTGTCGTATGCGACAAATTGGTACTACTGTCAATTTGTCGTATGCGACAAATTGGTACTACTGTCAATTTGTCGTATGCGACAAATTGATTCAACTGTCAATTTGTCGTATGCGACAAATTGGTTCAACTGTCAATTTGTCGTATGCGACAAATTGATTCGACTGTCAATTTGTCGTATGCGACAAATTGGTACTACTGTAAATTTGTCGTATGCGACAAATTGGTACTACTGTCAATTTGTCGTATGCGACAAATTGGTTCAACTGTCAATTTGTCGTATGCGACAAATTGATTCAACTGTCAATTTGTCGTATGCGACAAATTGGTATTACTGTCAATTTGTCGTATGCGACAAATTGGTACTACTGTCAATTTGTCGTATGCGACAAATTGGTACTACTGTCAATTTGTCGTATGCGACAAATTGGTACTACTGTCAATTTGTCGTATGCGACAAATTGATTCAACTGTCAATTTGTCGTATGCGACAAATTGGTTCAACTGTCAATTTGTCGTATGCGACAAATTGATTCAACTGTCAATTTGTCGTATGCGACAAATTGGTTCAAGTGTCAATTTGTCGTATGCGACAAATTGATTCAACTGTCAATATGTCGTATGCGACAAATTGGTACTACTGTCAATTTGTCGTATGCGACAAATTGGTATTACTGTCAATTTGTCGTATGCGACAAATTGGTACTACTGTCAACTTGTCGTATGCGACAAATTGGTTCAACTGTCAATTTGTCGTATGCGACAAATTGGTTCAACTGTCAATTTGTCGTATGCGACAAATTGGTTCAACTGTCAATTTGTCGTATGCGACAAGTTGATTCAACTGTCAATTTGTCGTATGCGACAAATTGGTACTACTGTCAATTTGTCGTATGCGACAAATTGGTACTACTGTCAATTTGTCGTATGCGACAAATTGATTCAACTGTCAATTTGTCGTATGCGACAAATTGGTACTACTGTCAATTTGTCGTATGCGACAAATTGGTTTAACTGTCAATATGTCGTATGCGACAAATTGGTACTACTGTCAATTTGTCGTATGCGACAAATTGGTACTACTGTCAATTTGTCGTATGCGACAAATTGGTTCAACTGTCAATTTGTCGTATGCGACAAATTGGTTCAACTGTCAATTTGTCGTATGCGACAAATTGGTACTACTGTCAATTTGTCGTATGCGACAAATTGGTACTACTGTCAATTTGTCGCATGCGACAAATTGGTACTACTGTCAATTTGTCGTATGCGACAAATTGGTACTACTGTCAATTTGTCGTATGCGACAAATTGATTCAACTGTCAATTTGTCGTATGCGACAAATTGGTTCAACTGTCAACTTGTCGTATGCAACAAATTGGTTCAACTGTCAATTTGTCGTATGCGACAAATTGGTTCAACTGTCAATTTGTCGTATGCGACAAATTGGTTCAACTGTCAATTTGTCGTATGCGACAAGTTGATTCAACTGTCAATTTGTCGTATGCGACAAATTGGTACTACTGTCAATTTGTCGTATGCGACAAATTGGTACTACTGTCAATTTGTCGTATGCGACAAAATGATTCAACTGTCAATTTGTCGTATGCGACAAATTAGTACTAATGTCAATTTGTCGTATGCGACAAATTGGTACTAATGTCAATTTGTCGTATGCGACAAATTGGTTTAACTGTCAATTTGTCGTATGCGACAAATTGGTACTACTGTCAACTTGTCGTATGCGACAAATTGATTCAACTGTCAATTTGTCGTATGCGACAAAATGGTTCAACTGTCAATTTGTCATATGCGACAAATTGATTCAACTGTCAATTTGTCGTATGCGACAAATTGGTATTACTGTCAATTTGTCGTATGCGACAAATTGGTACTACTGTCAATTTGTCGTATGCGACAAATTGGTACTACTGTCAATTTGTCGTATGCGACAAATTGGTACTACTGTCAATTTGTCGTATGCGACAAATTGATTCAACTGTCAATTTGTCGTATGCGACAAATTGGTTCAACTGTCAATTTGTCGTATGCGACAAATTGATTCAACTGTCAATTTGTCGTATGCGACAAATTGGTTCAACTGTCAATTTGTCGTATGCGACAATATGGTACTACTGTCAGATTGTCGTATGCGACAAATTGGTACTACTGTCAATTTGTCGTATGCGACAAATTGGTTCAACTGTCAATTTGTCGTATGCGACAAATTGGTTCAACTGTCAATTTGTCGTATGCGACAAAGTGGTTCAACTGTCAATTTGTCGTATGCGATAAGTTGATTCAACTGTCAATTTGTCGTATGCGACAAATTGGTACTACTGTCAATTTGTCGTATGCGACAAATTGGTACTACTGTCAATTTGTCGTATGCGACAAATTGATTCAACTGTCAATTTGTCGTATGCGACAAATTGGTACTACTGTCAATTTGTCGTATGCGACAAATTGGTACTACTGTCAATTTGTCGTATGCGACAAATTGGTTCAACTGTCAATTTGTCGTATGCGACAAATTGATTCAACTGTCAATTTGTCGTATGCGACAAATTGGTTCAACTGTCAATTTGTCGTATGCGACAAGTTGATTCAACTGTCAATTTGTCGTATGCGACAAGTTGATTCAACTGTCAATTTGTCGTATGCGACAAATTGGTACTACTGTCAATTTGTCGTATGCGACAAATTGGTTTAACTGTCAATATGTCGTATGCGACAAATTGGTACTACTGTCAATTTGTCGTATGCGACAAATTGGTACTACTGTCAATTTGTCGTATGCGACAAATTGGTTCAACTGTCAATTTGTCGTATGCGACAAATTGGTTCAACTGTCAATTTGTCGTATGCGACAAATTGGTACTACTGTCAATTTGTCGTATGCGACAAATTGGTACTACTGTCAATTTGTCGCATGCGACAAATTGGTACTACTGTCAATTTGTCGTATGCGACAAATTGGTACTACTGTCAATTTGTCGTATGCGACAAATTGATTCAACTGTCAATTTGTCGTATGCGACAAATTGGTTCAACTGTCAATTTGTCGTATGCGACAAATTGATTCGACTGTCAATTTGTCGTATGCGACAAATTGGTACTACTGTCAGTTTGTCGTATGCGACAAATTGGTACTACTGTCAATTTGTCGTATGCGACAAATTGGTTCAACTGTCAATTTGTCGTATGCGACAAATTGATTCAACTGTCAATTTGTCGTATGCGACAAATTGGTTCAGCTGTCATTTTGTCGTATGCGACAAATTGATTCAACTGTCAATTTGTCGTATGCGACAAATTGGTACTACTGTCAATTTGTCGTATGCGACAAATTGGTTTAACTGTCAATTTGTCGTATGCGACAAATTGGTTCAACTGTCAATTTGTCGTATGCGACAAATTGGTTCAACTGTCAATTTGTCGTATGCGACAAATTGATTCGACTGTCAATTTGTCGTATGCGACAAATTGGTACTACTGTCAGTTTGTCGTATGCGACAAATTGGTACTACTGTCAATTTGTCGTATGCGACAAATTGGTTCAACTGTCAATTTGTCGTATGCGACAAATTGATTCAACTGTCAATTTGTCGTATGCGACAAATTGGTTCAGCTGTCAATTTGTCATATGCGACAAATTGATTCAACCGTCAATTTGTCGTATGCGACAAATTGGTACTACTGTCAATTTGTCGTATGCGACAAATTGGTACTACTGTCAATTTGTCGTATGCGACAAATTGGTTCGGCTGTCAATTTGTCGTATGCGACAAATTGGTTCAACTGTCAATTTGTCGTATGCGACAAATTGGTACTACTGTCAATTTGTCGTATGCGACAAATTGATTCGACTGTCAATTTGTCGTATGCGACAAATTGGTACTACTGTCAGTTTGTCGTATGCGACAAATTGGTACTACTGTCAATTTGTCGTATGCGACAAATTGGTTCAACTGTCAATTTGTCGTATGCGACAAATTGATTCAACTGTCAATTTGTCGTATGCGACAAATTGGTTCAACTGTCAATTTGTCGTATGCGACAAATTGATTCGACTGTCAATTTGTCGTATGCGACAAATTGGTACTACTGTAAATTTGTCGTATGCGACAAATTGGTACTACTGTCAATTTGTCGTATGCGACAAATTGGTTCAACTGTCAATGTGTCGTATGCGACAAATTGATTCAACTGTCAATTTGTCGTATGCGACAAATTGGTATTACTGTCAATTTGTCGTATGCAACAAATTGGTACTACTGTCAATTTGTCGTATGCGACAAATTGGTACTACTGTCAATTTGTCGTATGCGACAAATTGGTTCAACTGTCAATTTGTCGTATGCGACAAATTGATTCAACTGTCAATTTGTCGTATGCGACAAATTGGTTCAGCTGTCAATTTGTCGTAAGCGACAAATTGATTCAACTGTCAATTTGTCGTATGCGACAAATTGGTACTACTGTCAATTTGTCGTATGCGACAAATTGGTTTAACTGTCAATTTGTCGTATGCGACAAATTGGTTCAACTGTCAATTTGTCGTATGCGACAAATTGGTTCAACTGTCAATTTGTCGTATGCGACAAATTGGTACTACTGTCAATTTGTCGTATGCGACAAATTGATTCGACTGTCAATTTGTCGTATGCGACAAATTGGTACTACTGTCAGTTTGTCGTATGCGACAAATTGGTACTACTGTCAATTTGTCGTATGCGACAAATTGGTTCAACTGTCAATTTGTCGTATGCGACAAATTGATTCAACTGTCAATTTGTCGTATGCGACAAATTGGTTCAGCTGTCAATTTGTCGTATGCGACAAATTGATTCAACTGTCAATTTGTCGTATGCGACAAATTGGTACTACTGTCAATTTGTCGTATGCGACAAATTGGTACTACTGTCAATTTGTCGTATGCGACAAATTGATTCAACTGTCAATTTGTCGTATGCGACAAATTGGTTCAACTGTCAATTTGTCGTATGCGACAAATTGATTCGACTGTCAATTTGTCGTATGCGACAAATTGGTACTACTGTAAATTTGTCGTATGCCACAAATTGGTACTACTGTCAATTTGTCGTATGCGACAAATTGGTTCAACTGTCAATTTGTCGTATGCGACAAATTGATTCAACTGTCAATTTGTCGTATGCGACAAATTGGTATTACTGTCAATTTGTCGTATGCGACAAATTGGTACTACTGTCAATTTGTCGTATGCGACAAATTGGTACTACTGTCAATTTGTCGTATGCGACAAATTGGTACTACTGTCAATTTGTCGTATGCGACAAATTGATTCAACTGTCAATTTGTCGTATGCGACAAATTGGTTCAACTGTCAATTTGTCGTATGCGACAAATTGATTCAACTGTCAATTTGTCGTATGCGACAAATTGGTTCAAGTGTCAATTTGTCGTATGCGACAAATTGATTCAACTGTCAATATGTCGTATGCGACAAATTGGTACTACTGTCAATTTGTCGTATGCGACAAATTGGTATTACTGTCAATTTGTCGTATGCGACAAATTGGTACTACTGTCAACTTGTCGTATGCGACAAATTGGTTCAACTGTCAATTTGTCGTATGCGACAAATTGGTTCAACTGTCAATTTGTCGTATGCGACAAATTGGTTCAACTGTCAATTTGTCGTATGCGACAAGTTGATTCAACTGTCAATTTGTCGTATGCGACAAATTGGTACTACTGTCAATTTGTCGTATGCGACAAATTGGTACTACTGTCAATTTGTCGTATGCGACAAATTGATTCAACTGTCAATTTGTCGTATGCGACAAATTGGTACTACTGTCAATTTGTCGTATGCGACAAATTGGTTTAACTGTCAATATGTCGTATGCGACAAATTGGTACTACTGTCAATTTGTCGTATGCGACAAATTGGTACTACTGTCAATTTGTCGTATGCGACAAATTGGTTCAACTGTCAATTTGTCGTATGCGACAAATTGGTTCAACTGTCAATTTGTCGTATGCGACAAATTGGTACTACTGTAAATTTGTCGTATGCGACAAATTGGTACTACTGTCAATTTGTCGCATGCGACAAGTTGGTACTACTGTCAATTTGTCGTATGCGACAAATTGGTACTACTGTCAATTTGTCGTATGCGACAAATTGATTCAACTGTCAATTTGTCGTATGCGACAAATTGGTTCAACTGTCAACTTGTCGTATGCAACAAATTGGTTCAACTGTCAATTTGTCGTATGCGACAAATTGGTTCAACTGTCAATTTGTCGTATGCGACAAATTGGTTCAACTGTCAATTTGTCGTATGCGACAAATTGGTACTACTGTCAATTTGTCGTATGCGACAAATTGATTCAACTGTCAATTTGTCGTATGCGACAAATTGGTACTACTGTCAATTTGTCGTATGCGACAAATTGGTACTACTGTCAATTTGTCGTATGCGACAAATTGGTTCAACTGTCAATTTGTCGTATGCGACAAATTGATTCAACTGTCAATTTGTCGTATGCGACAAATTGGTTCAACTGTCAATTTGTCGTATGCGACAAATTGATTCAACTGTCAATTTGTCGTATGCGACAAATTGGTACTACTGTCAATTTGTCGTATGCGACAAATTGGTACTACTGTCAATTTGTCGTATGCGACAAATTGGTTCAACTGTCAATTTGTCGTATGCGACAAATTGGTACTACTGTCAATTTGTCGTATGCGACAAATTGGTACTACTGTCAGATTGTCGTATGCGACAATATGGTACTACTGTCAGATTGTCGTATGCGACAAATTGGTACTACTGTCAATTTGTCGTATGCGACAAATTGGTTCAACTGTCAATTTGTCGTATGCGACAAATTGATTCAACTGTCAATTTGTCGTATGCGACAAATTGGTACTACTGTCAATTTGTCGTATGCGACAAATTGGTACTACTGTCAATTTGTCGTATGCGACAAATTGATTCAACTGTCAATTTGTCGTATGCGACAAATTGGTACTACTGTCAATTTGTCGTATGCGACAAATTGGTACTACTGTCAATTTGTCGTATGCGACAAATTGATTCAACTGTCAATTTGTCGTATGCGACAAATTGGTTCAACTGTCAATTTGTCGTATGCGACAAGTTGATTCAACTGTCAATTTGTCGTATGCGACAAATTGGTACTACTGTCAATTTGTCGTATGCGACAAATTGGTACTACTGTCAATTTGTCGTATGCGACAAATTGATTCAACTGTCAATTTGTCGTATGCGACAAATTGGTACTACTGTCAATTTGTCGTATGCGACAAATTGGTACTACTGTCAATTTGTCGTATGCGACAAATTGGTACTACTGTCAATTTGTCGTATGCGACAAATTGGTACTACTGTCAATTTGTCGCATGCGACAAATTGGTACTACTGTCAATTTGTCGTATGCGACAAATTGGTACTACTGTCAATTTGTCGTATGCGACAAATTGATTCAACTGTCAATTTGTCGTATGCGACAAATTGGTTCAACTGTCAACTTGTCGTATGCAACAAATTGGTTCAACTGTCAATTTGTCGTATGCGACAAATTGGTTCAACTTTCAATTTGTCGTATGCGACAAATTGGTTCAACTGTCAATTTGTCGTATGCGACAAGTTGATTCAACTGTCAATTTGTCGTATGCGACAAATTGGTACTACTGTCAATTTGTCGTATGCGACAAATTGGTACTACTGTCAATTTGTCGTATGCGACAAAATAATTCAACTGTCAATTTGTCGTATGCGACAAATTAGTACTAATGTCAATTTGTCGTATGCGACAAATTGGTACTAATGTCAATTTGTCGTATGCGACAAATTGGTTTAACTGTCAATTTGTCGTATGCGACAAATTGGTACTACTGTCAACTTGTCGTATGCGACAAATTGATTCAACTGTCAATTTGTCGTATGCGACAAATTGGTTCAACTGTCAATTTGTCGTATGCGACAAATTGATTCAACTGTCAATTTGTCGTATGCGACAAATTGGTATTACTGTCAATTTGTCGTATGCGACAAATTGGTACTACTGTCAATTTGTCGTATGCGACAAATTGGTACTACTGTCAATTTGTCGTATGCGACAAATTGGTACTACTGTCAATTTGTTGTATGCGACAAATTGGTACTACTGTCAACTTGTCGTATGCGACAAATTGGTTCAACTGTCAATTTGTCGTATGCGACAAATTGGTTCAACTGTCAATTTGTCGTATGCGACAAATTGGTTCAACTGTCAATTTGTCGTATGCGACAAGTGGATCAACTGTCAATTTGTCGTATGCGACAAATTGGTACTACTGTCAATTTGTCGTATGCGACAAATTGGTACAACTGTCAATTTGTCGTATGCGACAAATTGATTCAACTGTCAATTTGTCGTATGCGACAAATTGGTACTACTGTCAATTTGTCGTATGCGACAAATTGGTTTAACTGTCAATATGTCGTATGCGACAAATTGGTTCAACTGTCAATTTGTCGTATGCGACAAATTGGTTCAACTGTCAATTTGTCGTTTGCGACAAATTGGTACTACTGTCAATTTGTCGTATGCGACAAATTGGTACTACTGTCAGATTGTCGTATGCGACAATATGGTACTACTGTCAGATTGTCGTATGCGACAAATTGGTACTACTGTCAATTTGTCGTATGCGACAAATTGGTTCAACTGTCAATTTGTCGTATGCGACAAATTGATTCAACTGTCAATTTGTCGTATGCGACAAATTGGTTCAACTGTCAATTTGTCGTATGCGACAAATTGGTACTACTGTCAATTTGTCGTATGCGACAAATTGGTACTACTGTCAATTTGTCGTATGCGACAAATTGGTACTACTGTCAATTTGTCGTATGCGACAAATTGGTACTACTGTCAATTTGTCGTATGCGACAAATTGATTCAACTGTCAATTTGTCGTATGCGACAAATTGGTTCAACTGTCAACTTGTCGTATGCAACAAATTGGTTCAACTGTCAATTTGTTGTATGCGACAAATTGGTTCAACTGTCAATTTGTCGTATGCGACAAATTGGTTCAACTGTCAATTTGTCGTATGCGACAAGTTGATTCAACTGTCAATTTGTCGTATGCGACAAATTGGTACTACTGTTAATTTGTCGTATGTGACAAATTGGTACTACTGTCAATTTGTCGTATGCGACAAAATGATTCAACTGTCAATTTGTCGTATGCGACAAATTAGTACTAATGTCAATTTGTCGTATGCGACAATTTGGTTTAACTGTCAATTTGTCGTATGCGACAAATTGGTACTACTGTCAACTTGTCGTATGCGACAAATTGGTTCAACTGTCAATTTGTCGTATGCGACAAATTGGTACTACTGTCAACTTGTCGTATGCGACAAATTGGTTCAACTGTCAATTTGTCGTATGCGACAAGTTGATTCAACTGTCAATTTGTCGTATGCGACAAATTGGTACTACTGTCAATTTGTCGTATGCGACAAAATGATTCAACTGTCAATTTGTCGTATGCGACAAATTAGTACTAATGTCAATTTGTCGTATGCGACAATTTGGTTTAACTGTCAATTTGTCGTATGCGACAAATTGGTACTACTGTCAACTTGTCGTATGCGACAAATTGGTTCAACTGTCAATTTGTCGTATGCGACAAATTGGTACTACTGTCAACTTGTCGTATGCGACAAATTGGTTCAACTGTCAATTTGTCGTATGCGACAAGTTGATTCAACTGTCAATTTGTCGTATGCGACAAATTGGTACTACTGTCAATTTGTCGTATGCGACAAATTGGTACTACTGTCAATTTGTCGTATGCGACAAATTGGTTCAACTGTCAATTTGTCGTATGCGACAAATTGTTTCAACTGTCAATTTGTCGTATGCGACAAATTGGTTCAACTGTCAATTTGTCGTATGCGACAAGTTGATTCAACTGTCAATTTGTCGTATGCGACAAATTGGTACTACTGTCAATTTGTCGTATGCGACAAATTGGTACTACTGTCAATTTGTCGTATGCGACAAATCGATTCAACTGTCAATTTGTTGACTGCGACAAATTGGTACTACTGTCAATTTGTCGTATGCGACAAATTGGTTTAACTGTCAATATGTCGTATGCGACAAATTGGTTCAACTGTCAATTTGTCGTATGCGACAAATTGTTTCAACTGTCAATTTGTCGTATGCGACAAATTGGTTCAACTGTCAATTTGTCGTATGCGACAAGTTGATTCAACTGTCAATTTGTCGTATGCGACAAATTGGTACTACTGTCAATTTGTCGTATGCGACAAATTGGTACTACTGTCAATTTGTCGTATGCGACAAATTGATTCAACTGTCAATTTGTTGACTGCGACAAATTGGTACTACTGTCAATTTGTCGTATGCGACAAATTGGTTTAACTGTCAATATGTCGTATGCGACAAATTGGTACTACTGTCAATTTGTCGTATGCGACAAATTGGTACTACTGTCAATTTGTCGTATGCGACAAATTGGTTCAACTGTCAATTTGTCGTATGCGACAAATTGGTTCAACTGTCAATTTGTCGTATGCGACAAATTGGTACTACTGTCAATTTGTCGTATGCGACAAATTGGTACTACTGTCAATTTGTCGTATGCGACAAATTGGTTCAACTGTCAATTTGTCGTATGCGACAAATTGATTCAACTGTCAATTTGTCGTATGCGACAAATTGGTACTACTGTCAATTTGTCGTATGCGACAAATTGGTACTACTGTCAATTTGTCGTATGCGACAAATTGGTTCAACTGTCAATTTGTCGTATGCGACAAATTGGTTCAACTGTCAATTTGTCGTATGCGACAAATTGGTACTACTGTCAATTTGTCGTATGCGACAAATTGGTTACTGTCAATTTCTCGTATGCGACAAATTGGTACTACTGTCAATTTGTCGTACGCGACAAATTGGTTCAACTGTCAATTTGTCGTATGCGACAAATTGGTACTACTGTCAATTTGTCGTATGCGACAAATTGGTTCAACTGTCAATTTGTCGTATGCGACAAATTGGTACTTTTGTCAATTTGTCGTATGCGACAAATTGGTACTACTGTCAATTTGTCGTATGCGACAAATTGGTTTAACTGTCAATTTGTCGTATGCGACAAATTGGTACTACTGTCAATTTGTCGTATGCGACAAATTGGTACTACTGTCAATTTGTCGTATGCGACAAATTGATTCAACTGTCAATTTGTCGTATACGACAAATTGGTTCAACTGTCATTTTGTCGTATGCGACAAATTGATTCGACTGTCAATTTGTCGTATGCGACAAATTGGTACTACTGTCGATTTGTCGTATGCGACAAATTGGTACTACTGTCAATTTGTCGTATGCGACAAATTGGTTTAACTGTCAATTTGTCGTATGCGACAAATTGATTCAACTGTCAATTTGTCGTATGCGACAAATTGGTACTACTGTCAATTTGTCGTTTGCGACAAATTGGTTCAACTGTCAATTTGTCGTATGCGACAAATTGGTTCAACTGTCAACTTGTCGTATGCGACAAATTGGTTCAACTGTCAATTTGTCGTATGCGACAAATTGGTTCAACTGTCAATTTGTCGTATACGACAAATTGATTCAACTGTCAATTTGTCGTAGGCGACAAATTGGTTCAACTGTCAATTTGTCGTATGCGACAAATTGGTACTACTGTCAATTTGTCGTATGCGACAAATTGGTTTAACTGTCAATTTGTCGTATGCGACAAATTGGTACTACTGTCAATTTGTCGTATGCGACAAATTGGTTCAACTGTCAATTTGTCGTATGCGACAAATTGATTCAACTGTCAATTTGTCGTATGCGACAAATTGGTTCAGCTGTCAATTTGTCGTATGCGACAAATTGATTCAACTGTCAATTTGTCGTTTGCGACAAATTGGTACTACTGTCAATTTGTCGTATGCGACAAATTGGTACTACTGTCAATTTGTCGTATGCGACAAATTGATTCAACTGTCAATTTGTCGTATGCGACAAATTGGTTCAACTGTCAATTTGTCGTATGCGACAAATTGATTCGACTGTCAATTTGTCGTGTGCGACAAATTGGTACTACTGTAAATTTGTCGTATGCGACAAATTGGTACTACTGTCAATTTGTCGTATGCGACCATTTGGTTCAACTGTCAATTTGTCGTATGCGACAAATTGATTCAACTGTCAATTTGTCGAATGCGACAAATTGGTACTACTGTCAATTTGTCGTATGCGACAAATTGGTTTAACTGTCAATTTGTCGTATGCGACAAATTGGTTCAACTGTCAATTTGTCGTATGCGACAAATTGGTTCAACTGTCAATTTGTCGTATGCGACAATTTGGTACTACTGTCAATTTGTCGTATGCGACAAATTGATTCGACTGTCAATTTGTCGTATGCGACAAATTGGTTCAACTGTCAATTTGTCGTATGCGACAAATTGATTCAACTGTCAATTTGTCGTATGCGACAAATTGGTTCAGCTGCCAATTTGTTGTATGCGACAAATTGATTCAACTGTCAACTTGTCGTATGCGACAAATTGGTTCAACTGTCAATTTGTCGTATACGACAAAGTGGTACTACTGCCAATTTGTCGTATGCGACAAATTGGTTCAACTGTCAATTTGTCGTATGCGACAAATTGGTTCAACTGTCAACTTGTCGTATGCGACAAATTGGTTCAACTGTCAACTTGTCGTATGCGACAAATTGGTTCAACTGTCAATTTGTCGTATACGACAAATTGATTCAACTGTCAATTTGTCGTATGCGACAAATTGGTTCAACTGTCAATTTGTCGTATGCGACAAATTGGTACTACTGTCAATTTGTCGTATGCGACAAATTGGTTCAACTGTCAATTTGTCGTATGCCACAAATTGATTCAACTGTCAATTTGTCGTATGCGACAAATTGGTTCAGCTGTCAATTTGTCGTAAGCGACAAATTGATTCAACTGTCAATTTGTCGTATGCGACAAATTGGTACTACTGTCAATTTGTCGTATGCGACAAATTGGTACTACTGTCAATTTGTCGTATGCGACAAATTGGTTTAACTGTCAATTTGTCGTATGCGACAAATTGGTTCAACTGTCAATTTGTCGTATGCGACAAATTGAAACTACTGTCAATTTGTCGTATGCGACAAATTGGTACTACTGCCAATTTGTCGTATGCGACAAATTGGTTCAACTGTCAATTTGTCGTATGCGACAAATTGGTTCAACTGTCAACTTGTCGTATGCGACAAATTGGTTCAACCGTCAACTTGTCGTATGCGACAAATTGGTTCAACTGTCAATTTGTCGTATACGACAAATTGATTCAACTGTCAATTTGTCGTATGCGACAAATTGGTTCAACTGTCAATTTGTCGTATGCGACAAATTGGTTTTACTGTCAATTTGTCGTATGCGACAAATTGATTCAACTGTCAATTTGTCGTATGCGACAAATTGGTACTACTGTCAATTTGTCGTATGCGACAAATTGGTTTAACTGTCAATTTGTCGTATGCGACAAATTGGTACTACTGTCAATTTGTCGTATGCGACAAATTGGTACTACTGTCAATTTGTCGTATGCGACAAATTGGTTCAACTGTCAATTTGTCGTATGCGACAAATTGGTTCAACTGTCAATTTGTCGTATGCGACAAATTGGTTCAACTGTCAATTTGTCGTATGCCACAAATTGATTCAACTGTCAATTTGTCGTATGCGACAAATTGGTTCAGCTGTCAATTTGTCGTAAGCGACAAATTGATTCAACTGTCAATTTGTCGTATGCGACAAATTGGTACTACTGTCAATTTGTCGTATGCGACAAATTGGTTTAACTGTCAATTTGTCGTATGCGACAAATTGGTTCAACTGTCAATTTGTCGTATGCGACAAATTGAAACTACTGTCAATTTGTCGTATGCGACAAATTGGTACTACTGCCAATTTGTCGTATGCGACAAATTGGTTCAACTGTCAATTTGTCGTATGCGACAAATTGGTTCAACTGCCAATTTGTCGTATGCGACAAATTGGTTCAACTGTCAATTTGTCGTATGCGACAAATTGGTTCAACTGTCAACTTGTCGTATGCGACAAATTGGTTCAACTGTCAATTTGTCGTATACGACAAATTGATTCAACTGTCAATTTGTCGTATGCGACAAATT
The DNA here is from genome assembly GCA_964057215.1 of Oscheius myriophilus. NCBI lineage: Eukaryota > Metazoa > Nematoda > Chromadorea > Rhabditida > Rhabditidae > Oscheius > Oscheius myriophilus. The sequence goes on from OZ059905.1 coordinate 18,664,603, forward strand.
GGTTCAACTGTCAATTTGTCGTATGCGACAAATTGGTACTACTGTCAATTTGTCGTATGCGACAAACTGGTTCAACTGTCAATTTGTCGTATGCCACAAATTGATTCAACTGTCAATTTGTCGTATGCGACAAATTGGTTCAGCTGTCAATTTGTCGTAAGCGACAAATTGATTCAACTGTCAATTTGTCGTATGCGACAAATTGGTACTACTGTCAATTTGTCGTATGCGACAAATTGGTTTAACTGTCAATTTGTCGTATGCGACAAATTGGTTCAACTGTCAATTTGTCGTATGCGACAAATTGAAACTACTGTCAATTTGTCGTATGCGACAAATTGGTACTACTGCCAATTTGTCGTATGCGACAAATTGGTTCAACTGTCAATTTGTCGTATGCGACAAATTGGTTCAACTGTCAACTTGTCGTATGCGACAAATTGGTTCAACCGTCAACTTGTCGTATGCGACAAATTGGTTCAACTGTCAATTTGTCGTATACGACAAATTGATTCAACTGTCAATTTGTCGTATGCGACAAATTGGTTCAACTGTCAATTTGTCGTATGCGACAAATTGGTACTACTGTCAATTTGTCGTATGCGACAAATTGATTCAACTGTCAATTTGTCGTATGCGACAAATTGGTACTACTGTCAATTTGTCGTATGCGACAAATTGGTTTAACTGTCAATTTGTCGTATGCGACAAATTGGTACTACTGTCAATTTGTCGTATGCGACAAATTGGTACTACTGTCAATTTGTCGTATGCGACAAATTGGTTCAACTGTCAATTTGTCGTATGCGACAAATTGGTTCAACTGTCAATTTGTCGTATGCGACAAATTGATTCGACTGTCAATTTGTCGTATGCGACAAATTGGTACTACTGTCAATTTGTCGTATGCGACAAATTGGTACTACTGTCAATTTGTCGTATGCGACAAATTGGTTCAACTGTCAATTTGTCGTATGCGACAAATTGGTACTACTGTCAATTTGTCGTATGCGACAAATTGGTACTACTGCCAATTTGTCGTATGCGACAAATTGGTTCAACTGTCAATTTGTCGTATGCGACAAATTGGTTCAACTGTCAACTTGTCGTATGCGACAAATTGGTTCAACTGTCAACTTGTCGTATGCGACAAATTGGTACTACTGCCAATTTGTCGTATGCGACAAATTGGTTCAACTGTCAATTTGTCGTATGCGACAAATTGGTTCAACTGTCAATTTGTCGTATGCGACAAATTGATTCAACTGTCAATTTGTCGTATGCGACAAATTGGTACTACTGTCAATTTGTCGTATGCGACAAATTGGTACTACTGTCAATTTGTCGTATGCGACAAATTGGTTCAACTGTCAATTTGTCGTATGCGACAAATTGATTCAACTGTCATTTTGTCGTATGCGACAAATTGGTTCAGCTGTCAATTTGTCGTAAGCGACAAATTGATTCAACTGTCAATTTGTCGTATGCGACAAATTGGTACTACTGTCAATTTGTCGTATGCGACAAATTGGTACTACTGCCAATTTGTCGTATGCGACAAATTGGTTCAACTGTCAATTTGTCGTATGCGACAAATTGGTTCAACTGTCAACTTGTCGTATGCGACAAATTGGTTCAACTGTCAACTTGTCGTATGCGACAAATTGGTTCAACTGTCAATTTGTCGTATACGACAAAATGATTCAACTGTCAATTTGTCGTATGCGACAAATTGGTTCAACTGTCAATTTGTCGTATGCGACAAATTGGTACTACTGTCAATTTGTCGTATGCGACAAATTGATTCAACTGTCAATTTGTCGTATGCGACAAATTGGTACTACTGTCAATTTGTCGTATGTGACAAATTGGTTTAACTGTCAATTTGTCGTATGCGACAAATTGGTACTACTGTCATTTTGTCGTATGCGACAAATTGGTACTACTGTCAATTTGTCGTATGCGACAAATTGGTTCAACTGACAATTTGTCGTATGCGACAAATTGGTTAAACTGTCAATTTGTCGTATGCGACAAATTGATTCGACTGTCAATTTGTCGTATGCGACAAATTGGTACTACTGTCAATTTGTCGTATGCGACAAATTGGTACTACTGTCAATTTGTCGTATGCGACAAATTGGTTCAACTGTCAATTTGTCGTATGCGACAAATTGGTACTACTGTCAATTTGTCGTATGCGACAAATTGGTTCAACTGTCAATTTGTCGTATGCGACAAATTGGTACTACTGTCAATTAGTCGTATGCGACAAATTGGTACTACTGCCAATTTGTCGTATGCGACAAATTGGTTCAACTGTCAATTTGTCGTATGCGACAAATTGGTTCAACTGTCAACTTGTCGTATGCGACAAATTGGTTCAACTGTCAACTTGTCGTATGCGACAAATTGGTTCAACTGTCAATTTGTCGTATACGACAAATTGATTCAACTGTCAATTTGTCGTATGCGACAAATTGGTTCAACTGTCAATTTGTCGTATGCGACAAATTGATTCAACTGTCAATTTGTCGTATGCGACAAATTGGTTCAGCTGTCAATTTGTCGTATGCGACAAATTGGTACTACTGTCAATTTGTCGTATGCGACGAATTGGTTCAACTGTCAATTTGTCGTATGCGACAAATTGGTACTACTGTCAATTTGTCGTATGCGACAAATTGGTACTACTGCCAATTTGTCGTATGCGACAAATTGGTTCAACTGTCAATTTGTCGTATGCGACAAATTGGTTCAACTGTCAACTTGTCGTATGCGACAAATTGGTTCAACTGTCAACTTGTCGTATGCGACAAATTGGTTCAGCTGTCAATTTGTCGTATGCGACAAATTGATTCAACTGTCAATTTGTCGTATGCGACAAATTGGTACTACTGTCAATTTGTCGTATGCGACAAATTGGTACTACTGTCAATTTGTCGTATGCGACAAATTGGTTCAACTGTCAATTTGTCGTATGCGACAAATTGATTCAACTGTCAATTTGTCGTATGCGACAAATTGGTTCAGCTGTCAATTTGTCGTAAGCGACAAATTGATTCAACTGTCAATTTGTCGTATGCGACAAATTGGTACTACTGTCAATTTGTCGTATGCGACAAATTGGTACTACTGTCAATTTGTCGTATGCGACAAATTGGTTTAACTGTCAATTTGTCGTATGCGACAAATTGGTACTACTGTCAATTTGTCGTATGCGACAAATTGGTACTACTGTCAATTTGTCGTATGCGACAAATTGATTCAACTGTCAATTTGTCGTATGCGACAAATTGGTACTACTGTCAATTTGTCGTATGTGACAAATTGGTTTAACTGTCAATTTGTCGTATACGACAAAATGATTCAACTGTCAATTTGTCGTATGCGACAAATTGGTTCAACTGTCAATTTGTCGTATGCGACAAATTGGTACTACTGTCAATTTGTCGTATGCGACAAATTGATTCAACTGTCAATTTGTCGTATGCGACAAATTGGTACTACTGTCAATTTGTCGTATGTGACAAATTGGTTTAACTGTCAATTTGTCGTATGCGACAAATTGGTACTACTGTCATTTTGTCGTATGCGACAAATTGGTACTACTGTCAATTTGTCGTATGCGACAAATTGGTTCAACTGACAATTTGTCGTATGCGACAAATTGGTTAAACTGTCAATTTGTCGTATGCGACAAATTGATTCGACTGTCAATTTGTCGTATGCGACAAATTGGTACTACTGTCAATTTGTCGTATGCGACAAATTGGTACTACTGTCAATTTGTCGTATGCGACAAATTGGTTCAACTGTCAATTTGTCGTATGCGACAAATTGGTACTACTGTCAATTTGTCGTATGCGACAAATTGGTTCAACTGTCAATTTGTCGTATGCGACAAATTGGTACTACTGTCAATTAGTCGTATGCGACAAATTGGTACTACTGCCAATTTGTCGTATGCGACAAATTGGTTCAACTGTCAATTTGTCGTATGCGACAAATTGGTTCAACTGTCAACTTGTCGTATGCGACAAATTGGTTCAACTGTCAACTTGTCGTATGCGACAAATTGGTTCAACTGTCAATTTGTCGTATACGACAAATTGATTCAACTGTCAATTTGTCGTATGCGACAAATTGGTTCAACTGTCAATTTGTCGTATGCGACAAATTGATTCAACTGTCAATTTGTCGTATGCGACAAATTGGTTCAGCTGTCAATTTGTCGTATGCGACAAATTGGTACTACTGTCAATTTGTCGTATGCGACAAATTGGTTCAACTGTCAATTTGTCGTATGCGACAAATTGGTACTACTGTCAATTTGTCGTATGCGACAAATTGGTACTACTGCCAATTTGTCGTATGCGACAAATTGGTTCAACTGTCAATTTGTCGTATGCGACAAATTGGTTCAACTGTCAACTTGTCGTATGCGACAAATTGGTTCAACTGTCAACTTGTCGTATGCGACAAATTGGTTCAGCTGTCAATTTGTCGTATGCGACAAATTGATTCAACTGTCAATTTGTCGTATGCGACAAATTGGTACTACTGTCAATTTGTCGTATGCGACAAATTGGTACTACTGTCAATTTGTCGTATGCGACAAATTGGTTCAACTGTCAATTTGTCGTATGCGACAAATTGATTCAACTGTCAATTTGTCGTATGCGACAAATTGGTTCAGCTGTCAATTTGTCGTAAGCGACAAATTGATTCAACTGTCAATTTGTCGTATGCGACAAATTGGTACTACTGTCAATTTGTCGTATGCGACAAATTGGTACTACTGTCAATTTGTCGTATGCGACAAATTGGTTTAACTGTCAATTTGTCGTATGCGACAAATTGGTACTACTGTCAATTTGTCGTATGCGACAAATTGGTACTACTGTCAATTTGTCGTATGCGACAAATTGGTTCAACTGTCAATTTGTCGTATGCGACAAATTGGTTAAACTGTCAATTTGTCGTATGCGACAAATTGATTCGACTGTCAATTTGTCGTATGCGACAAATTGGTACTACTGTCAATTTGTCGTATGCGACAAATTGGTACTACTGTCAATTTGTCGTATGCGACAAATTGGTTCAACTGTCAATTTGTCGTATGCGACAAATTGGTACTACTGTCAATTTGTCGTATGCGACAAATTGGTTCAACTGTCAATTTGTCGTATGCGACAAATTGGTACTACTGTCAATTTGTCGTATGCGACAAATTGGTACTACTGCCAATTTGTCGTATGCGACAAATTGGTTCAACTGTCAATTTGTCGTATGCGACAAATTGGTTCAACTGTCAACTTGTCGTATGCGACAAATTGGTTCAACTGTCAACTTGTCGTATGCGACAAATTGGTTCAACTGTCAATTTGTCGTATGCGACAAATTGGTTCAGCTGTCAATTTGTCGTAAGCGACAAATTGATTCAACTGTCAATTTGTCGTATGCGACAAATTGGTACTACTGTCAATTTGTCGTATGCGACAAATTGGTACTACTGTCAATTTGTCGTATGCGACAAATTGGTACTACTGTCAATTTGTCGTATGCGACAAATTGGTACTACTGCCAATTTGTCGTATGCGACAAATTGACAGTTGAACCAATTTGTCGTATGCGACAAATTGGTACTACTGTCAATTTGTCGTATGCGACAAATTGGTTCAACTGTCAATTTGTCGTATGCGACAAATTGGTTCAGCTGTCATTTTGTCGTATGCGACAAATTGGTTCAGCTGTCAATTTGTCGTATGCGACAAATTGATTCAACTGTCAATTTGTCGTATGCGACAAATTGGTACTACTGTCAATTTGTCGTATGCGACAAATTGGTTTAACTGTCAATTTGTCGTATGCGACAAATTGGTTCAGCTGTCAATTTGTCGTATGCGACAAATTGATTCAACTGTCAATTTGTCGTATGCGACAAATTGGTACTACTGTCAATTTGTCGTATGCGACAAATTGATTCGACTGTCAATTTGTCGTATGCGACAAATTGGTACTACTGTCAATTTGTCGTATGCGACAAATTGGTACTACTGTCAATTTGTCGTATGCGACAAATTGGTTCAACTGTCAATTTGTCGTATGCGACAAATTGGTACTACTGTCAATTTGTCGTATGCGACAAATTGGTTCAACTGTCAATTTGTCGTATGCGACAAATTGGTACTACTGTCAATTTGTCGTATGCGACAAATTGGTACTACTGCCAATTTGTCGTATGCGACAAATTGGTTCAACTGTCAATTTGTCGTATGCGACAAATTGGTTCAACTGTCAACTTGTCGTATGCGACAAATTGGTTCAACTGTCAACTTGTCGTATGCGACAAATTGGTTCAACTGTCAATTTGTCGTATGCGACAAATTGGTTCAGCTGTCAATTTGTCGTAAGCGACAAATTGATTCAACTGTCAATTTGTCGTATGCGACAAATTGGTACTACTGTCAATTTGTCGTATGCGACAAATTGGTACTACTGTCAATTTGTCGTATGCGACAAATTGGTACTACTGTCAATTTGTCGTATGCGACAAATTGGTACTACTGCCAATTTGTCGTATGCGACAAATTGACAGTTGAACCAATTTGTCGTATGCGACAAATTGGTACTACTGTCAATTTGTCGTATGCGACAAATTGGTTCAACTGTCAATTTGTCGTATGCGACAAATTGGTTCAGCTGTCATTTTGTCGTATGCGACAAATTGGTTCAACTGTCAATTTGTCGTATGCGACAAATTGATTCAACTGTCAATTTGTCGTATGCGACAAATTGGTTCAGCTGTCAATTTGTCGTATGCGACAAATTGATTCAACTGTCAATTTGTCGTATGCGACAAATTGGTACTACTGTCAATTTGTCGTATGCGACAAATTGGTTTAACTGTCAATTTGTCGTATGCGACAAATTGGTTTAACTGTCAATTTGTCGTATGCGACAAATTGGTACTACTATCAATTTGTCGTAAGCGACAAATTGGTACTACTGCCAATTTGTCGTATGCGACAAATTGGTTCAACTGTCAATTTGTCGTATGCGACAAATTGGTTCAACTGTCAACTTGTCGTATGCGACAAATTGGTTCAACTGTCAACTTGTCGTATGCGACAAATTGGTTCAACTGTCAATTTGTCGTTTACGACAAATTGATTCAACTGTCAATTTGTCGTATGCGACAAATTGGTTCAACTGTCAATTTGTCGTATGCGACAAATTGGTACTACTGTCAATTTGTCGTATGCGACAAATTGATTCAACTGTCAATTTGTCGTATGCGACAAATTGGTACTACTGTCAATTTGTCGTATGCGACAAATTGGTTTAACTGTCAATTTGTTGTATGCGACAAATTGGTACTACTGTCAATTTGTCGTATGCGACAAATTGGTACTACTGTCAATTTGTCGTATGCGACAAATTGGTTCAACTGTCAATTTGTCGTATGCGACAAATTGGTTCAACTGTCAATTTGTCGTATGCGACAAATTGATTCGACTGTCAATTTGTCGTATGCGACAAATTGGTTCAGCTGTCAATTTGTCGTAAGCGACAAATTGATTCAACTGTCAATTTGTCGTATGCGACAAATTGGTACTACTGTCAATTTGTCGTATGCGACAAATTGGTACTACTGTCAATTTGTCGTATGCGACAAATTGGTACTACTGTCAATTTGTCGTATGCGACAAATTGGTACTACTGCCAATTTGTCGTATGCGACAAATTGACAGTTGAACCAATTTGTCGTATGCGACAAATTGGTACTACTGTCAATTTCTCGTATGCGACAAATTGGTTCAACTGTCAATTTGTCGTATGCGACAAATTGGTACTACTGTCAATTTGTCGTATGCGACAAATTGGTACTACTGCCAATTTGTCGTATGCGACAAATTGGTTCAACTGTCAATTTGTCGTATGCGACAAATTGGTTCAGCTGTCAATTTGTCGTATGCGACAAATTGATTCAACTGTCAATTTGTCGTATGCGACAAATTGGTACTACTGTCAATTTGTCGTATGCGACAAATTGGTTTAACTGTCAATTTGTCGTATGCGACAAATTGGTTCAACTGTCAATTTGTCGTATGCGACAAATTGGTACTACTGTCAATTTGTCGTATGCGACAAATTGGTACTACTGCCAATTTGTCGTATGCGACAAATTGGTTCAACTGTCAATTTGTCGTATGCGACAAATTGGTTCAACTGTCAACTTGTCGTATGCGACAAATTGGTTCAACTGTCAACTTGTCGTATGCGACAAATTGGTTCAACTGTCAATTTGTCGTATACGACAAATTGATTCAACTGTCAATTTGTCGTATGCGACAAATTGGTTCAACTGTCAATTTGTCGTATGCGACAAATTGGTACTACTGTCAATTTGTCGTATGCGACAAATTGATTCAACTGTCAATTTGTCGTATGCGACAAATTGGTACTACTGTCAATTTGTCGTATGCGACAAAATGGTTTAACTGTCAATTTGTCGTATGCGACAAATTGGTACTACTGTCAATTTGTCGTATGCGACAAATTGGTACTACTGTCAATTTGTCGTATGCGACAAATTGGTTCAACTGTCAATTTGTCGTATGCGACAAATTGGTTAAACTGTCAATTTGTCGTATGCGACAAATTGATTCGACTGTCAATTTGTCGTATGCGACAAATTGGTACTACTGTCAATTTGTCGTATGCGACAAATTGGTACTACTGTCAATTTGTCGTATGCGACAAATTGGTTCAACTGTCAATTTGTCGTATGCGACAAATTGGTACTACTGTCAATTTGTCGTATGCGACAAATTGGTTCAACTGTCAATTTGTCGTATGCGACAAATTGGTACTACTGTCAATTTGTCGTATGCGACAAATTGGTTCAACTGTCAATTTGTCGTATGCGACAAATTGGTTCAACTGTCAACTTGTCGTATGCGACAAATTGGTTCAACTGTCAACTTGTCGTATGCGACAAATTGGTTCAGCTGTCAATTTGTCGTATGCGACAAATTGATTCAACTGTCAATTTGTCGTATGCGACAAATTGGTACTACTGTCAATTTGTCGTATGCGACAAATTGGTACTACTGTCAATTTGTCGTATGCGACAAATTGGTTCAACTGTCAATTTGTCGTATGCGACAAATTGATTCAACTGTCAATTTGTCGTATGCGACAAATTGGTTCAGCTGTCAATTTGTCGTAAGCGACAAATTGATTCAACTGTCAATTTGTCGTATGCGACAAATTGGTACTACTGTCAATTTGTCGTATGCGACAAATTGGTACTACTGTCAATTTGTCGTATGCGACAAATTGGTTTAACTGTCAATTTGTCGTATGCGACAAATTGGTTCAACTGTCAATTTGTCGTATGCGACAAATTGGTACTACTGTCAATTTGTCGTATGCGACAAATTGGTACTACTGCCAATTTGTCGTATGCGACAAATTGGTTCAACTGTCAATTTGTCGTATGCGACAAATTGGTTCAACTGTCAACTTGTCGTATGCGACAAATTGGTTCAACTGTCAACTTGTCGTATGCGACAAATTGGTTCAACTGTCAATTTGTCGTATACGACAAATTGATTCAACTGTCAATTTGTCGTATGCGACAAATTGGTTCAACTGTCAATTTGTCGTATGCGACAAATTGGTACTACTGTCAATTTGTCGTATGCGACAAATTGATTCAACTGTCAATTTGTCGTATGCGACAAATTGGTACTACTGTCAATTTGTCGTATGCGACAAAATGGTTTAACTGTCAATTTGTCGTATGCGACAAATTGGTACTACTGTCAATTTGTCGTATGCGACAAATTGGTACTACTGTCAATTTGTCGTATGCGACAAATTGGTTCAACTGTCAATTTGTCGTATGCGACAAATTGGTTAAACTGTCAATTTGTCGTATGCGACAAATTGATTCGACTGTCAATTTGTCGTATGCGACAAATTGGTACTACTGTCAATTTGTCGTATGCGACAAATTGGTACTACTGTCAATTTGTCGTATGCGACAAATTGGTTCAACTGTCAATTTGTCGTATGCGACAAATTGGTACTACTGTCAATTTGTCGTATGCGACAAATTGGTTCAACTGTCAATTTGTCGTATGCGACAAATTGGTACTACTGCCAATTTGTCGTATGCGACAAATTGGTTCAACTGTCAATTTGTCGTATGCGACAAATTGGTTCAACTGTCAACTTGTCGTATGCGACAAATTGGTTCAACTGTCAACTTGTCGTATGCGACAAATTGGTTCAACTGTCAATTTGTCGTATACGACAAATTGATTCAACTGTCAATTTGTCGTATGCGACAAATTGGTTCAACTGTCAATTTGTCGTATGCGACAAATTGATTCAACTGTCAATTTGTCGTATGCGACAAATTGGTTCAGCTGTCAATTTGTCGTATGCGACAAATTGATTCAACTGTCAATTTGTCGTATGCGACAAATTGGTACTACTATCAATTTGTCGTAAGCGACAAATTGGTACTACTGCCAATTTGTCGTATGCGACAAATTGGTTCAACTGTCAATTTGTCGTATGCGACAAATTGGTTCAACTGTCAACTTGTCGTATGCGACAAATTGGTTCAACTGTCAACTTGTCGTATGCGACAAATTGGTTCAACTGTCAATTTGTCGTTTACGACAAATTGATTCAACTGTCAATTTGTCGTATGCGACAAATTGGTTCAACTGTCAATTTGTCGTATGCGACAAATTGGTACTACTGTCAATTTGTCGTATGCGACAAATTGATTCAACTGTCAATTTGTCGTATGCGACAAATTGGTACTACTGTCAATTTGTCGTATGCGAGAAATTGGTTTAACTGTCAATTTGTTGTATGCGACAAATTGGTACTACTGTCAATTTGTCGTATGCGACAAATTGGTACTACTGTCAATTTGTCGTATGCGACAAATTGGTTCAACTGTCAATTTGTCGTATGCGACAAATTGGTTCAACTGTCAATTTGTCGTATGCGACAAATTGATTCGACTGTCAATTTGTCGTATGCGACAAATTGGTTCAGCTGTCAATTTGTCGTAAGCGACAAATTGATTCAACTGTCAATTTGTCGTATGCGACAAATTGGTACTACTGTCAATTTGTCGTATGCGACAAATTGGTTTAACTGTCAATTTGTCGTATGCGACAAATTGGTTCAACTGTCAATTTGTCGTATGCGACAAATTGGTTCAACTGTCAACTTGTCGTATGCGACAAATTGGTTCAACTGTCAACTTGTCGTATGCGACAAATTGGTTCAACTGTCAACTTGTCGTATGCGACAAATTGGTTCAACTGTCAATTTGTCGTATACGACAAATTGATTCAACTGTCAATTTGTCGTATGCGACAAATTGGTTTAACTGTCAATTTGTCGTATGCGACAAATTGGTACTACTGTCAATTTGTCGTATGCGACAAATTGATTCAACTGTCAATTTGTCGTATGCGACAAATTGGTACTACTGTCAATTTGTCGTATGCGACAAATTGGTTTAACTGTCAATTTGTCGTATGCGACAAATTGGTACTACTGTCAATTTGTCGTATGCGACAAATAGGTACTACTGTCAATTTTTCGTATGCGACAAATTGGTTCAACTGTCAATTTGTCGTATGCGACAAATTGGTTAAACTGTCAATTTGTCGTATGCGACAAATTGATTCGACTGTCAATTTGTCGTATGCGACAAATTGGTACTACTGTCAATTTGTCGTATGCGACAAATTGATTCGACTGTCAATTTGTCGTATGCGACAAATTGGTACTACTGTCAATTTGTCGTATGCGACAAATTGGTACTACTGTCAATTTGTCGTATGCAACAAATTGGTACTACTGTCAATTTGTCGTATGCGACAAATTGGTTCAACTGTCAATTTGTCGTATGCGACAAATTGGTACTACTGTCAATTTGTCGTATGCGACAAATTGGTACTACTGCCAATTTGTCGTATGCGACAAATTGGTACTACTGCCAATTTGTCGTATGCGACAAATTGGTTCAACTGTCAATTTGTCGTATGCGACAAATTGGTTCAACTGTCAACTTGTCGTATGCGACAAATTGGTTCAACTGTCAACTTGTCGTATGCGACAAATTGGTTCAACTGTCAATTTGTCGTATACGACAAATTGATTCAACTGTCAATTTGTCGTATGCGACAAATTGGTTCAGCTGTCAATTTGTCGTATGCGACAAATTGATTCAACTGTCAATTTGTCGTATGCGACAAATTGGTACTACTGTCAATTTGTCGTATGCGACAAATTGGTACTACTGTCAATTTGTCGTATGCGACAAATTGATTCAACTGTCAATTTGTCGTATGCGACAAATTGGTTCAACTGTCAATTTGTCGTATGCGACAAATTGATTCGACTGTCAATTTGTCGTATGCGACAAATTGGTACTACTGTCAATTTGTCGTATGCGACAAATTGGTACTACTGTCAATTTGTCGTATGCGACAAATTGGTTTAACTGTCAATTTGTCGTATGCGACAAATTGGTTCAACTTTCAATTTGTCGTATGCGACAAATTGGTACTACTGTCAATTTGTCGTATGCGACAAATTGATTCAACTGTCAATTTGTCGTATGCGACAAATTGGTTCAACTGTCAACTTGTCGTATGCGACAAATTGGTTCAACTGTCAACTTGTCGTATGCGACAAATTGGTTCAACTGTCAACTTGTCGTATGCGACAACTTGGTTCAGCTGTCAATTTGTCGTATGCGACAAATTGATTCAACTGTCAATTTGTCGTATGCGACAAATTGGTACTACTGTCAATTTGTCGTATGCGACAAATTGGTACTACTGTCAATTTGTCGTAAGCGACAAATTGGTTCAACTGTCAATTTGTCGTATGCGACAAATTGATTCAACTGTCAATTTGTCGTATGCGACAAATTGGTTCAGCTGTCAATTTGTCGTAAGCGACAAATTGATTCAACTGTCAATTTGTCGTATGCGACAAATTGGTACTACTGTCAATTTGTCGTATGCGACAAATTGGTACTACTGTCAATTTGTCGTATGCGACAAATTGGTTTAACTGTCAATTTGTCGTATGCGACAAATTGGTTCAACTGTCAATTTGTCGTATGCGACAAATTGGTACTACTGTCAATTTGTCGTATGCGACAAATTGGTACTACTGCCAATTTGTCGTATGCGACAAATTAGTTCAACTGTCAATTTGTCGTATGCGACAAATTGGTTCAACTGTCAACTTGTCGTATGCGACAACTTGGTTCAGCTGTCAATTTGTCGTATGCGACAAATTGATTCAACTGTCAATTTGTCGTATGCGACAAATTGGTACTACTGTCAATTTGTCGTATGCGACAAATTGGTACTACTGTCAATTTGTCGTATGCGACAAATTGGTACTACTGTCAATTTGTCGTAAGCGACAAATTGGTTCAACTGTCAATTTGTCGTATGCGACAAATTGATTCAACTGTCAATTTGTCGTATGCGACAAATTGGTTCAGCTGTCAATTTGTCGTAAGCGACAAATTGATTCAACTGTCAATTTGTCGTATGCGACAAATTGGTACTACTGTCAATTTGTCGTATGCGACAAATTGGTACTACTGTCAATTTGTCGTATGCGACAAATTGGTTTAACTGTCAATTTGTCGTATGCGACAAATTGGTTCAACTGTCAATTTGTCGTATGCGACAAATTGGTACTACTGTCAATTTGTCGTATGCGACAAATTGGTACTACTGCCAATTTGTCGTATGCGACAAATTAGTTCAACTGTCAATTTGTCGTATGCGACAAATTGGTTCAACTGTCAACTTGTCGTATGCGACAAATTGGTTCAACTGTCAACTTGTCGTATGCGACAAATTGGTTCAACTGTCAATTTGTCGTATACGACAAGTTGATTCAACTGTCAATTTGTCGTATGCGACAAATTGGTTCAACTGTCAATTTGTCGTATGCGACAAATTGGTACTACTGTCAATTTGTCGTATGCGACAAATTGATTCAACTGTCAATTTGTCGTATGCGACAAATTGGTACTACTGTCAATTTGTCGTATGCGACAAATTGGTTTAACTGTCAATTTGTCGTATGCGACAAATTGGTACTACTGTCAATTTGTCGTATGCGACAAATTGGTACTACTGTCAATTTGTCGTATGCGACAAATTGGTTTAACTGTCAATTTGTCGTATGCGACAAATTGGTTTAACTGTCAATTTGTCGTATGCGACAAATTGGTACTACTATCAATTTGTCGTAAGCGACAAATTGGTACTACTGCCAATTTGTCGTATGCGACAAATTGGTTCAACTGTCAATTTGTCGTATGCGACAAATTGGTTCAACTGTCAACTTGTCGTATGCGACAAATTGGTTCAACTGTCAACTTGTCGTATGCGACAAATTGGTTCAACTGTCAATTTGTCGTATACGACAAATTGATTCAACTGTCAATTTGTCGTATGCGACAAATTGGTTCAACTGTCAATTTGTCGTATGCGACAAATTGGTACTACTGTCAATTTGTCGTATGCGACAAATTGATTCAACTGTCAATTTGTCGTATGCGACAAATTGGTACTACTGTCAATTTGTCGTATGCGACAAATTGGTTTAACTGTCAATTTGTTGTATGCGACAAATTGGTACTACTGTCAATTTGTCGTATGCGACAAATTGGTACTACTGTCAATTTGTCGTATGCGACAAATTGGTTCAACTGTCAATTTGTCGTATGCGACAAATTGGTTCAACTGTCAATTTGTCGTATGCGACAAATTGATTCGACTGTCAATTTGTCGTATGCGACAAATTGGTTCAGCTGTCAATTTGTCGTAAGCGACAAATAGGTACTACTGTCAATTTGTCGTATGCGACAAATTGGTTCAACTGTCAATTTGTCGTATGCGACAAATTGGTTCAACTGTCAATTTGTCGTATGCGACAAATTGATTCGACTGTCAATTTGTCGTATGCGACAAATTGGTACTACTGTCAATTTGTCGTATGCGACAAATTGGTACTACTGTCAATTTGTCGTATGCAACAAATTGGTTCAACTGTCAATTTGTCGTATGCGACAAATTGGTACTACTGTCAATTTGTCGTATGCGACAAATTGGTTCAACTGTCAATTTGTCGTATGCGACAAATTGGTACTACTGTCAATTTGTCGTATGCGACAAATTGGTACTACTGCCAATTTGTCGTATGCGACAAATTGGTTCAACTGTCAATTTGTCGTATGCGACAAATTGGTTCAACTGTCAACTTGTCGTATGCGACAAATTGGTTCAACTGTCAACTTGTCGTATGCGACAAATTGGTTCAACTGTCAATTTGTCGTAAACGACAAATTGATTCAACTGTCAATTTGTCGTATGCGACAAATTGGTTCAGCTGTCAATTTGTCGTATGCGACAAATTGATTCAACTGTCAATTTGTCGTATGCGACAAATTGGTACTACTGTCAATTTGTCGTATGCGACAAATTGGTACTACTGTCAATTTGTCGTATGCGACAAATTGATTCAACTGTCAATTTGTCGTATGCGACAAATTGGTTCAACTGTCAATTTGTCGTATGCGACAAATTGATTCGACTGTCAATTTGTCGTATGCGACAAATTGGTACTACTGTCAATTTGTCGTATGCGACAAATTAGTACTACTGTCAATTTGTCGTATGCGACAAATTGGTTCAACTGTCAATTTGTCGTATGCGACAAATTGATTCAACTGTCAATTTGTCGTATGCGACAAATTGGTACTACTGTCAATTTGTCGTATGCGACAAATTGGTTTAACTGTCAATTTGTCGTATGCGACAAATTGGTTCAACTTTCAATTTGTCGTATGCGACAAATTGGTACTACTGTCAATTTGTCGTATGCGACAAATTGGTACTACTGCCAATTTGTCGTACGCGACAAATTGGTTCAACTGTCAATTTGTCGTATGCGACAAATTGGTTCAACTGTCAACTTGTCGTATGCGACAAATTGGTTCAACTGTCAACTTGTCGTATGCGACAAATTGGTTCAACTGTCAATTTGTCGTATACGACAAATTGATTCAACTGTCAATTTGTCGTATGCGACAAATTGGTTCAACTGTCAATTTGTCGTATGCGACAAATTGGTACTACTGTCAATTTGTCGTATGTGACAAATTGATTCAACTGTCAATTTGTCGTATGCGACAAATTGGTACTATTGTCAATTTGTCGTATGCGACAAATTGGTTTAACTGTCAATTTGTCGTATGCGACAAATTGGTACTACTGTCAATTTGTCGTATGCGACAAATTTGTCGTATACGACAAATTGATTCAACTGTCAATTTGTCGTATGCGACAAATTGGTTCAACTGTCAATTTGTCGTATGCGACAAATTGGTACTACTGTCAATTTGTCGTATGCGACAAATTGATTCAACTGTCAATTTGTCGTATGCGACAAATTGGTACTACTGTCAATTTGTCGTATGCGACAAATTGGTTTAACTGTCAATTTGTCGTATGCGACAAATTGGTACTACTGTCAATTTGTCGTATGCGACAAATTGGTACTACTGTCAATTTGTCGTATGCGACAAATTGGTTCAACTGTCAATTTGTCGTATGCGACAAATTGGTTCAACTGTCAATTTGTCGTATGCGACAAATTGATTCGACTGTCAATTTGTCGTATGCGACAAATTGGTACTACTATCAATTTGTCGTATGCGACAAATTGGTACTACTGTCAATTTGTCGTATGCGACAAATTGGTACTACTGTCAATTTGTCGTATGCGACAAATTGGTTTAACTGTCAATTTGTCGTTTGCGACAAATTGGTTCAACTGTCAATTTGTCGTATGCGACAAATTGGTACTACTGTCAATTTGTCGTATGCGACAAATTGGTACTACTGCCAATTTGTCGTATGCGACAAATTGGTTCAACTGTCAATTTGTCGTATGCGACAAATTGGTACTACTGTCAACTTGTCGTATGCGACAAATTGGTTCAACTGTCAACTTGTCGTATGCGACAAATTGGTTCAACTGTCAACTTGTCGTATGCGACAAATTGGTTCAACTGTCAACTTGTCGTATGCGACAAATTGGTTCAACTGTCAATTTGTCGTATACGACAAATTGATTCAACTGTCAATTTGTCGTTTGCGACAAATTGGTTCAACTGTCAATTTGTCGTATGCGACAAATTGGTACTACTGTCAATTTGTCGTATGCGACAAATTGGTACTACTGTCAATTTGTCGTATGCGACAAATTGGTTTAACTGTCAATTTGTCGTATGCGACAAATTAATTCAGCTGTCAATTTGTCGTATGCGACAAATTGATTCAACTGTCAATTTGTCGTATGCGACAAATTGGTACTACTGTCAATTTGTCGTATGCGACAAATTGGTTTAACTGTCAATTTGTCGTATGCGACAAATTGGTTTAACTGTCAATTTGTCGTATGCGACAAATTGGTACTACTATCAATTTGTCGTAAGCGACAAATTGGTACTACTGCCAATTTGTCGTATGCGACAAATTGGTTTAACTGTCAATTTGTCGTATGCGACAAATTGGTTCAACTGTCAACTTGTCGTATGCGACAAATTGGTTCAACTGTCAACTTGTCGTATGCGACAAATTGGTTCAACTGTCAATTTGTCGTTTACGACAAATTGATTCAACTGTCAATTTGTCGTATGCGACAAATTGGTTCAACTGTCAATTTGTCGTATGCGACAAATTGGTACTACTGTCAATTTGTCGTATGCGACAAATTGATTCAACTGTCAATTTGTCGTATGCGACAAATTGGTACTACTGTCAATTTG
The DNA here is from genome assembly GCA_964057215.1 of Oscheius myriophilus. NCBI lineage: Eukaryota > Metazoa > Nematoda > Chromadorea > Rhabditida > Rhabditidae > Oscheius > Oscheius myriophilus. The sequence goes on from OZ059905.1 coordinate 18,682,523, forward strand.
TCGTATGCGACAAATTGGTTTAACTGTCAATTTGTTGTATGCGACAAATTGGTACTACTGTCAATTTGTCGTATGCGACAAATTGGTACTACTGTCAATTTGTCGTATGCGACAAATTGGTTCAACTGTCAATTTGTCGTATGCGACAAATTGGTTCAACTGTCAATTTGTCGTATGCGACAAATTGATTCGACTGTCAATTTGTCGTATGCGACAAATTGGTTCAGCTGTCAATTTGTCGTAAGCGACAAATTGGTTCAGCTGTCAATTTGTCGTATGCGACAAATTGATTCAACTGTCAATTTGTCGTATGCGACAAATTGGTACTACTGTCAATTTGTCGTATGCGACAAATTGGTACTACTGTCAATTTGTCGTATGCGACAAATTGATTCAACTGTCAATTTGTCGTATGCGACAAATTGGTTCAACTGTCAATTTGTCGTATGCGACAAATTGATTCGACTGTCAATTTGTCGTATGCGACAAATTGGTACTACTGTCAATTTGTCGTATGCGACAAATTAGTACTACTGTCAATTTGTCGTATGCGACAAATTGGTTCAACTGTCAATTTGTCGTATGCGACAAATTGATTCAACTGTCAATTTGTCGTATGCGACAAATTGGTACTACTGTCAATTTGTCGTATGCGACAAATTGGTTTAACTGTCAATTTGTCGTATGCGACAAATTGGTTCAACTTTCAATTTGTCGTATGCGACAAATTGGTACTACTGTCAATTTGTCGTATGCGACAAATTGGTACTACTGCCAATTTGTCGTACGCGACAAATTGGTTCAACTGTCAATTTGTCGTATGCGACAAATTGGTTCAACTGTCAACTTGTCGTATGCGACAAATTGGTTCAACTGTCAACTTGTCGTATGCGACAAATTGGTTCAACTGTCAATTTGTCGTATACGACAAATTGATTCAACTGTCAATTTGTCGTATGCGACAAATTGGTTCAACTGTCAATTTGTCGTATGCGACAAATTGGTACTACTGTCAATTTGTCGTATGTGACAAATTGATTCAACTGTCAATTTGTCGTATGCGACAAATTGGTACTATTGTCAATTTGTCGTATGCGACAAATTGGTTTAACTGTCAATTTGTCGTATGCGACAAATTGGTACTACTGTCAATTTGTCGTATGCGACAAATTTGTCGTATACGACAAATTGATTCAACTGTCAATTTGTCGTATGCGACAAATTGGTTCAACTGTCAATTTGTCGTATGCGACAAATTGGTACTACTGTCAATTTGTCGTATGCGACAAATTGATTCAACTGTCAATTTGTCGTATGCGACAAATTGGTACTACTGTCAATTTGTCGTATGCGACAAATTGGTTTAACTGTCAATTTGTCGTATGCGACAAATTGGTACTACTGTCAATTTGTCGTATGCGACAAATTGGTACTACTGTCAATTTGTCGTATGCGACAAATTGGTTCAACTGTCAATTTGTCGTATGCGACAAATTGGTTCAACTGTCAATTTGTCGTATGCGACAAATTGATTCGACTGTCAATTTGTCGTATGCGACAAATTGGTACTACTATCAATTTGTCGTATGCGACAAATTGGTACTACTGTCAATTTGTCGTATGCGACAAATTGGTACTACTGTCAATTTGTCGTATGCGACAAATTGGTTTAACTGTCAATTTGTCGTTTGCGACAAATTGGTTCAACTGTCAATTTGTCGTATGCGACAAATTGGTACTACTGTCAATTTGTCGTATGCGACAAATTGGTACTACTGCCAATTTGTCGTATGCGACAAATTGGTTCAACTGTCAATTTGTCGTATGCGACAAATTGGTACTACTGTCAACTTGTCGTATGCGACAAATTGGTTCAACTGTCAACTTGTCGTATGCGACAAATTGGTTCAACTGTCAACTTGTCGTATGCGACAAATTGGTTCAACTGTCAACTTGTCGTATGCGACAAATTGGTTCAACTGTCAATTTGTCGTATACGACAAATTGATTCAACTGTCAATTTGTCGTTTGCGACAAATTGGTTCAACTGTCAATTTGTCGTATGCGACAAATTGGTACTACTGTCAATTTGTCGTATGCGACAAATTGGTACTACTGTCAATTTGTCGTATGCGACAAATTGGTTTAACTGTCAATTTGTCGTATGCGACAAATTAATTCAGCTGTCAATTTGTCGTATGCGACAAATTGATTCAACTGTCAATTTGTCGTATGCGACAAATTGGTACTACTGTCAATTTGTCGTATGCGACAAATTGGTTTAACTGTCAATTTGTCGTATGCGACAAATTGGTTTAACTGTCAATTTGTCGTATGCGACAAATTGGTACTACTATCAATTTGTCGTAAGCGACAAATTGGTACTACTGCCAATTTGTCGTATGCGACAAATTGGTTTAACTGTCAATTTGTCGTATGCGACAAATTGGTTCAACTGTCAACTTGTCGTATGCGACAAATTGGTTCAACTGTCAACTTGTCGTATGCGACAAATTGGTTCAACTGTCAATTTGTCGTTTACGACAAATTGATTCAACTGTCAATTTGTCGTATGCGACAAATTGGTTCAACTGTCAATTTGTCGTATGCGACAAATTGGTACTACTGTCAATTTGTCGTATGCGACAAATTGATTCAACTGTCAATTTGTCGTATGCGACAAATTGGTACTACTGTCAATTTGTCGTATGCGACAAATTGGTTTAACTGTCAATTTGTTGTATGCGACAAATTGGTACTACTGTCAATTTGTCGTATGCGACAAATTGGTACTACTGTCAATTTGTCGTATGCGACAAATTGGTTCAACTGTCAATTTGTCGTATGCGACAAATTGGTTCAACTGTCAATTTGTCGTATGCGACAAATTGATTCGACTGTCAATTTGTCGTATGCGACAAATTGGTTCAGCTGTCAATTTGTCGTAAGCGACAAATTGATTCAACTGTCAATTTGTCGTATGCGACAAATTGGTACTACTGTCAATTTGTCGTATGCGACAAATTGGTACTACTGTCAATTTGTCGTATGCGACAAATTGGTACTACTGTCAATTTGTCGTATGCGACAAATTGGTACTACTGCCAATTTGTCGTATGCGACAAATTGACAGTTGAACCAATTTGTCGTATGCGACAAATTGGTACTACTGTCAATTTCTCGTATGCGACAAATTGGTTCAACTGTCAATTTGTCGTATGCGACAAATTGGTACTACTGTCAATTTGTCGTATGCGACAAATTGGTACTACTGCCAATTTGTCGTATGCGACAAATTGGTTCAACTGTCAATTTGTCGTATGCGACAAATTGGTTCAACTGTCAACTTGTCGTATGCGACAAATTGGTTCAACTGTCAACTTGTCGTATGCGACAAATTGGTTCAGCTGTCAATTTGTCGTATGCGACAAATTGATTCAACTGTCAATTTGTCGTATGCGACAAATTGGTACTACTGTCAATTTGTCGTATGCGACAAATTGGTACTACTGTCAATTTGTCGTATGCGACAAATTGGTTCAACTGTCAATTTGTCGTATGCGACAAATTGGTACTACTGTCAATTTGTCGTATGCGACAAATTGGTACTACTGCCAATTTGTCGTATGCGACAAATTGGTTCAACTGTCAATTTGTCGTATGCGACAAATTGGTTCAACTGTCAACTTGTCGTATGCGACAAATTGGTTCAACTGTCAACTTGTCGTATGCGACAAATTGGTTCAGCTGTCAATTTGTCGTATGCGACAAATTGATTCAACTGTCAATTTGTCGTATGCGACAAATTGGTACTACTGTCAATTTGTCGTATGCGACAAATTGGTACTACTGTCAATTTGTCGTATGCGACAAATTGGTTCAACTGTCAATTTGTCGTATGCGACAAATTGATTCAACTGTCAATTTGTCGTATGCGACAAATTGGTTCAGCTGTCAATTTGTCGTAAGCGACAAATTGATTCAACTGTCAATTTGTCGTATGCGACAAATTGGTACTACTGTCAATTTGTCGTATGCGACAAATTGGTACTACTGTCAATTTGTCGTATGCGACAAATTGGTTTAACTGTCAATTTGTCGTATGCGACAAATTGGTTCAACTGTCAATTTGTCGTATGCGACAAATTGGTACTACTGTCAATTTGTCGTATGCGACAAATTGGTACTACTGCCAATTTGTCGTATGCGACAAATTGGTTCAACTGTCAATTTGTCGTATGCGACAAATTGGTACTACTGTCAATTTGTCGTATGCGACAAATTGGTACTACTGCCAATTTGTCGTACGCGACAAATTGGTTCAACTGTCAATTTGTCGTATGCGACAAATTGGTTCAACTGTCAACGTGTCGTATGCGACAAATTGGTTCAACTGTCAACTTGTCGTATGCGACAAATTGGTTCAACTGTCAATTTGTCGTATACGACAAATTGATTCAACTGTCAATTTGTCGTATGCGACAAATTGGTTCAACTGTCAATTTGTCGTATGCGACAAATTGGTACTACTGTCAATTTGTCGTATGTGACAAATTGATTCAACTGTCAATTTGTCGTATGCGACAAATTGGTACTATTGTCAATTTGTCGTATGCGACAAATTGGTTTAACTGTCAATTTGTCGTATGCGACAAATTGGTACTACTGTCAATTTGTCGTATGCGACAAATTTGTCGTATACGACAAATTGATTCAACTGTCAATTTGTCGTATGCGACAAATTGGTTCAACTGTCAATTTGTCGTATGCGACAAATTGGTACTACTGTCAATTTGTCGTATGCGACAAATTGATTCAACTGTCAATTTGTCGTATGCGACAAATTGGTACTACTGTCAATTTGTCGTATGCGACAAATTGGTTTAACTGTCAATTTGTCGTATGCGACAAATTGGTACTACTGTCAATTTGTCGTATGCGACAAATTGGTACTACTGTCAATTTGTCGTATGCGACAAATTGGTTCAACTGTCAATTTGTCGTATGCGACAAATTGGTTCAACTGTCAATTTGTCGTATGCGACAAATTGATTCGACTGTCAATTTGTCGTATGCGACAAATTGGTACTACTATCAATTTGTCGTATGCGACAAATTGGTACTACTGTCAATTTGTCGTATGCGACAAATTGGTACTACTGTCAATTTGTCGTATGCGACAAATTGGTTTAACTGTCAATTTGTCGTTTGCGACAAATTGGTTCAACTGTCAATTTGTCGTATGCGACAAATTGGTACTACTGTCAATTTGTCGTATGCGACAAATTGGTACTACTGCCAATTTGTCGTATGCGACAAATTGGTTCAACTGTCAATTTGTCGTATGCGACAAATTGGTACTACTGTCAACTTGTCGTATGCGACAAATTGGTTCAACTGTCAACTTGTCGTATGCGACAAATTGGTTCAACTGTCAACTTGTCGTATGCGACAAATTGGTTCAACTGTCAACTTGTCGTATGCGACAAATTGGTTCAACTGTCAATTTGTCGTATACGACAAATTGATTCAACTGTCAATTTGTCGTATGCGACAAATTGGTACTACTGTCAATTTGTCGTATGCGACAAATTGGTACTACTGTCAATTTGTCGTATGCGACAAATTGGTTCAACTGTCAATTTGTCGTATGCGACAAATTGGTACTACTGTCAATTTGTCGTATGCGACAAATTGGTTCAACTGTCAATTTGTCGTATGCGACAAATTGGTACTACTGTCAATTTGTCGTATGCGACAAATTGGTTCAACTGTCAATTTGTCGTATGCGACAAATTGGTTCAACTGTCAACTTGTCGTATGCGACAAATTGGTTCAACTGTCAACTTGTCGTATGCGACAAATTGGTTCAGCTGTCAATTTGTCGTATGCGACAAATTGATTCAACTGTCAATTTGTCGTATGCGACAAATTGGTACTACTGTCAATTTGTCGTATGCGACAAATTGGTACTACTGTCAATTTGTCGTATGCGACAAATTGGTTCAACTGTCAATTTGTCGTATGCGACAAATTGATTCAACTGTCAATTTGTCGTATGCGACAAATTGGTTCAGCTGTCAATTTGTCGTAAGCGACAAATTGATTCAACTGTCAATTTGTCGTATGCGACAAATTGGTACTACTGTCAATTTGTCGTATGCGACAAATTGGTACTACTGTCAATTTGTCGTATGCGACAAATTGGTTTAACTGTCAATTTGTCGTATGCGACAAATTGGTTCAACTGTCAATTTGTCGTATGCGACAAATTGGTACTACTGTCAATTTGTCGTATGCGACAAATTGGTACTACTGCCAATTTGTCGTATGCGACAAATTGGTTCAACTGTCAATTTGTCGTATGCGACAAATTGGTTCAACTGTCAACTTGTCGTATGCGACAAATTGGTTCAACTGTCAACTTGTCGTATGCGACAAATTGGTTCAACTGTCAATTTGTCGTATACGACAAATTGATTCAACTGTCAATTTGTCGTATGCGACAAATTGGTTCAACTGTCAATTTGTCGTATGCGACAAATTGGTACTACTGTCAATTTGTCGTATGCGACAAATTGATTCAACTGTCAATTTGTCGTATGCGACAAATTGGTACTACTGTCAATTTGTCGTATGCGACAAAATGGTTTAACTGTCAATTTGTCGTATGCGACAAATTGGTACTACTGTCAATTTGTCGTATGCGACAAATTGGTACTACTGTCAATTTGTCGTATGCGACAAATTGGTTCAACTGTCAATTTGTCGTATGCGACAAATTGGTTAAACTGTCAATTTGTCGTATGCGACAAATTGATTCGACTGTCAATTTGTCGTATGCGACAAATTGGTACTACTGTCAATTTGTCGTATGCGACAAATTGGTACTACTGTCAATTTGTCGTATGCGACAAATTGGTTCAACTGTCAATTTGTCGTATGCGACAAATTGGTACTACTGTCAATTTGTCGTATGCGACAAATTGGTTCAACTGTCAATTTGTCGTATGCGACAAATTGGTACTACTGCCAATTTGTCGTATGCGACAAATTGGTTCAACTGTCAATTTGTCGTATGCGACAAATTGGTTCAACTGTCAACTTGTCGTATGCGACAAATTGGTTCAACTGTCAACTTGTCGTATGCGACAAATTGGTTCAACTGTCAATTTGTCGTATACGACAAATTGATTCAACTGTCAACTTGTCGTATGCGACAAATTGGTTCAACTGTCAACTTGTCGTATGCGACAAATTGGTTCAACTGTCAATTTGTCGTTTACGACAAATTGATTCAACTGTCAATTTGTCGTATGCGACAAATTGGTTCAACTGTCAATTTGTCGTATGCGACAAATTGGTACTACTGTCAATTTGTCGTATGCGACAAATTGATTCAACTGTCAATTTGTCGTATGCGACAAATTGGTACTACTGTCAATTTGTCGTATGCGAGAAATTGGTTTAACTGTCAATTTGTTGTATGCGACAAATTGGTACTACTGTCAATTTGTCGTATGCGACAAATTGGTACTACTGTCAATTTGTCGTATGCGACAAATTGGTTCAACTGTCAATTTGTCGTATGCGACAAATTGGTTCAACTGTCAATTTGTCGTATGCGACAAATTGATTCGACTGTCAATTTGTCGTATGCGACAAATTGGTTCAGCTGTCAATTTGTCGTAAGCGACAAATTGATTCAACTGTCAATTTGTCGTATGCGACAAATTGGTACTACTGTCAATTTGTCGTATGCGACAAATTGGTTTAACTGTCAATTTGTCGTATGCGACAAATTGGTTCAACTGTCAATTTGTCGTATGCGACAAATTGGTTCAACTGTCAACTTGTCGTATGCGACAAATTGGTTCAACTGTCAACTTGTCGTATGCGACAAATTGGTTCAACTGTCAACTTGTCGTATGCGACAAATTGGTTCAACTGTCAATTTGTCGTATACGACAAATTGATTCAACTGTCAATTTGTCGTATGCGACAAATTGGTTTAACTGTCAATTTGTCGTATGCGACAAATTGGTACTACTGTCAATTTGTCGTATGCGACAAATTGATTCAACTGTCAATTTGTCGTATGCGACAAATTGGTACTACTGTCAATTTGTCGTATGCGACAAATTGGTTTAACTGTCAATTTGTCGTATGCGACAAATTGGTACTACTGTCAATTTGTCGTATGCGACAAATAGGTACTACTGTCAATTTTTCGTATGCGACAAATTGGTTCAACTGTCAATTTGTCGTATGCGACAAATTGGTTAAACTGTCAATTTGTCGTATGCGACAAATTGATTCGACTGTCAATTTGTCGTATGCGACAAATTGGTACTACTGTCAATTTGTCGTATGCGACAAATTGATTCGACTGTCAATTTGTCGTATGCGACAAATTGGTACTACTGTCAATTTGTCGTATGCGACAAATTGGTACTACTGTCAATTTGTCGTATGCAACAAATTGGTACTACTGTCAATTTGTCGTATGCGACAAATTGGTTCAACTGTCAATTTGTCGTATGCGACAAATTGGTACTACTGTCAATTTGTCGTATGCGACAAATTGGTACTACTGCCAATTTGTCGTATGCGACAAATTGGTACTACTGCCAATTTGTCGTATGCGACAAATTGGTTCAACTGTCAATTTGTCGTATGCGACAAATTGGTTCAACTGTCAACTTGTCGTATGCGACAAATTGGTTCAACTGTCAACTTGTCGTATGCGACAAATTGGTTCAACTGTCAATTTGTCGTATACGACAAATTGATTCAACTGTCAATTTGTCGTATGCGACAAATTGGTTCAGCTGTCAATTTGTCGTATGCGACAAATTGATTCAACTGTCAATTTGTCGTATGCGACAAATTGGTACTACTGTCAATTTGTCGTATGCGACAAATTGGTACTACTGTCAATTTGTCGTATGCGACAAATTGATTCAACTGTCAATTTGTCGTATGCGACAAATTGGTTCAACTGTCAATTTGTCGTATGCGACAAATTGATTCGACTGTCAATTTGTCGTATGCGACAAATTGGTACTACTGTCAATTTGTCGTATGCGACAAATTGGTACTACTGTCAATTTGTCGTATGCGACAAATTGGTTTAACTGTCAATTTGTCGTATGCGACAAATTGGTTCAACTTTCAATTTGTCGTATGCGACAAATTGGTACTACTGTCAATTTGTCGTATGCGACAAATTGATTCAACTGTCAATTTGTCGTATGCGACAAATTGGTTCAACTGTCAACTTGTCGTATGCGACAAATTGGTTCAACTGTCAACTTGTCGTATGCGACAAATTGGTTCAACTGTCAACTTGTCGTATGCGACAACTTGGTTCAGCTGTCAATTTGTCGTATGCGACAAATTGATTCAACTGTCAATTTGTCGTATGCGACAAATTGGTACTACTGTCAATTTGTCGTATGCGACAAATTGGTACTACTGTCAATTTGTCGTAAGCGACAAATTGGTTCAACTGTCAATTTGTCGTATGCGACAAATTGATTCAACTGTCAATTTGTCGTATGCGACAAATTGGTTCAGCTGTCAATTTGTCGTAAGCGACAAATTGATTCAACTGTCAATTTGTCGTATGCGACAAATTGGTACTACTGTCAATTTGTCGTATGCGACAAATTGGTACTACTGTCAATTTGTCGTATGCGACAAATTGGTTTAACTGTCAATTTGTCGTATGCGACAAATTGGTTCAACTGTCAATTTGTCGTATGCGACAAATTGGTACTACTGTCAATTTGTCGTATGCGACAAATTGGTACTACTGCCAATTTGTCGTATGCGACAAATTAGTTCAACTGTCAATTTGTCGTATGCGACAAATTGGTTCAACTGTCAACTTGTCGTATGCGACAACTTGGTTCAGCTGTCAATTTGTCGTATGCGACAAATTGATTCAACTGTCAATTTGTCGTATGCGACAAATTGGTACTACTGTCAATTTGTCGTATGCGACAAATTGGTACTACTGTCAATTTGTCGTAAGCGACAAATTGGTTCAACTGTCAATTTGTCGTATGCGACAAATTGATTCAACTGTCAATTTGTCGTATGCGACAAATTGGTTCAGCTGTCAATTTGTCGTAAGCGACAAATTGATTCAACTGTCAATTTGTCGTATGCGACAAATTGGTACTACTGTCAATTTGTCGTATGCGACAAATTGGTACTACTGTCAATTTGTCGTATGCGACAAATTGGTTTAACTGTCAATTTGTCGTATGCGACAAATTGGTTCAACTGTCAATTTGTCGTATGCGACAAATTGGTACTACTGTCAATTTGTCGTATGCGACAAATTGGTACTACTGCCAATTTGTCGTATGCGACAAATTAGTTCAACTGTCAATTTGTCGTATGCGACAAATTGGTTCAACTGTCAACTTGTCGTATGCGACAAATTGGTTCAACTGTCAACTTGTCGTATGCGACAAATTGGTTCAACTGTCAATTTGTCGTATACGACAAGTTGATTCAACTGTCAATTTGTCGTATGCGACAAATTGGTTCAACTGTCAATTTGTCGTATGCGACAAATTGGTACTACTGTCAATTTGTCGTATGCGACAAATTGATTCAACTGTCAATTTGTCGTATGCGACAAATTGGTACTACTGTCAATTTGTCGTATGCGACAAATTGGTTTAACTGTCAATTTGTCGTATGCGACAAATTGGTACTACTGTCAATTTGTCGTATGCGACAAATTGGTACTACTGTCAATTTGTCGTATGCGACAAATTGGTTTAACTGTCAATTTGTCGTATGCGACAAATTGGTTTAACTGTCAATTTGTCGTATGCGACAAATTGGTACTACTATCAATTTGTCGTAAGCGACAAATTGGTACTACTGCCAATTTGTCGTATGCGACAAATTGGTTCAACTGTCAATTTGTCGTATGCGACAAATTGGTTCAACTGTCAACTTGTCGTATGCGACAAATTGGTTCAACTGTCAACTTGTCGTATGCGACAAATTGGTTCAACTGTCAATTTGTCGTATACGACAAATTGATTCAACTGTCAATTTGTCGTATGCGACAAATTGGTTCAACTGTCAATTTGTCGTATGCGACAAATTGGTACTACTGTCAATTTGTCGTATGCGACAAATTGATTCAACTGTCAATTTGTCGTATGCGACAAATTGGTACTACTGTCAATTTGTCGTATGCGACAAATTGGTTTAACTGTCAATTTGTTGTATGCGACAAATTGGTACTACTGTCAATTTGTCGTATGCGACAAATTGGTACTACTGTCAATTTGTCGTATGCGACAAATTGGTTCAACTGTCAATTTGTCGTATGCGACAAATTGGTTCAACTGTCAATTTGTCGTATGCGACAAATTGATTCGACTGTCAATTTGTCGTATGCGACAAATTGGTTCAGCTGTCAATTTGTCGTAAGCGACAAATAGGTACTACTGTCAATTTGTCGTATGCGACAAATTGGTTCAACTGTCAATTTGTCGTATGCGACAAATTGGTTCAACTGTCAATTTGTCGTATGCGACAAATTGATTCGACTGTCAATTTGTCGTATGCGACAAATTGGTACTACTGTCAATTTGTCGTATGCGACAAATTGGTACTACTGTCAATTTGTCGTATGCAACAAATTGGTTCAACTGTCAATTTGTCGTATGCGACAAATTGGTACTACTGTCAATTTGTCGTATGCGACAAATTGGTTCAACTGTCAATTTGTCGTATGCGACAAATTGGTACTACTGTCAATTTGTCGTATGCGACAAATTGGTACTACTGCCAATTTGTCGTATGCGACAAATTGGTTCAACTGTCAATTTGTCGTATGCGACAAATTGGTTCAACTGTCAACTTGTCGTATGCGACAAATTGGTTCAACTGTCAACTTGTCGTATGCGACAAATTGGTTCAACTGTCAATTTGTCGTAAACGACAAATTGATTCAACTGTCAATTTGTCGTATGCGACAAATTGGTTCAGCTGTCAATTTGTCGTATGCGACAAATTGATTCAACTGTCAATTTGTCGTATGCGACAAATTGGTACTACTGTCAATTTGTCGTATGCGACAAATTGGTACTACTGTCAATTTGTCGTATGCGACAAATTGATTCAACTGTCAATTTGTCGTATGCGACAAATTGGTTCAACTGTCAATTTGTCGTATGCGACAAATTGATTCGACTGTCAATTTGTCGTATGCGACAAATTGGTACTACTGTCAATTTGTCGTATGCGACAAATTAGTACTACTGTCAATTTGTCGTATGCGACAAATTGGTTCAACTGTCAATTTGTCGTATGCGACAAATTGATTCAACTGTCAATTTGTCGTATGCGACAAATTGGTACTACTGTCAATTTGTCGTATGCGACAAATTGGTTTAACTGTCAATTTGTCGTATGCGACAAATTGGTTCAACTTTCAATTTGTCGTATGCGACAAATTGGTACTACTGTCAATTTGTCGTATGCGACAAATTGGTACTACTGCCAATTTGTCGTACGCGACAAATTGGTTCAACTGTCAATTTGTCGTATGCGACAAATTGGTTCAACTGTCAACTTGTCGTATGCGACAAATTGGTTCAACTGTCAACTTGTCGTATGCGACAAATTGGTTCAACTGTCAATTTGTCGTATACGACAAATTGATTCAACTGTCAATTTGTCGTATGCGACAAATTGGTTCAACTGTCAATTTGTCGTATGCGACAAATTGGTACTACTGTCAATTTGTCGTATGTGACAAATTGATTCAACTGTCAATTTGTCGTATGCGACAAATTGGTACTATTGTCAATTTGTCGTATGCGACAAATTGGTTTAACTGTCAATTTGTCGTATGCGACAAATTGGTACTACTGTCAATTTGTCGTATGCGACAAATTTGTCGTATACGACAAATTGATTCAACTGTCAATTTGTCGTATGCGACAAATTGGTTCAACTGTCAATTTGTCGTATGCGACAAATTGGTACTACTGTCAATTTGTCGTATGCGACAAATTGATTCAACTGTCAATTTGTCGTATGCGACAAATTGGTACTACTGTCAATTTGTCGTATGCGACAAATTGGTTTAACTGTCAATTTGTCGTATGCGACAAATTGGTACTACTGTCAATTTGTCGTATGCGACAAATTGGTACTACTGTCAATTTGTCGTATGCGACAAATTGGTTCAACTGTCAATTTGTCGTATGCGACAAATTGGTTCAACTGTCAATTTGTCGTATGCGACAAATTGATTCGACTGTCAATTTGTCGTATGCGACAAATTGGTACTACTATCAATTTGTCGTATGCGACAAATTGGTACTACTGTCAATTTGTCGTATGCGACAAATTGGTACTACTGTCAATTTGTCGTATGCGACAAATTGGTTTAACTGTCAATTTGTCGTTTGCGACAAATTGGTTCAACTGTCAATTTGTCGTATGCGACAAATTGGTACTACTGTCAATTTGTCGTATGCGACAAATTGGTACTACTGCCAATTTGTCGTATGCGACAAATTGGTTCAACTGTCAATTTGTCGTATGCGACAAATTGGTACTACTGTCAACTTGTCGTATGCGACAAATTGGTTCAACTGTCAACTTGTCGTATGCGACAAATTGGTTCAACTGTCAACTTGTCGTATGCGACAAATTGGTTCAACTGTCAACTTGTCGTATGCGACAAATTGGTTCAACTGTCAATTTGTCGTATACGACAAATTGATTCAACTGTCAATTTGTCGTTTGCGACAAATTGGTTCAACTGTCAATTTGTCGTATGCGACAAATTGGTACTACTGTCAATTTGTCGTATGCGACAAATTGGTACTACTGTCAATTTGTCGTATGCGACAAATTGGTTTAACTGTCAATTTGTCGTATGCGACAAATTAATTCAGCTGTCAATTTGTCGTATGCGACAAATTGATTCAACTGTCAATTTGTCGTATGCGACAAATTGGTACTACTGTCAATTTGTCGTATGCGACAAATTGGTTTAACTGTCAATTTGTCGTATGCGACAAATTGGTTTAACTGTCAATTTGTCGTATGCGACAAATTGGTACTACTATCAATTTGTCGTAAGCGACAAATTGGTACTACTGCCAATTTGTCGTATGCGACAAATTGGTTTAACTGTCAATTTGTCGTATGCGACAAATTGGTTCAACTGTCAACTTGTCGTATGCGACAAATTGGTTCAACTGTCAACTTGTCGTATGCGACAAATTGGTTCAACTGTCAATTTGTCGTTTACGACAAATTGATTCAACTGTCAATTTGTCGTATGCGACAAATTGGTTCAACTGTCAATTTGTCGTATGCGACAAATTGGTACTACTGTCAATTTGTCGTATGCGACAAATTGATTCAACTGTCAATTTGTCGTATGCGACAAATTGGTACTACTGTCAATTTGTCGTATGCGACAAATTGGTTTAACTGTCAATTTGTTGTATGCGACAAATTGGTACTACTGTCAATTTGTCGTATGCGACAAATTGGTACTACTGTCAATTTGTCGTATGCGACAAATTGGTTCAACTGTCAATTTGTCGTATGCGACAAATTGGTTCAACTGTCAATTTGTCGTATGCGACAAATTGATTCGACTGTCAATTTGTCGTATGCGACAAATTGGTTCAGCTGTCAATTTGTCGTAAGCGACAAATTGGTTCAGCTGTCAATTTGTCGTATGCGACAAATTGATTCAACTGTCAATTTGTCGTATGCGACAAATTGGTACTACTGTCAATTTGTCGTATGCGACAAATTGGTACTACTGTCAATTTGTCGTATGCGACAAATTGATTCAACTGTCAATTTGTCGTATGCGACAAATTGGTTCAACTGTCAATTTGTCGTATGCGACAAATTGATTCGACTGTCAATTTGTCGTATGCGACAAATTGGTACTACTGTCAATTTGTCGTATGCGACAAATTAGTACTACTGTCAATTTGTCGTATGCGACAAATTGGTTCAACTGTCAATTTGTCGTATGCGACAAATTGATTCAACTGTCAATTTGTCGTATGCGACAAATTGGTACTACTGTCAATTTGTCGTATGCGACAAATTGGTTTAACTGTCAATTTGTCGTATGCGACAAATTGGTTCAACTTTCAATTTGTCGTATGCGACAAATTGGTACTACTGTCAATTTGTCGTATGCGACAAATTGGTACTACTGCCAATTTGTCGTACGCGACAAATTGGTTCAACTGTCAATTTGTCGTATGCGACAAATTGGTTCAACTGTCAACTTGTCGTATGCGACAAATTGGTTCAACTGTCAACTTGTCGTATGCGACAAATTGGTTCAACTGTCAATTTGTCGTATACGACAAATTGATTCAACTGTCAATTTGTCGTATGCGACAAATTGGTTCAACTGTCAATTTGTCGTATGCGACAAATTGGTACTACTGTCAATTTGTCGTATGTGACAAATTGATTCAACTGTCAATTTGTCGTATGCGACAAATTGGTACTATTGTCAATTTGTCGTATGCGACAAATTGGTTTAACTGTCAATTTGTCGTATGCGACAAATTGGTACTACTGTCAATTTGTCGTATGCGACAAATTTGTCGTATACGACAAATTGATTCAACTGTCAATTTGTCGTATGCGACAAATTGGTTCAACTGTCAATTTGTCGTATGCGACAAATTGGTACTACTGTCAATTTGTCGTATGCGACAAATTGATTCAACTGTCAATTTGTCGTATGCGACAAATTGGTACTACTGTCAATTTGTCGTATGCGACAAATTGGTTTAACTGTCAATTTGTCGTATGCGACAAATTGGTACTACTGTCAATTTGTCGTATGCGACAAATTGGTACTACTGTCAATTTGTCGTATGCGACAAATTGGTTCAACTGTCAATTTGTCGTATGCGACAAATTGGTTCAACTGTCAATTTGTCGTATGCGACAAATTGATTCGACTGTCAATTTGTCGTATGCGACAAATTGGTACTACTATCAATTTGTCGTATGCGACAAATTGGTACTACTGTCAATTTGTCGTATGCGACAAATTGGTACTACTGTCAATTTGTCGTATGCGACAAATTGGTTTAACTGTCAATTTGTCGTTTGCGACAAATTGGTTCAACTGTCAATTTGTCGTATGCGACAAATTGGTACTACTGTCAATTTGTCGTATGCGACAAATTGGTACTACTGCCAATTTGTCGTATGCGACAAATTGGTTCAACTGTCAATTTGTCGTATGCGACAAATTGGTACTACTGTCAACTTGTCGTATGCGACAAATTGGTTCAACTGTCAACTTGTCGTATGCGACAAATTGGTTCAACTGTCAACTTGTCGTATGCGACAAATTGGTTCAACTGTCAACTTGTCGTATGCGACAAATTGGTTCAACTGTCAATTTGTCGTATACGACAAATTGATTCAACTGTCAATTTGTCGTTTGCGACAAATTGGTTCAACTGTCAATTTGTCGTATGCGACAAATTGGTACTACTGTCAATTTGTCGTATGCGACAAATTGGTACTACTGTCAATTTGTCGTATGCGACAAATTGGTTTAACTGTCAATTTGTCGTATGCGACAAATTAATTCAGCTGTCAATTTGTCGTATGCGACAAATTGATTCAACTGTCAATTTGTCGTATGCGACAAATTGGTACTACTGTCAATTTGTCGTATGCGACAAATTGGTTTAACTGTCAATTTGTCGTATGCGACAAATTGGTTTAACTGTCAATTTGTCGTATGCGACAAATTGGTACTACTATCAATTTGTCGTAAGCGACAAATTGGTACTACTGCCAATTTGTCGTATGCGACAAATTGGTTTAACTGTCAATTTGTTGTATGCGACAAATTGGTACTACTGTCAATTTGTCGTATGCGACAAATTGGTACTACTGTCAATTTGTCGTATGCGACAAATTGGTTCAACTGTCAATTTGTCGTATGCGACAAATTGGTTCAACTGTCAATTTGTCGTATGCGACAAATTGATTCGACTGTCAATTTGTCGTATGCGACAAATTGGTTCAGCTGTCAATTTGTCGTAAGCGACAAATTGATTCAACTGTCAATTTGTCGTATGCGACAAATTGGTACTACTGTCAATTTGTCGTATGCGACAAATTGGTACTACTGTCAATTTGTCGTATGCGACAAATTGGTACTACTGTCAATTTGTCGTATGCGACAAATTGGTACTACTGCCAATTTGTCGTATGCGACAAATTGACAGTTGAACCAATTTGTCGTATGCGACAAATTGGTACTACTGTCAATTTCTCGTATGCGACAAATTGGTTCAACTGTCAATTTGTCGTATGCGACAAATTGGTACTACTGTCAATTTGTCGTATGCGACAAATTGGTACTACTGCCAATTTGTCGTATGCGACAAATTGGTTCAACTGTCAATTTGTCGTATGCGACAAATTGGTTCAACTGTCAACTTGTCGTATGCGACAAATTGGTTCAACTGTCAACTTGTCGTATGCGACAAATTGGTTCAGCTGTCAATTTGTCGTATGCGACAAATTGATTCAACTGTCAATTTGTCGTATGCGACAAATTGGTACTACTGTCAATTTGTCGTATGCGACAAATTGGTACTACTGTCAATTTGTCGTATGCGACAAATTGGTTCAACTGTCAATTTGTCGTATGCGACAAATTGGTACTACTGTCAATTTGTCGTATGCGACAAATTGGTACTACTGCCAATTTGTCGTATGCGACAAATTGGTTCAACTGTCAATTTGTCGTATGCGACAAATTGGTTCAACTGTCAACTTGTCGTATGCGACAAATTGGTTCAACTGTCAACTTGTCGTATGCGACAAATTGGTTCAGCTGTCAATTTGTCGTATGCGACAAATTGATTCAACTGTCAATTTGTCGTATGCGACAAATTGGTACTACTGTCAATTTGTCGTATGCGACAAATTGGTACTACTGTCAATTTGTCGTATGCGACAAATTGGTTCAACTGTCAATTTGTCGTATGCGACAAATTGATTCAACTGTCAATTTGTCGTATGCGACAAATTGGTTCAGCTGTCAATTTGTCGTAAGCGACAAATTGATTCAACTGTCAATTTGTCGTATGCGACAAATTGGTACTACTGTCAATTTGTCGTATGCGACAAATTGGTACTACTGTCAATTTGTCGTATGCGACAAATTGGTTTAACTGTCAATTTGTCGTATGCGACAAATTGGTTCAACTGTCAATTTGTCGTATGCGACAAATTGGTACTACTGTCAATTTGTCGTATGCGACAAATTGGTACTACTGCCAATTTGTCGTATGCGACAAATTGGTTCAACTGTCAATTTGTCGTATGCGACAAATTGGTACTACTGTCAATTTGTCGTATGCGACAAATTGGTACTACTGCCAATTTGTCGTACGCGACAAATTGGTTCAACTGTCAATTTGTCGTATGCGACAAATTGGTTCAACTGTCAACGTGTCGTATGCGACAAATTGGTTCAACTGTCAACTTGTCGTATGCGACAAATTGGTTCAACTGTCAATTTGTCGTATACGACAAATTGATTCAACTGTCAATTTGTCGTATGCGACAAATTGGTTCAACTGTCAATTTGTCGTATGCGACAAATTGGTACTACTGTCAATTTGTCGTATGTGACAAATTGATTCAACTGTCAATTTGTCGTATGCGACAAATTGGTACTATTGTCAATTTGTCGTATGCGACAAATTGGTTTAACTGTCAATTTGTCGTATGCGACAAATTGGTACTACTGTCAATTTGTCGTATGCGACAAATTTGTCGTATACGACAAATTGATTCAACTGTCAATTTGTCGTATGCGACAAATTGGTTCAACTGTCAATTTGTCGTATGCGACAAATTGGTACTACTGTCAATTTGTCGTATGCGACAAATTGATTCAACTGTCAATTTGTCGTATGCGACAAATTGGTACTACTGTCAATTTGTCGTATGCGACAAATTGGTTTAACTGTCAATTTGTCGTATGCGACAAATTGGTACTACTGTCAATTTGTCGTATGCGACAAATTGGTACTACTGTCAATTTGTCGTATGCGACAAATTGGTTCAACTGTCAATTTGTCGTATGCGACAAATTGGTTCAACTGTCAATTTGTCGTATGCGACAAATTGATTCGACTGTCAATTTGTCGTATGCGACAAATTGGTACTACTATCAATTTGTCGTATGCGACAAATTGGTACTACTGTCAATTTGTCGTATGCGACAAATTGGTACTACTGTCAATTTGTCGTATGCGACAAATTGGTTTAACTGTCAATTTGTCGTTTGCGACAAATTGGTTCAACTGTCAATTTGTCGTATGCGACAAATTGGTACTACTGTCAATTTGTCGTATGCGACAAATTGGTACTACTGCCAATTTGTCGTATGCGACAAATTGGTTCAACTGTCAATTTGTCGTATGCGACAAATTGGTACTACTGTCAACTTGTCGTATGCGACAAATTGGTTCAACTGTCAACTTGTCGTATGCGACAAATTGGTTCAACTGTCAACTTGTCGTATGCGACAAATTGGTTCAACTGTCAACTTGTCGTATGCGACAAATTGGTTCAACTGTCAATTTGTCGTATACGACAAATTGATTCAACTGTCAATTTGTCGTTTGCGACAAATTGGTTCAACTGTCAATTTGTCGTATGCGACAAATTGGTACTACTGTCAATTTGTCGTATGCGACAAATTGGTTTAACTGTCAATTTGTCGTATGCGACAAATTGGTTCAGCTGTCAATTTGTCGTATGCGACAAATTGATTCAACTGTCAATTTGTCGTATGCGACAAATTGGTACTACTGTCAATTTGTCGTATGCGACAAATTGGTTTAACTGTCAATTTGTCGTATGCGACAAATTGGTTTAACTGTCAATTTGTCGTATGCGACAAATTGGTACTACTATCAATTTGTCGTAAGCGACAAATTGGTACTACTGCCAATTTGTCGTATGCGACAAATTGGTTCAACTGTCAATTTGTCGTATGCGACAAATTGGTTCAACTGTCAACTTGTCGTATGCGACAAATTGGTTCAACTGTCAACTTGTCGTATGCGACAAATTGGTACTACTGTCAATTTGTCGTATGCGACAAATTGGTACTACTGCCAATTTGTCGTATGCGACAAATTGGTTCAACTGTCAATTTGTCGTATGCGACAAATTGGTACTACTGTCAACTTGTCGTATGCGACAAATTGGTTCAACTGTCAACTTGTCGTATGCGACAAATTGGTTCAACTGTCAACTTGTCGTATGCGACAAATTGGTTCAACTGTCAACTTGTCGTATGCGACAAATTGGTTCAACTGTCAATTTGTCGTATACGACAAATTGATTCAACTGTCAATTTGTCGTTTGCGACAAATTGGTTCAACTGTCAATTTGTCGTATGCGACAAATTGGTACTACTGTCAATTTGTCGTATGCGACAAATTGGTACTACTGTCAATTTGTCGTATGCGACAAATTGGTTTAACTGTCAATTTGTCGTATGCGACAAATTGGTTCAGCTGTCAATTTGTCGTATGCGACAAATTGATTCAACTGTCAATTTGTCGTATGCGACAAATTGGTACTACTGTCAATTTGTCGTATGCGACAAATTGGTTTAACTGTCAATTTGTCGTATGCGACAAATTGGTTTAACTGTCAATTTGTCGTATGCGACAAATTGGTACTACTATCAATTTGTCGTAAGCGACAAATTGGTACTACTGCCAATTTGTCGTATGCGACAAATTGGTTCAACTGTCAATTTGTCGTATGCGACAAATTGGTTCAACTGTCAACTTGTCGTATGCGACAAATTGGTTCAACTGTCAACTTGTCGTATGCGACAAATTGGTTCAACTGTCAATTTGTCGTTTACGACAAATTGATTCAACTATCAATTTGTCGTATGCGACAAATTGGTTCAACTGTCAATTTGTCGTATGCGACAAATTGGTACTACTGTCAATTTGTCGTATGCGACAAATTGATTCAACTGTCAATTTGTCGTATGCGACAAATTGGTACTACTGCCAATTTGTCGTATGCGACAAATTGGTTCAACTGTCAATTTGTCGTATGCGACAAATTGGTACTACTGTCAACTTGTCGTATGCGACAAATTGGTTCAACTGTCAACTTGTCGTATGCGACAAATTGGTTCAACTGTCAACTTGTCGTATGCGACAAATTGGTTCAACTGTCAACTTGTCGTATGCGACAAATTGGTTCAACTGTCAATTTGTCGTATACGACAAATTGATTCAACTGTCAATTTGTCGTTTGCGACAAATTGGTTCAACTGTCAATTTGTCGTATGCGACAAATTGGTACTACTGTCAATTTGTCGTATGCGACAAATTGGTTTAACTGTCAATTTGTCGTATGCGACAAATTGGTTCAGCTGTCAATTTGTCGTATGCGACAAATTGATTCAACTGTCAATTTGTCGTATGCGACAAATTGGTACTACTGTCAATTTGTCGTATGCGACAAATTGGTTTAACTGTCAATTTGTCGTATGCGACAAATTGGTTTAACTGTCAATTTGTCGTATGCGACAAATTGGTACTACTATCAATTTGTCGTAAGCGACAAATTGGTACTACTGCCAATTTGTCGTATGCGACAAATTGGTTCAACTGTCAATTTGTCGTATGCGACAAATTGGTTCAACTGTCAACTTGTCGTATGCGACAAATTGGTTCAACTGTCAACTTGTCGTATGCGACAAATTGGTACTACTGTCAATTTGTCGTATGCGACAAATTGGTACTACTGCCAATTTGTCGTATGCGACAAATTGGTTCAACTGTCAATTTGTCGTATGCGACAAATTGGTACTACTGTCAACTTGTCGTATGCGACAAATTGGTTCAACTGTCAACTTGTCGTATGCGACAAATTGGTTCAACTGTCAACTTGTCGTATGCGACAAATTGGTTCAACTGTCAACTTGTCGTATGCGACAAATTGGTTCAACTGTCAATTTGTCGTATACGACAAATTGATTCAACTGTCAATTTGTCGTTTGCGACAAATTGGTTCAACTGTCAATTTGTCGTATGCGACAAATTGGTACTACTGTCAATTTGTCGTATGCGACAAATTGGTACTACTGTCAATTTGTCGTATGCGACAAATTGGTTTAACTGTCAATTTGTCGTATGCGACAAATTGGTTCAGCTGTCAATTTGTCGTATGCGACAAATTGATTCAACTGTCAATTTGTCGTATGCGACAAATTGGTACTACTGTCAATTTGTCGTATGCGACAAATTGGTTTAACTGTCAATTTGTCGTATGCGACAAATTGGTTTAACTGTCAATTTGTCGTATGCGACAAATTGGTACTACTATCAATTTGTCGTAAGCGACAAATTGGTACTACTGCCAATTTGTCGTATGCGACAAATTGGTTCAACTGTCAATTTGTCGTATGCGACAAATTGGTTCAACTGTCAACTTGTCGTATGCGACAAATTGGTTCAACTGTCAACTTGTCGTATGCGACAAATTGGTTCAACTGTCAATTTGTCGTTTACGACAAATTGATTCAACTATCAATTTGTCGTATGCGACAAATTGGTTCAACTGTCAATTTGTCGTATGCGACAAATTGGTACTACTGTCAATTTGTCGTATGCGACAAATTGATTCAACTGTCAATTTGTCGTATGCGACAAATTGGTACTACTGTCAATTTGTCGTATGCGACAAATTGGTTTAACTGTCAATTTGTTGTATGCGACAAATTGGTACTACTGTCAATTTGTCGTATGCGACAAATTGGTACTACTGTCAATTTGTCGTATGCGACAAATTGGTTCAACTGTCAATTTGTCGTATGCGACAAATTGGTTCAACTGTCAATTTGTCGTATGCGACAAATTGATTCGACTGTCAATTTGTCGTATGCGACAAATTGGTTCAGCTGTCAATTTGTCGTAAGCGACAAATTGATTCAACTGTCAATTTGTCGTATGCGACAAATTGGTACTACTGTCAATTTGTCGTATGCGACAAATTGGTACTACTGTCAATTTGTCGTATGCGACAAATTGGTACTACTGTCAATTTGTCGTATGCGACAAATTGGTACTACTGCCAATTTGTCGTATGCGACAAATTGACAGTTGAACCAATTTGTCGTATGCGACAAATTGGTACTACTGTCAATTTCTCGTATGCGACAAATTGGTTCAACTGTCAATTTGTCGTATGCGACAAATTGGTACTACTGTCAATTTGTCGTATGCGACAAATTGGTACTACTGTCAATTTGTCGTATGCGACAAATTGGTACTACTGTCAATTTGTCGTATGCGACAAATTGGTTTAACTGTCAATTTGTCGTATGCGACAAATTGGTTCAGCTGTCAATTTGTCGTATGCGACAAATTGATTCAACTGTCAATTTGTCGTATGCGACAAATTGGTACTACTGTCAATTTGTCGTATGCGACAAATTGGTTTAACTGTCAATTTGTCGTATGCGACAAATTGGTTTAACTGTCAATTTGTCGTATGCGACAAATTGGTTCAACTGTCAACTTGTCGTATGCGACAAATTGGTTCAACTGTCAACTTGTCGTATGCGACAAATTGGTTCAACTGTCAATTTGTCGTTTACGACAAATTGATTCAACTATCAATTTGTCGTATGCGACAAATTGGTTCAACTGTCAATTTGTCGTATGCGACAAATTGGTACTACTGTCAATTTGTCGTATGCGACAAATTGATTCAACTGTCAATTTGTCGTATGCGACAAATTGGTACTACTGTCAATTTGTCGTATGCGACAAATTGGTACTACTGTCAATTTGTCGTATGCGACAAATTGGTACTACTGTCAATTTGTCGTATGCGACAAATTGGTTCAACTGTCAATTTGTCGTATGCGACAAATTGATTCAACTGTCAATTTGTCGTATGCGACAAATTGGTTCAGCTGTCAATTTGTCGTAAGCGACAAATTGATTCAACTGTCAATTTGTCGTATGCGACAAATTGGTACTACTGTCAATTTGTCGTATGCGACAAATTGGTACTACTGTCAATTTGTCGTATGCGACAAATTGGTTTAACTGTCAATTTGTCGTATGCGACAAATTGGTTCAACTGTCAATTTGTCGTATGCGACAAATTGGTACTACTGTCAATTTGTCGTATGCGACAAATTGGTACTACTGCCAATTTGTCGTATGCGACAAATTGGTTCAACTGTCAATTTGTCGTATGCGACAAATTGGTTCAACTGTCAACTTGTCGTATGCGACAAATTGGTTCAACTGTCAACTTGTCGTATGCGACAAATTGGTTCAACTGTCAATTTGTCGTATACGACAAATTGATTCAACTGTCAATTTGTCGTATGCGACAAATTGGTTCAACTGTCAATTTGTCGTATGCGACAAATTGGTACTACTGTCAATTTGTCGTATGCGACAAATTGATTCAACTGTCAATTTGTCGTATGCGACAAATTGGTACTACTGTCAATTTGTCGTATGCGACAAAATGGTTTAACTGTCAATTTGTCGTATGCGACAAATTGGTACTACTGTCAATTTGTCGTATGCGACAAATTGGTACTACTGTCAATTTGTCGTATGCGACAAATTGGTTCAACTGTCAATTTGTCGTATGCGACAAATTGGTTAAACTGTCAATTTGTCGTATGCGACAAATTGATTCGACTGTCAATTTGTCGTATGCGACAAATTGGTACTACTGTCAATTTGTCGTATGCGACAAATTGGTACTACTGTCAATTTGTCGTATGCGACAAATTGGTTCAACTGTCAATTTGTCGTATGCGACAAATTGGTACTACTGTCAATTTGTCGTATGCGACAAATTGGTTCAACTGTCAATTTGTCGTATGCGACAAATTGGTACTACTGTCAATTTGTCGTATGCGACAAATTGGTACTACTGCCAATTTGTCGTATGCGACAAATTGGTTCAACTGTCAATTTGTCGTATGCGACAAATTGGTTCAACTGTCAACTTGTCGTATGCGACAAATTGGTTCAACTGTCAACTTGTCGTATGCGACAAATTGGTTCAACTGTCAATTTGTCGTTTACGACAAATTGATTCAACTGTCAATTTGTCGTATGCGACAAATTGGTTCAACTGTCAATTTGTCGTATGCGACAAATTGGTACTACTGTCAATTTGTCGTATGCGACAAATTGATTCAACTGTCAATTTGTCGTATGCAACAAATTGGTACTACTGTCAATTTGTCGTATGCGACAAATTGGTTTAACTGTCAATTTGTTGTATGCGACAAATTGGTACTACTGTCAATTTGTCGTATGCGACAAATTGGTACTACTGTCAATTTGTCGTATGCGACAAATTGGTTCAACTGTCAATTTGTCGTATGCGACAAATTGGTTCAACTGTCAATTTGTCGTATGCGACAAATTGATTCGACTGTCAATTTGTCGTATGCGACAAATTGGTTCAGCTGTCAATTTGTCGTAAGCGACAAATTGATTCAACTGTCAATTTGTCGTATGCGACAAATTGGTACTACTGTCAATTTGTCGTATGCGACAAATTGGTTTAACTGTCAATTTGTCGTATGCGACAAATTGGTTCAACTGTCAATTTGTCGTATGCGACAAATTGGTTCAACTGTCAACTTGTCGTATGCGACAAATTGGTACTACTGTCAATTTGTCGTATGCGACAAATTGATTCAACTGTCAATTTGTCGTATGCGACAAATTGGTACTACTGTCAATTTGTCGTATGCGACAAATTGGTTTAACTGTCAATTTGTCGTATGCGACAAATTGGTACTACTGTCAATTTGTCGTATGCGACAAATAGGTACTACTGTCAATTTGTCGTATGCGACAAATTGGTTCAACTGTCAATTTGTCGTATGCGACAAATTGGTTCAACTGTCAATTTGTCGTATGCGACAAATTGATTCGACTGTCAATTTGTCGTATGCGACAAATTGGTACTACTGTCAATTTGTCGTATGCGACAAATTGGTACTACTGTCAATTTGTCGTATGCAACAAATTGGTACTACTGTCAATTTGTCGTATGCGACAAATTGGTTCAACTGTCAATTTGTCGTATGCGACAAATTGGTACTACTGTCAATTTGTCGTATGCGACAAATTGGTACTACTGCCAATTTGTCGTATGCGACAAATTGGTACTACTGCCAATTTGTCGTATGCGACAAATTGGTTCAACTGTCAATTTGTCGTATGCGACAAATTGGTTCAACTGTCAACTTGTCGTATGCGACAAATTGGTTCAACTGTCAACTTGTCGTATGCGACAAATTGGTTCAACTGTCAATTTGTCGTATACGACAAATTGATTCAACTGTCAATTTGTCGTATGCGACAAATTGGTTCAGCTGTCAATTTGTCGTATGCGACAAATTGATTCAACTGTCAATTTGTCGTATGCGACAAATTGGTACTACTGTCAATTTGTCGTATGCGACAAATTGGTACTACTGTCAATTTGTCGTATGCGACAAATTGATTCAACTGTCAATTTGTCGTATGCGACAAATTGGTTCAACTGTCAATTTGTCGTATGCGACAAATTGGTTCAGCTGTCAATTTGTCGTAAGCGACAAATTGATTCAACTGTCAATTTGTCGTATGCGACAAATTGGTACTACTGTCAATTTGTCGTATGCGACAAATTGGTACTACTGTCAATTTGTCGTATGCGACAAATTGGTTTAACTGTCAATTTGTCGTATGCGACAAATTGGTTCAACTGTCAATTTGTCGTATGCGACAAATTGGTACTACTGTCAATTTGTCGTATGCGACAAATTGGTACTACTGCCAATTTGTCGTATGCGACAAATTGGTTCAACTGTCAATTTGTCGTATGCGACAAATTGGTTCAACTGTCAACTTGTCGTATGCGACAAATTGGTTCAACTGTCAACTTGTCGTATGCGACAAATTGGTTCAACTGTCAATTTGTCGTATACGACAAATTGATTCAACTGTCAATTTGTCGTATGCGACAAATTGGTTCAACTGTCAATTTGTCGTATGCGACAAATTGGTACTACTGTCAATTTGTCGTATGCGACAAATTGATTCAACTGTCAATTTGTCGTATGCGACAAATTGGTACTACTGTCAATTTGTCGTATGCGACAAAATGGTTTAACTGTCAATTTGTCGTATGCGACAAATTGGTACTACTGTCAATTTGTCGTATGCGACAAATTGGTACTACTGTCAATTTGTCGTATGCGTCAAATTGGTTCAACTGTCAATTTGTCGTATGCGACAAATTGGTTAAACTGTCAATTTGTCGTATGCGACAAATTGATTCGACTGTCAATTTGTCGTATGCGACAAATTGGTACTACTGTCAATTTGTCGTATGCGACAAATTGGTACTACTGTCAATTTGTCGTATGCGACAAATTGGTTCAACTGTCAATTTGTCGTATGCGACAAATTGGTACTACTGTCAATTTGTCGTATGCGACAAATTGGTTCAACTGTCAATTTGTCGTATGCGACAAATTGGTACTACTGTCAATTTGTCGTATGCGACAAATTGGTACTACTGCCAATTTGTCGTATGCGACAAATTGGTTCAACTGTCAATTTGTCGTATGCGACAAATTGGTTCAACTGTCAACTTGTCGTATGCGACAAATTGGTTCAACTGTCAACTTGTCGTATGCGACAAATTGGTTCAACTGTCAATTTGTCGTTTACGACAAATTGATTCAACTGTCAATTTGTCGTATGCGACAAATTGGTTCAACTGTCAATTTGTCGTATGCGACAAATTGGTACTACTGTCAATTTGTCGTATGCGACAAATTGATTCAACTGTCAATTTGTCGTATGCAACAAATTGGTACTACTGTCAATTTGTCGTATGCGACAAATTGGTTTAACTGTCAATTTGTTGTATGCGACAAATTGGTACTACTGTCAATTTGTCGTATGCGACAAATTGGTACTACTGTCAATTTGTCGTATGCGACAAATTGGTTCAACTGTCAATTTGTCGTATGCGACAAATTGGTTCAACTGTCAATTTGTCGTATGCGACAAATTGATTCGACTGTCAATTTGTCGTATGCGACAAATTGGTTCAGCTGTC
Organism: Oscheius myriophilus; assembly: GCA_964057215.1. Taxonomy (NCBI): domain Eukaryota; kingdom Metazoa; phylum Nematoda; class Chromadorea; order Rhabditida; family Rhabditidae; genus Oscheius; species Oscheius myriophilus. The sequence continues at coordinate 18,710,759 of OZ059905.1, forward strand.
AATTTGTCGTAAGCGACAAATTGATTCAACTGTCAATTTGTCGTATGCGACAAATTGGTACTACTGTCAATTTGTCGTATGCGACAAATTGGTTTAACTGTCAATTTGTCGTATGCGACAAATTGGTTCAACTGTCAATTTGTCGTATGCGACAAATTGGTTCAACTGTCAACTTGTCGTATGCGACAAATTGGTACTACTGTCAATTTGTCGTATGCGACAAATTGATTCAACTGTCAATTTGTCGTATGCGACAAATTGGTACTACTGTCAATTTGTCGTATGCGACAAATTGGTTTAACTGTCAATTTGTCGTATGCGACAAATTGGTACTACTGTCAATTTGTCGTATGCGACAAATAGGTACTACTGTCAATTTGTCGTATGCGACAAATTGGTTCAACTGTCAATTTGTCGTATGCGACAAATTGGTTCAACTGTCAATTTGTCGTATGCGACAAATTGATTCGACTGTCAATTTGTCGTATGCGACAAATTGGTACTACTGTCAATTTGTCGTATGCGACAAATTGGTACTACTGTCAATTTGTCGTATGCAACAAATTGGTACTACTGTCAATTTGTCGTATGCGACAAATTGGTTCAACTGTCAATTTGTCGTATGCGACAAATTGGTACTACTGTCAATTTGTCGTATGCGACAAATTGGTACTACTGCCAATTTGTCGTATGCGACAAATTGGTACTACTGCCAATTTGTCGTATGCGACAAATTGGTTCAACTGTCAATTTGTCGTATGCGACAAATTGGTTCAACTGTCAACTTGTCGTATGCGACAAATTGGTTCAACTGTCAACTTGTCGTATGCGACAAATTGGTTCAACTGTCAATTTGTCGTATACGACAAATTGATTCAACTGTCAATTTGTCGTATGCGACAAATTGGTTCAGCTGTCAATTTGTCGTATGCGACAAATTGATTCAACTGTCAATTTGTCGTATGCGACAAATTGGTACTACTGTCAATTTGTCGTATGCGACAAATTGGTACTACTGTCAATTTGTCGTATGCGACAAATTGATTCAACTGTCAATTTGTCGTATGCGACAAATTGGTTCAACTGTCAATTTGTCGTATGCGACAAATTGATTCGACTGTCAATTTGTCGTATGCGACAAATTGGTACTACTGTCAATTTGTCGTATGCGACAAATTGGTTCAACTGTCAATTTGTCGTATGCGACAAATTGATTCAACTGTCAATTTGTCGTATGCGACAAATTGGTACTACTGTCAATTTGTCGTATGCGACAAATTGGTTTAACTGTCAATTTGTCGTATGCGACAAATTGGTTCAACTTTCAATTTGTCGTATGCGACAAATTGGTACTACTGTCAATTTGTCGTATGCGACAAATTGGTACTACTGCCAATTTGTCGTACGCGACAAATTGGTTCAACTGTCAATTTGTCGTATGCGACAAATTGGTTCAACTGTCAACTTGTCGTATGCGACAAATTGGTTCAACTGTCAACTTGTCGTATGCGACAAATTGGTTCAACTGTCAACTTGTCGTATGCGACAAATTGGTTCAACTGTCAACTTGTCGTATGCGACAACTTGGTTCAGCTGTCAATTTGTCGTATGCGACAAATTGATTCAACTGTCAATTTGTCGTATGCGACAAATTGGTACTACTGTCAATTTGTCGTATGCGACAAATTGGTACTACTGTCAATTTGTCGTAAGCGACAAATTGGTTCAACTGTCAATTTGTCGTATGCGACAAATTGATTCAACTGTCAATTTGTCGTATGCGACAAATTGGTTCAGCTGTCAATTTGTCGTAAGCGACAAATTGATTCAACTGTCAATTTGTCGTATGCGACAAATTGGTACTACTGTCAATTTGTCGTATGCGACAAATTGGTACTACTGTCAATTTGTCGTATGCGACAAATTGGTTTAACTGTCAATTTGTCGTATGCGACAAATTGGTTCAACTGTCAATTTGTCGTATGCGACAAATTGGTACTACTGTCAATTTGTCGTATGCGACAAATTGGTACTACTGCCAATTTGTCGTATGCGACAAATTAGTTCAACTGTCAATTTGTCGTATGCGACAAATTGGTTCAACTGTCAACTTGTCGTATGCGACAACTTGGTTCAGCTGTCAATTTGTCGTATGCGACAAATTGATTCAACTGTCAATTTGTCGTATGCGACAAATTGGTACTACTGTCAATTTGTCGTATGCGACAAATTGGTACTACTGTCAATTTGTCGTAAGCGACAAATTGGTTCAACTGTCAATTTGTCGTATGCGACAAATTGATTCAACTGTCAATTTGTCGTATGCGACAAATTGGTTCAGCTGTCAATTTGTCGTAAGCGACAAATTGATTCAACTGTCAATTTGTCGTATGCGACAAATTGGTACTACTGTCAATTTGTCGTATGCGACAAATTGGTACTACTGTCAATTTGTCGTATGCGACAAATTGGTTTAACTGTCAATTTGTCGTATGCGACAAATTGGTTCAACTGTCAATTTGTCGTATGCGACAAATTGGTACTACTGTCAATTTGTCGTATGCGACAAATTGGTACTACTGCCAATTTGTCGTATGCGACAAATTAGTTCAACTGTCAATTTGTCGTATGCGACAAATTGGTTCAACTGTCAACTTGTCGTATGCGACAAATTGGTTCAACTGTCAACTTGTCGTATGCGACAAATTGGTTCAACTGTCAATTTGTCGTATACGACAAGTTGATTCAACTGTCAATTTGTCGTATGCGACAAATTGGTTCAACTGTCAATTTGTCGTATGCGACAAATTGGTACTACTGTCAATTTGTCGTATGCGACAAATTGATTCAACTGTCAATTTGTCGTATGCGACAAATTGGTACTACTGTCAATTTGTCGTATGCGACAAATTGGTTTAACTGTCAATTTGTCGTATGCGACAAATTGGTACTACTGTCAATTTGTCGTATGCGACAAATTGGTACTACTGTCAATTTGTCGTATGCGACAAATTGGTTTAACTGTCAATTTGTCGTATGCGACAAATTGGTTCAACTGTCAATTTGTCGTATGCGACAAATTGGTTCAACTGTCAACTTGTCGTATGCGACAAATTGGTTCAACTGTCAACTTGTCGTATGCGACAAATTGGTTCAACTGTCAATTTGTCGTATACGACAAATTGATTCAACTGTCAATTTGTCGTATGCGACAAATTGGTTCAACTGTCAATTTGTCGTATGCGACAAATTGGTACTACTGTCAATTTGTCGTATGCGACAAATTGATTCAACTGTCAATTTGTCGTATGCGACAAATTGGTACTACTGTCAATTTGTCGTATGCGACAAATTGGTTTAACTGTCAATTTGTTGTATGCGACAAATTGGTACTACTGTCAATTTGTCGTATGCGACAAATTGGTACTACTGTCAATTTGTCGTATGCGACAAATTGATTCAACTGTCAATTTGTCGTATGCGACAAATTGGTACTACTGTCAATTTGTCGTATGCGACAAATTGGTTTAACTGTCAATTTGTCGTATGCGACAAATTGGTACTACTGTCAATTTGTCGTATGCGACAAATTGGTACTACTGTCAATTTGTCGTATGCGACAAATTGGTTTAACTGTCAATTTGTCGTATGCGACAAATTGGTTTAACTGTCAATTTGTCGTATGCGACAAATTGGTACTACTATCAATTTGTCGTAAGCGACAAATTGGTACTACTGCCAATTTGTCGTATGCGACAAATTGGTTCAACTGTCAATTTGTCGTATGCGACAAATTGGTTCAACTGTCAACTTGTCGTATGCGACAAATTGGTTCAACTGTCAACTTGTCGTATGCGACAAATTGGTTCAACTGTCAATTTGTCGTATACGACAAATTGATTCAACTGTCAATTTGTCGTATGCGACAAATTGGTTCAACTCAATTTGTCGTATGCGACAAATTGGTACTACTGTCAATTTGTCGTATGCGACAAATTGATTCAACTGTCAATTTGTCGTATGCGACAAATTGGTACTACTGTCAATTTGTCGTATGCGACAAATTGGTTTAACTGTCAATTTGTTGTATGCGACAAATTGGTACTACTGTCAATTTGTCGTATGCGACAAATTGGTACTACTGTCAATTTGTCGTATGCGACAAATTGGTTCAACTGTCAATTTGTCGTATGCGACAAATTGGTTCAACTGTCAATTTGTCGTATGCGACAAATTGATTCGACTGTCAATTTGTCGTATGCGACAAATTGGTTCAGCTGTCAATTTGTCGTAAGCGACAAATTGATTCAACTGTCAATTTGTCGTATGCGACAAATTGGTACTACTGTCAATTTGTCGTATGCGACAAATTGGTTTAACTGTCAATTTGTCGTATGCGACAAATTGGTTCAACTGTCAATTTGTCGTATGCGACAAATTGGTTCAACTGTCAACTTGTCGTATGCGACAAATTGGTTCAACTGTCAATTTGTCGTATACGACAAGTTGATTCAACTGTCAATTTGTCGTATGCGACAAATTGGTTCAACTGTCAATTTGTCGTATGCGACAAATTGGTACTACTGTCAATTTGTCGTATGCGACAAATTGATTCAACTGTCAATTTGTCGTATGCGACAAAATGGTACTACTGTCAATTTGTCGTATGCGACAAATTGGTTTAACTGTCAATTTGTCGTATGCGACAAATTGGTACTACTGTCAATTTGTCGTATGCGACAAATAGGTACTACTGTCAATTTGTCGTATGCGACAAATTGGTTCAACTGTCAATTTGTCGTATGCGACAAATTGGTTCAACTGTCAATTTGTCGTATGCGACAAATTGATTCGACTGTCAATTTGTCGTATGCGACAAATTGGTACTACTGTCAATTTGTCGTATGCGACAAATTGGTACTACTGTCAATTTGTCGTATGCAACAAATTGGTTCAACTGTCAATTTGTCGTATGCGACAAATTGGTACTACTGTCAATTTGTCGTATGCGACAAATTGGTTCAACTGTCAATTTGTCGTATGCGACAAATTGGTACTACTGTCAATTTGTCGTATGCGACAAATTGGTACTACTGCCAATTTGTCGTATGCGACAAATTGGTTCAACTGTCAATTTGTCGTATGCGACAAATTGGTTCAACTGTCAACTTGTCGTATGCGACAAATTGGTTCAACTGTCAACTTGTCGTATGCGACAAATTGGTTCAACTGTCAATTTGTCGTAAACGACAAATTGATTCAACTGTCAATTTGTCGTATGCGACAAATTGGTTCAGCTGTCAATTTGTCGTATGCGACAAATTGATTCAACTGTCAATTTGTCGTATGCGACAAATTGGTACTACTGTCAATTTGTCGTATGCGACAAATTGGTACTACTGTCAATTTGTCGTATGCGACAAATTGATTCAACTGTCAATTTGTCGTATGCGACAAATTGGTTCAACTGTCAATTTGTCGTATGCGACAAATTGATTCGACTGTCAATTTGTCGTATGCGACAAATTGGTACTACTGTCAATTTGTCGTATGCGACAAATTAGTACTACTGTCAATTTGCCGTATGCGACAAATTGGTTCAACTGTCAATTTGTCGTATGCGACAAATTGATTCAACTGTCAATTTGTCGTATGCGACAAATTGGTACTACTGTCAATTTGTCGTATGCGACAAATTGGTTTAACTGTCAATTTGTCGTATGCGACAAATTGGTTCAACTTTCAATTTGTCGTATGCGACAAATTGGTACTACTGTCAATTTGTCGTATGCGACAAATTGGTACTACTGCCAATTTGTCGTACGCGACAAATTGGTTCAACTGTCAATTTGTCGTATGCGACAAATTGGTTCAACTGTCAACTTGTCGTATGCGACAAATTGGTTCAACTGTCAACTTGTCGTATGCGACAAATTGGTTCAACTGTCAATTTGTCGTATACGACAAATTGATTCAACTGTCAATTTGTCGTATGCGACAAATTGGTTCAACTGTCAATTTGTCGTATGCGACAAATTGGTACTACTGTCAATTTGTCGTATGTGACAAATTGATTCAACTGTCAATTTGTCGTATGCGACAAATTGGTACTATTGTCAATTTGTCGTATGCGACAAATTGGTTTAACTGTCAATTTGTCGTATGCGACAAATTGGTACTACTGTCAATTTGTCGTATGCGACAAATTTGTCGTATACGACAAATTGATTCAACTGTCAATTTGTCGTTTGCGACAAATTGGTTCAACTGTCAATTTGTCGTATGCGACAAATTGGTACTACTGTCAATTTGTCGTATGCGACAAATTGGTACTACTGTCAATTTGTCGTATGCGACAAATTGGTTTAACTGTCAATTTGTCGTATGCGACAAATTGGTACTACTGTCAATTTGTCGTATGCGACAAATTGGTTTAACTGTCAATTTGTCGTATGCGACAAATTGGTACTACTGTCAATTTGTCGTATGCGACAAACTGGTACTACTGTCAATTTGTCGTATGCGACAAATTGGTTCAACTGTCAATTTGTCGTATGCGACAAATTGGTTCAACTGTCAATTTGTCGTATGCGACAAATTGGTACTACTGTCAATTTGTCGTATGCGACAAATTGGTACTACTGTCAATTTGTCGTATGCGACAAATTGGTTCAACTGTCAATTTGTCGTATGCGACAAATTGGTTTAACTGTCAATTTGTCGTATGCGACAAATTGGTTCAACTGTCAATTTGTCGTATGCGACAAATTGGTTCAACTGTCAATTTGTCGTATGCGACAAATTGGTTCAACTGTCAACTTGTCGTATGCGACAAATTGGTTCAACTGTCAATTTGTCGTATGCGACAAATTGGTTCAACTGTCAATTTGTCGTATACGACAAATTGGTTCAACTGTCAATTTGTCGTATGCGACAAATTGGTTCAACTGTCAATTTGTCGTATGCGACAAATTGGTTCAACTGTCAATTTGTCGTATGCGACAAATTGGTTCAACTGTCAACTTGTCGTATGCGACAAATTGGTTCAACTGTCAATTTGTCGTATGCGACAAATTGGTTCAACTGTCAATTTGTCGTATACGACAAATTGATTCAACTGTCAATTTGTCGTATGCGACAAAATGGTTCAACTGTCAATTTGTCGTATGCGACAAATTGATTCAACTGTCAATTTGTCGTATGCGACAAATTGGTTCAACTGTCAATTTGTCGTATGCGACAAATTGGTTCAACTGTCAATTTGTCGTATGCGACAAATTGGTTCAACTGTCAATTTGTCGTATACGACAAATTGATTCAACTGTCAATTTGTCGTATGCGACAAAATGGTTCAACTGTCAATTTGTCGTATGCGACAAATTGGTTCAACTGTCAATTTGTCGTATGCGACAAATTGGTACTACTGTCAATTTGTCGTATGCGACAAATTGATTCAACTGTCAATTTGTCGTATGCGACAAATTGGTTTAACTGTCAATTTGTCGTATGCGACAAATTGATTCGACTGTCAATTTGTCGTATGCGACAAATTGGTACTACTGTCAGTTTGTCGTATGCGACAAATTGGTACTACTGTCAATTTGTCGTATGCGACAAATTGGTTCAACTGTCAATTTGTCGTATGCGACAAATTGTTTCAGCTGTCAATTTGTCGTATGCGACAAATTGATTCAACTGTCAATTTGTCGTATGCGACAAATTGGTACTACTGTCAATTTGTCGTATGCGACAAATTGGTACTACTGTCAATTTGTCGTATGCGACAAATTGATTCAACTGTCAATTTGTCGTATGCGACAAAATGGTTCAACTGTCAATTTGTCGTATGCGACAAATTGGTTCAACTGTCAATTTGTCGTATGCGACAAATTGATTCAACTGTCAATTTGTCGTATGCGACAAATTGGTTCAACTGTCAATTTGTCGTATGCGACAAATTGGTTCAACTGTCAATTTGTCGTATGCGACAAATTGGTTCAACTGTCAATTTGTCGTATACGACAAATTGATTCAACTGTCAATTTGTCGTATGCGACAAAATGGTTCAACTGTCAATTTGTCGTATGCGACAAATTGGTTCAACTGTCAATTTGTCGTATGCGACAAATTGGTACTACTGTCAATTTGTCGTATGCGACAAATTGATTCAACTGTCAATTTGTCGTATGCGACAAATTGGTTTAACTGTCAATTTGTCGTATGCGACAAATTGATTCGACTGTCAATTTGTCGTATGCGACAAATTGGTACTACTGTCAGTTTGTCGTATGCGACAAATTGGTACTACTGTCAATTTGTCGTATGCGACAAATTGGTTCAACTGTCAATTTGTCGTATGCGACAAATTGTTTCAGCTGTCAATTTGTCGTATGCGACAAATTGATTCAACTGTCAATTTGTCGTATGCGACAAATTGGTTCAACTGTCAATTTGTCGTATGCGACAAATTGGTTCAACTGTCAATTTGTCGTATGCGACAAATTGGTTCAACTGTCAATTTGTCGTATACGACAAATTGATTCAACTGTCAATTTGTCGTATGCGACAAAATGGTTCAACTGTCAATTTGTCGTATGCGACAAATTGGTTCAACTGTCAATTTGTCGTATGCGACAAATTGGTACTACTGTCAATTTGTCGTATGCGACAAATTGATTCAACTGTCAATTTGTCGTATGCGACAAATTGGTTTAACTGTCAATTTGTCGTATGCGACAAATTGATTCGACTGTCAATTTGTCGTATGCGACAAATTGGTACTACTGTCAGTTTGTCGTATGCGACAAATTGGTACTACTGTCAATTTGTCGTATGCGACAAATTGGTTCAACTGTCAATTTGTCGTATGCGACAAATTGTTTCAGCTGTCAATTTGTCGTATGCGACAAATTGATTCAACTGTCAATTTGTCGTATGCGACAAATTGGTACTACTGTCAATTTGTCGTATGCGACAAATTGGTACTACTGTCAATTTGTCGTATGCGACAAATTGATTCAACTGTCAATTTGTCGTATGCGACAAATTGGTTCAACTGTCAATTTGTCGTATGCGACAAATTGATTCGACTGTCAATTTGTCGTATGCGACAAATTGGTACTACTGTCAATTTGTCGTATGCGACAAATTGGTACTACTGTCAATTTGTCGTATGCGACAAATTGGTTCAACTGTCAATTTGTCGTATGCGACAAATTGATTCAACTGTGAATATGTCGTATGCGACAAATTGGTTCAGCTGTCAATTTGTCGTATGCGACAAATTGATTCAACTGTCAATTTGTCGTATGCGACAAATTGGTACTACTGTCAATTTGTCGTATGCGACAAATTGGTTCAACTGTCAATTTGTCGTAAGCGACAAATTGGTTCAACTGTCAATTTGTCGTATGCGACAAATTGGTACTACTGTCAATTTGTCGTATGCGACAAATTGGTACTACTGTCAATTTGTCGTATGCGACAAATTGGTTCAACTGTCAATTTGTCGTATGCGACAAATTGGTTCAACTGTCAACTTGTCGTATGCGACAAATTGGTTCAACTGTCAACTTGTCGTATGCGACAAATTGGTTCAACTGTCAATTTGTCGTATACGACGAATTGATTCAACTGTCAATTTGTCGTATGCGACAAATTGATTCAACTGTCAATTTGTCGTATGCGACAAATTGGTTCAACTGTCAATTTGTCGTATGCGACAAATTGATTCGACTGTCAATTTGTCGTATGCGACAAATTGGTACTACTGTCAGTTTGTCGTATGCGACAAATTGGTACTACTGTCAATTTGTCGTATGCGACAAATTGGTTCAACTGTCAATTTGTCGTATGCGACAAATTGGTTCAGCTGTCAATTTGTCGTATGCGACAAATTGATTCAACTGTCAATTTGTCGTATGCGACAAATTGGTACTACTGTCAATTTGTCGTATGCGACAAATTGGTACTACTGTCAATTTGTCGTATGCGACAAATTGATTCAACTGTCAATTTGTCGTATGCGACAAATTGGTTCAACTGTCAATTTGTCGTATGCGACAAATTGATTCGACTGTCAATTTGTCGTATGCGACAAATTGGTACTACTGTCAATTTGTCGTATGCGACAAATTGGTACTACTGTCAATTTGTCGTATGCGACAAATTGGTTCAACTGTCAATTTGTCGTATGCGACAAATTGATTCAACTGTGAATATGTCGTATGCGACAAATTGGTACTACTGTCAATTTGTCGTATGCGACAAATTGGTACTACTGTCAATTTGTCGTATGCGACAAATTGGTTCAACTGTCAATTTGTCGTATGCGACAAATTGGTTCAACTGTCAATTTGTCGCATGCGACAAATTGGTACTACTGTCAATTTGTCGTATGCGACAAATTGGTACTACTGTCAATTTGTCGTATGCGACAAATTGGTTCAACTGTCAATTTGTCGTATGCGACAAATTGATTCAACTGTCAATTTGTCGTATGCGACAAATTGGTTCAACTGTCAATTTGTCGTATGCGACAAATTGGTACTACTGTCAATTTGTCGTATGCGACAAATTGATTCAACTGTCAATTTGTCGTATGCGACAAATTGGTATTACTGTCAATTTGTCGTATGCGACAAATTGGTACTACTGTCAATTTGTCGTATGCGACAAATTGGTACTACTGTCAATTTGTCGTATGCGACAAATTGGTACTACTGTCAATTTGTCGTATGCGACAAATTGATTCAACTGTCAATTTGTCGTATGCGACAAATTGGTTCAAATGTCAATTTGTCGTATGCGACAAATTGATTCAACTGTCAATTTGTCGTATGCGACAAATTGGTTCAACTGTCAATTTGTCGCATGCGACAAATTGGTACTACTGTCAATTTGTCGTATGCGACAAATTGGTACTACTGTCAATTTGTCGTATGCGACAAATTGGTTCAACTGTCAATTTGTCGTATGCGACAAATTGATTCAACTGTCAATTTGTCGTATGCGACAAATTGGTTCAACTGTCAATTTGTCGTATGCGACAAATTGGTACTACTGTCAATTTGTCGTATGCGACAAATTGATTCAACTGTCAATTTGTCGTATGCGACAAATTGGTATTACTGTCAATTTGTCGTATGCGACAAATTGGTACTACTGTCAATTTGTCGTATGCGACAGATTGGTACTACTGTCAATTTGTCGTATGCGACAAATTGATACTACTGTCAATTTGTCGTATGCGACAAATTGATTCAACTGTCAATTTGTCGTATGCGACAAATTGGTTCAAATGTCAATTTGTCGTATGCGACAAATTGATTCAACTGTCAATTTGTCGTATGCGACAAATTGGTTCAACTGTCAATTTGTCGTATGCGACAAATTGATTCAACTGTCAATATGTCGTATGCGACAAATTGGTACTACTGTCAATTTGTCGTATGCGACAAATTGGTATTACTGTCAATTTGTCGTATGCGACAAATTGGTACTACTGTCAACTTGTCGTATGCGACAAATTGGTTCAACTGTCAATTTGTCGTATGCGACAAATTGGTTCAACTGTCAATTTGTCGTATGCGACAAGTTGATTCAACTGTCAATTTGTCGTATGCGACAAATTGGTACTACTGTCAATTTGTCGTATGCGACAAATTGGTACTACTGTCAATTTGTCGTATGCGACAAATTGATTCAACTGTCAATTTGTCGTATGCGACAAATTGGTACTACTGTCAATTTGTCGTATGCGACAAATTGGTTTAACTGTCAATATGTCGTATGCGACAAATTGGTACTACTGTCAATTTGTCGTATGCGACAAATTGATTCAACTGTCAATTTGTCGTATGCGACAAATTGGTTCAACTGTCAATTTGTCGTATGCGACAAATTGATTCAACTGTCAATATGTCGTATGCCACAAATTGGTACTACTGTCAATTTGTCGTATGCGACAAATTGGTATTACTGTCAATTTGTCGTATGCGACAAATTGGTACTACTGTCAACTTGTCGTATGCGACAAATTGGTTCAACTGTCAATTTGTCGTATGCGACAAATTGGTTCAACTGTCAATTTGTCGTATGCGACAAATTGGTTCAACTGTCAATTTGTCGTATGCGACAAGTTGATTCAACTGTCAATTTGTCGTATGCGACAAATTGGTACTACTGTCAATTTGTCGTATGCGACAAATTGGTACTACTGTCAATTTGTCGTATGCGACAAATTGATTCAACTGTCAATTTGTCGTATGCGACAAATTGGTACTACTGTCAATTTGTCGTATGCGACAAATTGGTACTACTGTCAATTTGTCGTATGCGACAAATTGGTACTACTGTCAGATTGTCGTATGCGACAATTTGATTCAACTGTCAATTTGTCGTATGCGACAAATTGGTTCAACTGTCAATTTGTCGTATGCGACAAATTGGTTCAACTGTCAATTTGTCGTATGCGACAAATTGGTTCAACTGTCAATTTGTCGTATGCGACAAGTTGATTCAACTGTCAATTTGTCGTATGCGACAAATTGGTACTACTGTCAATTTGTCGTATGCGACAAATTGATTCAACTGTCAATTTGTCGTATGCGACAAATTGGTACTACTGTCAATTTGTCGTATGCGACAAATTGGTACTACTGTCAATTTGTCGTATGCGACAAATTGGTACTACTGTCAGATTGTCGTATGCGACAATTTGATTCAACTGTCAATTTGTCGTATGCGACAAATTGGTTCAACTGTCAATTTGTCGTATGCGACAAATTGGTTCAACTGTCAATTTGTCGTATGCGACAAATTGATTCAACTGTCAATTTGTCGTATGCGACAAATTGGTTCAACTGTCAATTTGTCGTATGCGACAAATTGGTACTACTGTCAATTTGTCGTATGCGACAAATTGGTACTACTGTCAATTTGTCGTATGCGACAAATTGCTACTACTGTCAATTTGTCGTATGCGACAAATTGGTACTACTGTCAATTTGTCGTATGCGACAAATTGGTATTACTGTCAATTTGTCGTATGCGACAAATTGGTACTACTGTCAACTTGTCGTATGCGACAAATTGGTTCAACTGTCAATTTGTCGTATGCGACAAATTGGTTCAACTGTCAATTTGTCGTATGCGACAAATTGGTTCAACTGTCAATTTGTCGTATGCGACAAGTTGATTCAACTGTCAATTTGTCGTATGCGACAAATTGGTACTACTGTCAATTTGTCGTATGCGACAAATTGGTACTACTGTCAATTTGTCGTATGCGACAAATTGATTCAACTGTCAATTTGTCGTATGCGACAAATTGGTACTACTGTCAATTTGTCGTATGCGACAAATTGGTACTACTGTCAATTTGTCGTATGCGACAAATTGGTACTACTGTCAGATTGTCGTATGCGACAATTTGATTCAACTGTCAATTTGTCGTATGCGACAAATTGGTTCAACTGTCAATTTGTCGTATGCGACAAATTGGTTCAACTGTCAATTTGTCGTATGCGACAAATTGATTCAACTGTCAATTTGTCGTATGCGACAAATTGGTTCAACTGTCAATTTGTCGTATGCGACAAATTGGTACTACTGTCAATTTGTCGTATGCGACAAATTGGTACTACTGTCAATTTGTCGTATGCGACAAATTGCTACTACTGTCAATTTGTCGTATGCGACAAATTGGTACTACTGTCAATTTGTCGTATGCGACAATTTGATTCAACTATCAATTTGTCGTATGCGACAAATTGGTTCAACTGTTAACTTGTCGTATGCAACAAATTGGTTCAACTGTCAATTTGTCGTATGCGACAAATTGGTTCAACTGTCAATTTGTCGTATGCGACAAATTGGTTCAACTGTCAATTTGTCGTATGGGACAAGTTGATTCAACTGTCAATTTGTCGTATGCGACAAATTGGTACTACTGTCAATTTGTCGTATGCGACAAATTGGTACTACTGTCAATTTGTCGTATGCGACAAATTGGTACTACTGTCAATTTGTCGTATGCGACAAATTGCTACTACTGTCATTTTGTCGTATGCGACAAATTGGTACTACTGTCAATTTGTCGTATGCGACAATTTGATTCAACTATCAATTTGTCGTATGCGACAAATTGGTTCAACTGTTAACTTGTCGTATGCAACAAATTGGTTCAACTGTCAATTTGTCGTATGCGACAAATTGGTTCAACTGTCAATTTGTCGTATGCGACAAATTGGTTCAACTGTCAATTTGTCGTATGCGACAAGTTGATTCAACTGTCAATTTGTCGTATGCGACAAATTGGTACTACTGTCAATTTGTCGTATGCGACAAATTGGTACTACTGTCAATTTGTCGTATGCGACAAATTGATTCAACTGTCAATTTGTTGACTGCGACAAATTGGTACTACTGTCAATTTGTCGTATGCGACAAATTGGTTTAACTGTCAATATGTCGTATGCGACAAATTGGTACTACTGTCAATTTGTCGTATGCGACAAATTGGTACTACTGTCAATTTGTCGTATGCGACAAATTGGTTCAACTGTCAATTTGTCGTATGCGACAAATTGGTTCAACTGTCAATTTGTCGTATGCGACAAATTGGTACTACTGTCAATTTGTCGTATGCGACAAATTGGTACTACTGTCAATTTGTCGTATGCGACAAATTGGTACTACTGTCAATTTGTCGTTTGCGACAAATTGGTACTACTGTCAATTTGTCGTATGCGACAAATTGATTCAACTGTCAATATGTCGTATGCGTCAAATTGGTACTACTGTCAATTAGTCGTATGCGACAAATTGGTACTACTGTCAATTTGTCGTATGCGACAAATTGGTTCAACTGTCAATTTGTCGTATGCGACAAATTGGTTCAACTGTCAATTTGTCGTATGCGACAAATTGGTACTACTGTCAATTTGTCGTATGCGACAAATTGGTACTACTGTCAATTTGTCGTATGCGACAAATTGGTATTACTGTCAATTTGTCGTATGCGACAAATTGGTACTACTGTCAACTTGTCGTATGCGACAAATTGGTTCAACTGTCAATTTGTCGTATGCGACAAATTGGTTCAACTGTCAATTTGTCGTATGCGACAAATTGGTTCAACTGTCAATTTGTCGTATGCGACAAGTTGATTCAACTGTCAATTTGTCGTATGCGACAAATTGGTACTACTGTCAATTTGTCGTATGCGACAAATTGGTACTACTGTCAATTTGTCGTATGCGACAAATTGATTCAACTGTCAATTTGTCGTATGCGACAAATTGGTACTACTGTCAATTTGTCGTATGCGACAAATTGGTTTAACTGTCAATATGTCGTATGCGACAAATTGGTACTACTGTCAATTTGTCGTATGCGACAAATTGATTCAACTGTCAATTTGTCGTATGCGACAAATTGGTTCAACTGTCAATTTGTCGTATGCGACAAATTGATTCAACTGTCAATATGTCGTATGCGACAAATTGGTACTACTGTCAATTTGTCGTATGCGACAAATTGGTATTACTGTCAATTTGTCGTATGCGACAAATTGGTACTACTGTCAACTTGTCGCATGCGACAAATTGGTTCAACTGTCAATTTGTCGTATGCGACAAATTGGTTCAACTGTCAATTTGTCGTATGCGACAAATTGACACAACTGTCAATTTGTGGTATGCGACAAGTTGATTCAACTGTCAATTTGTCGTATGCGACAAATTGGTACTACTGTCAATTTGTCGTATGCGACAAATTGGTACTACTGTCAATTTGTCGTATGCGACAAATTGATTCAACTGTCAATTTGTCGTATGCGACAAATTGGTACTACTGTCAATTTGTCGTATGCGACAAATTGGTACTACTGTCAATTTGTCGTATGCGACAAATTGGTACTACTGTCAGATTGTCGTATGCGACAAATTGATTCAACTGTCAATTTGTCGTATGCGACAAATTGGTTCAACTGTCAATTTGTCGTATGCGACAAATTGGTTCAACTGTCAATTTGTCGTATGCGACAAATTGATTCAACTGTCAATTTGTCGTATGCGACAAATTGGTTCAACTGTCAATTTGTCGTATGCGACAAATTGGTACTACTGTCAATTTGTCGTATGCGACAAATTGGTACTACTGTCAATTTGTCGTATGCGACAAATTGATTCAACTGTCAATTTGTCGTATGCGACAAATTGGTACTACTGTCAATTTGTCGTATGCGACAAATTGGTTTAACTGTCAATATGTCGTATGCGACAAATTGGTACTACTGTCAATTTGTCGTATGCGACAAATTGGTACTACTGTCAATTTGTCGTATGCGACAAATTGGTTCAACTGTCAATTTGTCGTATGCGACAAATTGGTACTACTGTCAATTTGTCGTATGCGACAAATTGGTACTACTGTCAATTTGTCGCATGCGACAAATTGGTACTACTGTCAATTTGTCGTATGCGACAAATTGATTCAACTGTCAATTTGTCGTATGCGACAAATTGGTACTACTGTCAATTTGTCGTATGCGACAAATTGGTTTAACTGTCAATATGTCGTATGCGACAAATTGGTACTACTGTCAATTTGTCGTATGCGACAAATTGGTACTACTGTCAATTTGTCGTATGCGACAAATTGGTTCAACTGTCAATTTGTCGTATGCGACAAATTGGTACTACTGTCAATTTGTCGTATGCGACAAATTGGTACTACTGTCAATTTGTCGCATGCGACAAATTGGTACTACTGTCAATTTGTCGTATGCCACAAATTGGTACTACTGTCAATTTGTCGTATGCGACAAATTGGTTCAACTGTCAATTTGTCGTATGCGACAAATTGAATCAACTGTCAATTTGTCGTATGCGACAAATTGGTTCAACTGTCAATTTGTCGTATGCGACAAATTGGTACTACTGTCAATTTGTCGTATGCGACAAATTGATTCAACTGTCAATTTGTCGTATGCGACAAATTGGTATTACTGTCAATTTGTCGTATGCGACAAATTGGTACTACTGTCAATTTGTCGTATGCGACAAATTGGTACTACTGTCAATTTGTCGTATGCGACAAATTGGTACTACTGTCAATTTGTCGTATGCGACAAATTGATTCAACTGTCAATTTGTCGTATGCGACAAATTGGTTCAACTGTCAATTTGTCGTATGCGACAAATTGATTCAACTGTCAATTTGTCGTATGCGACAAATTGGTTCAACTGTCAATTTGTCGTATGCGACAAATTGGTACTACTGTCAATTTGTCGTATGCGACAAATTGGTACTACTGTCAATTTGTCGTATGCGACAAATTGCTACTACTGTCAATTTGTCGTATGCGACAAATTGGTACTACTGTCAATTTGTCGTATGCGACAATTTGATTCAACTATCAATTTGTCGTATGCGACAAATTGGTTCAACTGTTAACTTGTCGTATGCAACAAATTGGTTCAACTGTCAATTTGTCGTATGCGACAAATTGGTTCAACTGTCAATTTGTCGTATGCGACAAATTGGTTCAACTGTCAATTTGTCGTATGGGACAAGTTGATTCAACTGTCAATTTGTCGTATGCGACAAATTGGTACTACTGTCAATTTGTCGTATGCGACAAATTGGTACTACTGTCAATTTGTCGTATGCGACAAATTGGTACTACTGTCAATTTGTCGTATGCGACAAATTGCTACTACTGTCATTTTGTCGTATGCGACAAATTGGTACTACTGTCAATTTGTCGTATGCGACAATTTGATTCAACTATCAATTTGTCGTATGCGACAAATTGGTTCAACTGTTAACTTGTCGTATGCAACAAATTGGTTCAACTGTCAATTTGTCGTATGCGACAAATTGGTTCAACTGTCAATTTGTCGTATGCGACAAATTGGTTCAACTGTCAATTTGTCGTATGCGACAAGTTGATTCAACTGTCAATTTGTCGTATGCGACAAATTGGTACTACTGTCAATTTGTCGTATGCGACAAATTGGTACTACTGTCAATTTGTCGTATGCGACAAATTGATTCAACTGTCAATTTGTTGACTGCGACAAATTGGTACTACTGTCAATTTGTCGTATGCGACAAATTGGTTTAACTGTCAATATGTCGTATGCGACAAATTGGTACTACTGTCAATTTGTCGTATGCGACAAATTGGTACTACTGTCAATTTGTCGTATGCGACAAATTGGTTCAACTGTCAATTTGTCGTATGCGACAAATTGGTTCAACTGTCAATTTGTCGTATGCGACAAATTGGTACTACTGTCAATTTGTCGTATGCGACAAATTGGTACTACTGTCAATTTGTCGTATGCGACAAATTGGTACTACTGTCAATTTGTCGTTTGCGACAAATTGGTACTACTGTCAATTTGTCGTATGCGACAAATTGATTCAACTGTCAATATGTCGTATGCGACAAATTGGTACTACTGTCAATTAGTCGTATGCGACAAATTGGTACTACTGTCAATTTGTCGTATGCGACAAATTGGTTCAACTGTCAATTTGTCGTATGCGACAAATTGGTTCAACTGTCAATTTGTCGTATGCGACAAATTGGTACTACTGTCAATTTGTCGTATGCGACAAATTGGTACTACTGTCAATTTGTCGTATGCGACAAATTGGTATTACTGTCAATTTGTCGTATGCGACAAATTGGTACTACTGTCAACTTGTCGTATGCGACAAATTGGTTCAACTGTCAATTTGTCGTATGCGACAAATTGGTTCAACTGTCAATTTGTCGTATGCGACAAATTGGTTCAACTGTCAATTTGTCGTATGCGACAAGTTGATTCAACTGTCAATTTGTCGTATGCGACAAATTGGTACTACTGTCAATTTGTCGTATGCGACAAATTGGTACTACTGTCAATTTGTCGTATGCGACAAATTGATTCAACTGTCAATTTGTCGTATGCGACAAATTGGTACTACTGTCAATTTGTCGTATGCGACAAATTGGTTTAACTGTCAATATGTCGTATGCGACAAATTGGTACTACTGTCAATTTGTCGTATGCGACAAATTGATTCAACTGTCAATTTGTCGTATGCGACAAATTGGTTCAACTGTCAATTTGTCGTATGCGACAAATTGATTCAACTGTCAATATGTCGTATGCGACAAATTGGTACTACTGTCAATTTGTCGTATGCGACAAATTGGTATTACTGTCAATTTGTCGTATGCGACAAATTGGTACTACTGTCAACTTGTCGCATGCGACAAATTGGTTCAACTGTCAATTTGTCGTATGCGACAAATTGGTTCAACTGTCAATTTGTCGTATGCGACAAATTGACACAACTGTCAATTTGTGGTATGCGACAAGTTGATTCAACTGTCAATTTGTCGTATGCGACAAATTGGTACTACTGTCAATTTGTCGTATGCGACAAATTGGTACTACTGTCAATTTGTCGTATGCGACAAATTGATTCAACTGTCAATTTGTCGTATGCGACAAATTGGTACTACTGTCAATTTGTCGTATGCGACAAATTGGTACTACTGTCAATTTGTCGTATGCGACAAATTGGTACTACTGTCAGATTGTCGTATGCGACAAATTGATTCAACTGTCAATTTGTCGTATGCGACAAATTGGTTCAACTGTCAATTTGTCGTATGCGACAAATTGGTTCAACTGTCAATTTGTCGTATGCGACAAATTGATTCAACTGTCAATTTGTCGTATGCGACAAATTGGTTCAACTGTCAATTTGTCGTATGCGACAAATTGGTACTACTGTCAATTTGTCGTATGCGACAAATTGGTACTACTGTCAATTTGTCGTATGCGACAAATTGATTCAACTGTCAATTTGTCGTATGCGACAAATTGGTACTACTGTCAATTTGTCGTATGCGACAAATTGGTTTAACTGTCAATATGTCGTATGCGACAAATTGGTACTACTGTCAATTTGTCGTATGCGACAAATTGGTACTACTGTCAATTTGTCGTATGCGACAAATTGGTTCAACTGTCAATTTGTCGTATGCGACAAATTGGTACTACTGTCAATTTGTCGTATGCGACAAATTGGTACTACTGTCAATTTGTCGCATGCGACAAATTGGTACTACTGTCAATTTGTCGTATGCGACAAATTGATTCAACTGTCAATTTGTCGTATGCGACAAATTGGTACTACTGTCAATTTGTCGTATGCGACAAATTGGTTTAACTGTCAATATGTCGTATGCGACAAATTGGTACTACTGTCAATTTGTCGTATGCGACAAATTGGTACTACTGTCAATTTGTCGTATGCGACAAATTGGTTCAACTGTCAATTTGTCGTATGCGACAAATTGGTACTACTGTCAATTTGTCGTATGCGACAAATTGGTACTACTGTCAATTTGTCGCATGCGACAAATTGGTACTACTGTCAATTTGTCGTATGCCACAAATTGGTACTACTGTCAATTTGTCGTATGCGACAAATTGGTTCAACTGTCAATTTGTCGTATGCGACAAATTGATTCAACTGTCAATTTGTCGTATGCGACAAATTGGTTCAACTGTCAATTTGTCGTATGCGACAAATTGGTACTACTGTCAATTTGTCGTATGCGACAAATTGATTCAACTGTCAATTTGTCGTATGCGACAAATTGGTATTACTGTCAATTTGTCGTATGCGACAAATTGGTACTACTGTCAATTTGTCGTATGCGACAAATTGGTACTACTGTCAATTTGTCGTATGCGACAAATTGGTACTACTGTCAATTTGTCGTATGCGACAAATTGATTCAACTGTCAATTTGTCGTATGCGACAAATTGGTTCAACTGTCAATTTGTCGTATGCGACAAATTGATTCAACTGTCAATATGTCGTATGCGACAAATTGGTACTACTGTCAATTTGTCGTATGCGACAAATTGGTATTACTGTCAATTTGTCGTATGCGACAAATTGGTACTACTGTCAACTTGTCGTATGCGACAAATTGGTTCAACTGTCAATTTGTCGTATGCGACAAATTGGTTCAACTGTCAATTTGTCGTATGCGACAAATTGGTTCAACTGTCAATTTGTCGTATGCGACAAGTTGATTCAACTGTCAATTTGTCGTATGCGACAAATTGATTCAACTGTCAATTTGTCGTATGCGACAAATTGGTACTACTGTCAATTTGTCGTATGCGACAAATTGGTACTACTGTCAATTTGTCGTATGCGACAAATTGCTACTACTGTCAATTTGTCGTATGCGACAAATTGGTACTACTGTCAATTTGTCGTATGCGACAATTTGATTCAACTGTCAATTTGTCGTATGCGACAAATTGGTTCAACTGTTAACTTGTCGTATGCAACAAATTGGTTCAACTGTCAATTTGTCGTATGCGACAAATTGGTTCAACTGTCAATTTGTCGTTTGCGACAAATTGGTTCAACTGTCAATTTGTCGTATGCGACAAGTTGATTCAACTGTCAATTTGTCGTATGCGACAAATTGGTACTACTGTCAATTTGTCGTATGCGACAAATTGGTACTACTGTATATTTGTCGTATGCGACAAAATGATTCAACTGTCAATTTGTCGTATGCGACAAATTAGTACTAATGTCAATTTGTCGTATGCGACAAATTGGTTTAACTGTCAATTTGTCGTATGCGACAAATTGGTACTACTGTCAACTTGTCGTATGCGACAAATTGGTTCAACTGTCAATTTGTCGTATGCGACAAATTGGTACTACTGTCAACTTGTCGTATGCGACAAATTGGTTCAACTGTCAATTTGTCGTATGCGACAAATTGGTACTACTGTCAACTTGTCGTATGCGACAAATTGGTTCAACTGTCAATTTGTCGTATGCGACAAATTGATTCAACTGTCAATTTGTCGTATGCGACAAATTGGTACTACTGTCAATTTGTCGTATGCGACAAATTGGTTTAACTGTCAATATGTCGTATGCGACAAATTGGTACTACTGTCAATTTGTCGTATGCGACAAATTGATTCAACTGTCAATTTGTCGTATGCGACAAATTGGTTCAACTGTCAATTTGTCGTATGCGACAAATTGATTCAACTGTCAATATGTCGTATGCGACAAATTGGTACTACTGTCAATTTGTCGTATGCGACAAATTGGTATCACTGTCAATTTGTCGTATGCGACAAATTGGTACTACTGTCAACTTGTCGTATGCGACAAATTGGTTCAACTGTCAATTTGTCGTATGCGACAAATTGGTTCAACTGTCAATTTGTCGTATGCGACAAATTGACACAACTGTCAATTTGTGGTATGCGACAAGTTGATTCAACTGTCAATTTGTCGTATGCGACAAATTGGTACTACTGTCAATTTGTCGTATGCGACAAATTGGTACTACTGTCAATTTGTCGTATGCGACAAATTGATTCAACTGTCAATTTGTCGTATGCGACAAATTGGTACTACTGTCAATTTGTCGTATGCGACAAATTGGTACTACTGTCAATTTGTCGTATGCGACAAATTGGTACTACTGTCAGATTGTCGTATGCGACAAATTGATTCAACTGTCAATTTGTCGTATGCGACAAATTGGTTCAACTGTCAATTTGTCGTATGCGACAAATTGGTTCAACTGTCAATTTGTCGTATGCGACAAATTGATTCAACTGTCAATTTGTCGTATGCGACAAATTGGTTCAACTGTCAACTTGTCGTATGCGACAAATTGGTACTACTGTCAATTTGTCGTATGCGACAAATTGGTACTACTGTCAATTTGTCGTATGCGACAAATTGATTCAACTGTCAATTTGTCGTATGCGACAAATTGGTACTACTGTCAATTTGTCGTATGCGACAAATTGGTTTAACTGTCAATATGTCGTATGCGACAAATTGGTACTACTGTCAATTTGTCGTATGCGACAAATTGGTACTACTGTCAATTTGTCGTATGCGACAAATTGGTTCAACTGTCAATTTGTCGTATGCGACAAATTGGTACTACTGTCAATTTGTCGTATGCGACAAATTGGTACTACTGTCAATTTGTCGCATGCGACAAATTGGTACTACTGTCAATTTGTCGTATGCGACAAATTGGTACTACTGTCAATTTGTCGTATGCGACAAATTGGTTCAACTGTCAATTTGTCGTATGCGACAAATTGATTCAACTGTCAATTTGTCGTATGCGACAAATTGGTTCAACTGTCAATTTGTCGTATGCGACAAATTGGTACTACTGTCAATTTGTCGTATGCGACAAATTGATTCAACTGTCAATTTGTCGTATGCGACAAATTGGTATTACTGTCAATTTGTCGTATGCGACAAATTGGTACTACTGTCAATTTGTCGTATGCGACAAATTGGTACTACTGTCAATTTGTCGTATGCGACAAATTGGTACTACTGTCAATTTGTCGTATGCGACAAATTGATTCAACTGTCAATTTGTCGTATGCGACAAATTGGTTCAAATGTCAATTTGTCGTATGCGACAAATTGATTCAACTGTCAATTTGTCGTATGCGACAAATTGGTTCAACTGTCAATTTGTCGTATGCGACAAATTGATTCAACTGTCAATATGTCGTATGCGACAAATTGGTACTACTGTCAATTTGTCGTATGCGACAAATTGGTATTACTGTCAATTTGTCGTATGCGACAAATTGGTACTACTGTCAACTTGTCGTATGCGACAAATTGGTTCAACTGTCAATTTGTCGTATGCGACAAATTGGTTCAACTGTCAATTTGTCGTATGCGACAAATTGGTTCAACTGTCAATTTGTCGTATGCGACAAGTTGATTCAACTGTCAATTTGTCGTATGCGACAAATTGGTACTACTGTCAATTTGTCGTATGCGACAAATTGGTACTACTGTCAATTTGTCGTATGCGACAAATTGATTCAACTGTCAATTTGTCGTATGCGACAAATTGATTCAACTGTCAATTTGTCGTATGCGACAAATTGGTACTACTGTCAATTTGTCGTATGCGACAAATTGGTTTAACTGTCAATATGTCGTATGCGACAAATTGGTACTACTGTCAATTTGTCGTATGCGACAAATTGATTCAACTGTCAATTTGTCGTATGCGACAAATTGGTTCAACTGTCAATTTGTCGTATGCGACAAATTGATTCAACTGTCAATATGTCGTATGCGACAAATTGGTACTACTGTCAATTTGTCGTATGCGACAAATTGGTATTACTGTCAATTTGTCGTATGCGACAAATTGGTACTACTGTCAACTTGTCGTATGCGACAAATTGGTTCAACTGTCAATTTGTCGTATGCGACAAATTGGTTCAACTGTCAATTTGTCGTATGCGACAAATTGGTTCAACTGTCAATTTGTCGTATGCGACAAGTTGATTCAACTGTCAATTTGTCGTATGCGACAAACTGGTACTACTGTCAATTTGTCGTATGCGACAAATTGATTCAACTGTCAATTTGTCGTATGCGACAAATTGGTACTACTGTCAATTTGTCGTATGCGACAAATTGGTACTACTGTCAATTTGTCGTATGCGACAAATTGGTACTACTGTCAGATTGTCGTATGCGACAAATTGATTCAACTGTCAATTTGTCGTATGCGACAAATTGGTTCAACTGTCAATTTGTCGTATGCGACAAATTGGTTCAACTGTCAATTTGTCGTATGCGACAAATTGATTCAACTGTCAATTTGTCGTATGCGACAAATTGGTTCAACTGTCAATTTGTCGTATGCGACAAATTGGTACTACTGTCAATTTGTCGTATGCGACAAATTGGTACTACTGTCAATTTGTCGTATGCGACAAATTGCTACTACTGTCAATTTGTCGTATGCGACAAATTGGTACTACTGTCAATTTGTCGTATGCGACAATTTGATTCAACTGTCAATTTGTCGTATGCGACAAATTGATTCAACTGTCAATTTGTCGTATGCGACAAATTGATTCAACTGTCAATTTGTCGTATGCGACAAATTGGTACTACTGTCAATTTGTCGTATGCGACAAATTGGTTTAACTGTCAATATGTCGTATGCGACAAATTGGTACTACTGTCAATTTGTCGTATGCGACAAATTGATTCAACTGTCAATTTGTCGTATGCGACAAATTGGTTCAACTGTCAATTTGTCGTATGCGACAAATTGGTACTACTGTCAACTTGTCGTATGCGACAAATTGGTTCAACTGTCAATTTGTCGTATGCGACAAATTGGTTCAACTGTCAATTTGTCGTATGCGACAAATTGGTTCAACTGTCAATTTGTCGTATGCGACAAATTGGTTCAACTGTCAATTTGTCGTATGCGACAAATTGGTATTACTGTCAATTTGTCGTATGCGACAAATTGGTACTACTGTCAACTTGTCGTATGCGACAAATTGGTTCAACTGTCAATTTGTCGTATGCGACAAATTGGTTCAACTGTCAATTTGTCGTATGCGACAAATTGGTTCAACTGTCAATTTGTCGTATGCGACAAGTTGATTCAACTGTCAATTTGTCGTATGCGACAAATTGGTACTACTGTCAATTTGTCGTATGCGACAAATTGATTCAACTGTCAATTTGTCGTATGCGACAAATTGGTACTACTGTCAATTTGTCGTATGCGACAAATTGGTACTACTGTCAATTTGTCGTATGCGACAAATTGGTACTACTGTCAGATTGTCGTATGCGACAAATTGATTCAACTGTCAATTTGTCGTATGCGACAAATTGGTTCAACTGTCAATTTGTCGTATGCGACAAATTGGTTCAACTGTCAATTTGTCGTATGCGACAAATTGGTTCAACTGTCAATTTGTCGTATGCGACAAATTGGTACTACTGTCAATTTGTCGTATGCGACAAATTGGTACTACTGTCAATTTGTCGTATGCGACAAATTGCTACTACTGTCAATTTGTCGTATGCGACAAATTGGTACTACTGTCAATTTGTCGTATGCGACAATTTGATTCAACTGTCAATTTGTCGTATGCGACAAATTGGTTCAACTGTTAACTTGTCGTATGCAACAAATTGGTTCAACTGTCAATTTGTCGTATGCGACAAATTGGTTCAACTGTCAATTTGTCGTTTGCGACAAATTGGTTCAACTGTCAATTTGTCGTATGCGACAAGTTGATTCAACTGTCAATTTGTCGTATGCGACAAATTGGTACTACTGTCAATTTGTCGTATGCGACAAATTGGTACTACTGTATATTTGTCGTATGCGACAAATTGGTTTAACTGTCAATTTGTCGTATGCGACAAATTGGTACTACTGTCAACTTGTCGTATGCGACAAATTGGTTCAACTGTCAATTTGTCGTATGCGACAAATTGGTACTACTGTCAACTTGTCGTATGCGACAAATTGGTTCAACTGTCAATTTGTCGTATGCGACAAATTGGTACTACTGTCAACTTGTCGTATGCGACAAATTGGTTCAACTGTCAATTTGTCGTATGCGACAAATTGATTCAACTGTCAATTTGTCGTATGCGACAAATTGGTACTACTGTCAATTTGTCGTATGCGACAAATTGGTTTAACTGTCAATATGTCGTATGCGACAAATTGGTACTACTGTCAATTTGTCGTATGCGACAAATTGATTCAACTGTCAATTTGTCGTATGCGACAAATTGGTTCAACTGTCAATTTGTCGTATGCGACAAATTGATTCAACTGTCAATATGTCGTATGCGACAAATTGGTACTACTGTCAATTTGTCGTATGCGACAAATTGGTATCACTGTCAATTTGTCGTATGCGACAAATTGGTACTACTGTCAACTTGTCGTATGCGACAAATTGGTTCAACTGTCAATTTGTCGTATGCGACAAATTGGTTCAACTGTCAATTTGTCGTATGCGACAAATTGACACAACTGTCAATTTGTGGTATGCGACAAGTTGATTCAACTGTCAATTTGTCGTATGCGACAAATTGGTACTACTGTCAATTTGTCGTATGCGACAAATTGGTACTACTGTCAATTTGTCGTATGCGACAAATTGATTCAACTGTCAATTTGTCGTATGCGACAAATTGGTACTACTGTCAATTTGTCGTATGCGACAAATTGGTACTACTGTCAATTTGTCGTATGCGACAAATTGGTACTACTGTCAGATTGTCGTATGCGACAAATTGATTCAACTGTCAATTTGTCGTATGCGACAAATTGGTTCAACTGTCAATTTGTCGTATGCGACAAATTGGTTCAACTGTCAATTTGTCGTATGCGACAAATTGATTCAACTGTCAATTTGTCGTATGCGACAAATTGGTTCAACTGTCAACTTGTCGTATGCGACAAATTGGTACTACTGTCAATTTGTCGTATGCGACAAATTGGTACTACTGTCAATTTGTCGTATGCGACAAATTGATTCAACTGTCAATTTGTCGTATGCGACAAATTGGTACTACTGTCAATTTGTCGTATGCGACAAATTGGTTTAACTGTCAATATGTCGTATGCGACAAATTGGTACTACTGTCAATTTGTCGTATGCGACAAATTGGTACTACTGTCAATTTGTCGTATGCGACAAATTGGTTCAACTGTCAATTTGTCGTATGCGACAAATTGGTACTACTGTCAATTTGTCGTATGCGACAAATTGGTACTACTGTCAATTTGTCGCATGCGACAAATTGGTACTACTGTCAATTTGTCGTATGCGACAAATTGGTACTACTGTCAATTTGTCGTATGCGACAAATTGGTTCAACTGTCAATTTGTCGTATGCGACAAATTGATTCAACTGTCAATTTGTCGTATGCGACAAATTGGTTCAACTGTCAATTTGTCGTATGCGACAAATTGGTACTACTGTCAATTTGTCGTATGCGACAAATTGATTCAACTGTCAATTTGTCGTATGCGACAAATTGGTATTACTGTCAATTTGTCGTATGCGACAAATTGGTACTACTGTCAATTTGTCGTATGCGACAAATTGGTACTACTGTCAATTTGTCGTATGCGACAAATTGGTACTACTGTCAATTTGTCGTATGCGACAAATTGATTCAACTGTCAATTTGTCGTATGCGACAAATTGGTTCAAATGTCAATTTGTCGTATGCGACAAATTGATTCAACTGTCAATTTGTCGTATGCGACAAATTGGTTCAACTGTCAATTTGTCGTATGCGACAAATTGATTCAACTGTCAATATGTCGTATGCGACAAATTGGTACTACTGTCAATTTGTCGTATGCGACAAATTGGTATTACTGTCAATTTGTCGTATGCGACAAATTGGTACTACTGTCAACTTGTCGTATGCGACAAATTGGTTCAACTGTCAATTTGTCGTATGCGACAAATTGGTTCAACTGTCAATTTGTCGTATGCGACAAATTGGTTCAACTGTCAATTTGTCGTATGCGACAAGTTGATTCAACTGTCAATTTGTCGTATGCGACAAATTGGTACTACTGTCAATTTGTCGTATGCGACAAATTGGTACTACTGTCAATTTGTCGTATGCGACAAATTGATTCAACTGTCAATTTGTCGTATGCGACAAATTGATTCAACTGTCAATTTGTCGTATGCGACAAATTGGTACTACTGTCAATTTGTCGTATGCGACAAATTGGTTTAACTGTCAATATGTCGTATGCGACAAATTGGTACTACTGTCAATTTGTCGTATGCGACAAATTGATTCAACTGTCAATTTGTCGTATGCGACAAATTGGTTCAACTGTCAATTTGTCGTATGCGACAAATTGATTCAACTGTCAATATGTCGTATGCGACAAATTGGTACTACTGTCAATTTGTCGTATGCGACAAATTGGTATTACTGTCAATTTGTCGTATGCGACAAATTGGTACTACTGTCAACTTGTCGTATGCGACAAATTGGTTCAACTGTCAATTTGTCGTATGCGACAAATTGGTTCAACTGTCAATTTGTCGTATGCGACAAATTGGTTCAACTGTCAATTTGTCGTATGCGACAAGTTGATTCAACTGTCAATTTGTCGTATGCGACAAACTGGTACTACTGTCAATTTGTCGTATGCGACAAATTGATTCAACTGTCAATTTGTCGTATGCGACAAATTGGTACTACTGTCAATTTGTCGTATGCGACAAATTGGTACTACTGTCAATTTGTCGTATGCGACAAATTGGTACTACTGTCAGATTGTCGTATGCGACAAATTGATTCAACTGTCAATTTGTCGTATGCGACAAATTGGTTCAACTGTCAATTTGTCGTATGCGACAAATTGGTTCAACTGTCAATTTGTCGTATGCGACAAATTGATTCAACTGTCAATTTGTCGTATGCGACAAATTGGTTCAACTGTCAATTTGTCGTATGCGACAAATTGGTACTACTGTCAATTTGTCGTATGCGACAAATTGGTACTACTGTCAATTTGTCGTATGCGACAAATTGCTACTACTGTCAATTTGTCGTATGCGACAAATTGGTACTACTGTCAATTTGTCGTATGCGACAATTTGATTCAACTGTCAATTTGTCGTATGCGACAAATTGGTTCAACTGTTAACTTGTCGTATGCAACAAATTGGTTCAACTGTCAATTTGTCGTATGCGACAAATTGGTTCAACTGTCAATTTGTCGTTTACGACAAATTGGTTCAACTGTCAATTTGTCGTATGCGACAAGTTGATTCAACTGTCAATTTGTCGTATGCGACAAATTGGTACTACTGTCAATTTGTCGTATGCGACAAATTGGTACTACTGTATATTTGTCGTATGCGACAAAATGATTCAACTGTCAATTTGTCGTATGCGACAAATTAGTACTAATGTCAATTTGTCGTATGCGACAAATTGGTTTAACTGTCAATTTGTCGTATGCGACAAATTGGTACTACTGTCAACTTGTCGTATGCGACAAATTGGTTCAACTGTCAATTTGTCGTATGCGACAAATTGGTACTACTGTCAACTTGTCGTATGCGACAAATTGGTTCAACTGTCAATTTGTCGTATGCGACAAATTGGTACTACTGTCAACTTGTCGTATGCGACAAATTGGTTCAACTGTCAATTTGTCGTATGCGACAAATTGGTACTACTGTCAACTTGTCGTATGCGACAAATTGGTTCAACTGTCAATTTGTCGTATGCGACAAATTGTTTCAACTGTCAATTTGTCGTATGCGACAAATTGGTTCAACTGTCAATTTGTCGTATGCGACAAATTGGTTCAACTGTCATTTTGTCGTATGCGACAAATTGGTACTACTGTCAATTTGTCGTATGCGACAAATTGGTACTACTGTCAATTTGTTGTATGCGACAAATTGGTACTACTGTCAATTTGTCGTATGCGACAAATTGGTACTACTGTCAATTTGTCGTATGCGACAAATTGGTACTACTGTCAATTTGTCGTATGCGACAAATTGATTCAACTGTCAATATGTCGTATGCGACAAATTGGTACTACTGTCAATTTGTCGTATGCGACAAATTGGTACTACTGTCAATTTGTCGTATGCGACAAATTGGTTCAACTGTCAATTTGTCGTATGCGACAAATTGGTACTACTGTCAATTTCTCGTATGCGACAAATTGGTTCAACTGTCAATTTGTCGTATGCGACAAATTGGTACTACTGTCAATTTGTCGTATGCGACAAATTGGTTCAACTGTCAATTTGTCGTATGCGACAAATTGGTTCTATTGTCAATTTGTCGTATGCGACAAATTGGTACTACTGTCAATTTGTCGTATGCGACAAATTGGTTTAACTGTCAATTTGTCGTATGCGACAAATTGGTACTACTGTCAATTTGTCGTATGCGACAAATTGGTACTACTGTCAATTTGTCGTATGCGACAAATTGATTCAACTGTCAATTTGTCGTATGCGACAAATTGGTTCAACTGTCAATTTGTCGTATGCGACAAATTGATTCGACTGTCAATTTGCCGTATGCGACAAATTGGTACTACTGTCGATTTGTCGTATGCGACAAATTGGTACTACTGTCAATTTGTCGTATGCGACAAATTGGTTCAACTGTCAATTTGTCGTATGCGACAAATTGATTCAACTGTCAATTTGTCGTATGCGACAAATTGGTACTACTGTCAATTTGTCGTATGCGACAAATTGGTTCAACTGTCAATTTGTCGTATGCGACAAATTGGTTCAACTGTCAACTTGTCGTATGCGACAAATTGGTTCAAAGGTCAATTTGTCGTATGCGACAAATTGGTACTACTGTCAATTTGTCGTATGCGACAAATTGGTTTAACTGTCAATTTGTCGTATGCGACAAATTGGTACTACTGTCAATTTGTCTTATGCGACAAATCGGTACTACTGTCAATTTGTCGTATGCGACAAATTGATTCAACTGTCAATTTGTCGTATGCGACAAATTGGTTCAACTGTCAATTTGTCGTATGCGACAAATTGATTCGACTGTCAATTTGTCGTATGCGACAAATTGGTACTACTGTCAGTTTGTCGTATGCGACAAATTGGTACTACTGTCAATTTGTCGTACGCGACAAATTGGTTCAACTGTCAATTTGTCGTATGCGACAAATTGGTACTACTGTCAATTTGTCGTATGCGACAAATTGGTTCAACTGTCAATTTGTCGTATGCGACAAATTGGTACTATTGTCAATTTGTCGTATGCGACAAATTGGTACTACTGTCAATTTGTCGTATGCGACAAATTGGTACTACTGTCAATTTGTCGTATGCGACAAATTGGTTCAACTGTCAATTTGTCGTATGCGACAAATTGATTCGACTGTCAATTTGTCGTATGCGACAAATTGGTACTACTGTCGATTTGTCGTATGCGACAAATTGGTACTACTGTCAATTTGTCGTATGCGACAAATTGGTTTAACTGTCAATTTGTCGTATGCGACAAATTGATTCAACTGTCAATTTGTCGTATGCGACAAATTGGTACTACTGTCAATTTGTCGTATGCGACAAATTGGTACTACTGTCAATTTGTCGTATGCGACAAATTGGTTTAACTGTCAATTTGTCGTATGCGACAAATTGGTACTACTGTCAATTTGTCGTATGCGACAAATTGGTACTACTGTCAATTTGTCGTATGCGACAAATTGATTCAACTGTCAATTTGTCGTATGCGACAAATTGGTTCAACTGTCAATTTGTCGTATGCGACAAATTGGTTCAACTGTCAACTTGTCGTATGCGACAAATTGGTTCAAAGGTCAATTTGTCGTATGCGACAAATTGGTACTACTGTCAATTTGTCGTATGCGACAAATTGGTTTAACTGTCAATTTGTCGTATGCGACAAATTGGTACTACTGTCAATTTGTCTTATGCGACAAATCGGTACTACTGTCAATTTGTCGTATGCGACAAATTGGTACTATTGTCAATTTGTCGTATGCGACAAATTGGTACTACTGTCAATTTGTCGTATGCGACAAATTGGTTTAACTGTCAATTTGTCGTATGCGACAAATTGGTACTACTGTCAATTTGTCGTATGCGACAAATTGGTACTACTGTCAATTTGTCGTATGCGACAAATTGATTCAACTGTCAATTTGTCGTATGCGACAAATTGGTTCAACTGTCAATTTGTCGTATGCGACAAATTGATTCGACTGTCAATTTGTCGTATGCGACAAATTGGTACTACTGTCGATTTGTCGTATGCGACAAATTGGTACTACTGTCAATTTGTCGTATGCGACAAATTGGTTTAACTGTCAATTTGTCGTATGCGACAAATTGATTCAACTGTCAATTTGTCGTATGCGACAAATTGGTACTACTGTCAATTTGTCGTATGCGACAAATTGGTACTACTGTCAATTTGTCGTATGCGACAAATTGGTTTAACTGTCAAATTGTCGTATGCGACAAATTGGTACTACTGTCAATTTGTCGTATGCGACAAATTGGTACTACTGTCAATTTGTCGTATGCGACAAATTGATTCAACTGTCAATTTGTCGTATGCGACAAATTGGTTCAACTGTCAATTTGTCGTATGCGACAAATTGATTCGACTGTCAATTTGTCGTATGCGACAATTTGGTACTACTGTCAGTTTGTCGTATGCGACAAATTGGTACTACTGTCAATTTGTCGTATGCGACAAATTGGTTCAACTGTCAATTTGTCGTATGCGACAAATTGATTCAACTGTCAATTTGTCGTATGCGACAAATTGGTTCAGCTGTCAATTTGTCGTATGCGACAAATTGATTCAACTGTCAATTTGTCGTATGCGACAAATTGGTACTACTGTCAATTTGTCGTATGCGACAAATTGGTTCAACTGTCAATTTGTCGTATGCGACAAATTGGTACTACTGTCAATTTGTCGTATGCGACAAATTGGTACTACTGTCAATTTGTCGTATGCGACAAATTGGTACTACTGTCAATTTGTCGTATGCGACAAATTGATTCAACTGTCAATTTGTCGTATGCGACAAATTGGTTCAACTGTCAATTTGTCGTATGCGACAAATTGATTCGACTGTCAATTTGTCGTATGCGACAAATTGGTACTACTGTCAGTTTGTCGTTTGCGACAAATTGGTACTACTGTCAATTTGTCGTATGCGACAAATTGGTTCAACTGTCAATTTGTCGTATGCGACAAATTGATTCAACTGTCAATTTGTCGTATGCGACAAATTGGTTCAGCTGTCAATTTGTCGTATGCGACAAATTGATTCAACTGTCAATTTGTCGTATGCGACAAATTGGTACTACTGTCAATTTGTCGTATGCGACAAATTGGTACTACTGTCAATTTGTCGTATGCGACAAATTGATTTAACTGTCAATTTGTCGTATGCGACAAATTGGTTCAACTGTCAATTTGTCGTATGCGACAAATTGATTCGACTGTCAATTTGTCGTATGCGACAAATTGGTACTACTGTAAATTTGTCGTATGCGACAAATTGGTACTACTGTCAATTTGTCGTATGCGACAAATTGGTTCAACTGTCAATTTGTCGTATGCGACAAATTGATTCAACTGTCAATTTGTCGTCTGCGACAAATTGGTTCAGCTGTCAATTTGTCGTAAGCGACAAATTGATTCAACTGTCAATTTGTCGTATGCGACAAATTGGTACTACTGTCAATTTGTCGTATGCGACAAATTGGTTTAACTGTCAATTTGTTGTATGCGACAAATTGGTTCAACTGTCAATTTGTCGTATGCGACAAATTGGTTCAACTGTCAATTTGTCGTATGCGACAAATTGGTACTACTGTCAATTTGTCGTATGCGACAAATTGATTCGACTGTCAATTTGTCGTATGCGACAAATTGGTACTACTGTCAGTTTGTCGTATGCGACAAATTGGTACTACTGTCAATTTGTCGTATGCGACAAATTGGTTCAACTGTCAATTTGTCGTATGCGACAAATTGGTACTACTGTCAATTTGTCGTATGCGACAAATTGGTACTACTGTCAATTTGTCGTATGCGACAATTTGATTCAACTGTCAATTTGTCGTATGCGACAAATTGGTTTAACTGTCAATTTGTCGTATGCGACAAATTGATTCGACTGTCAATTTGTCGTTTGCGACAAATTGGTACTACTGTAAATTTGTCGTCGACAAATTGGTACTACTGTCAATTTGTCGTATGCGACAAATTGGTACTACTGTCAATTTGTCGTATGCGACAAATTGGTACTACTGTCAATTTGTCGTATGCGACAAATTGATTCAACAGTCAATTTGTCGTATGCGAGAAATTGGTTCAACTGTCAACTTGTCGTATGCGACAAATTGGTTCAACTGTCAATTTGTCGTATGCGACAAATTGGTACTACTGTCAATTTGTCGTATGCGACAAATTGGTACTACTGTCAATTTGTCGTATGCGACAAATTGGTACTACTGCCAATTTGTCGTATGCGACAAATTGGTACTACTGTCAATTTGTCGTATGCGACAAATTGGTACTACTGTCAATTTGTCGTATGCGACAAATTGGTACTACTGTCAATTTGTCGTATGCGACAAATTGATTCAACTGTCAATTTGTCGTATGCGACAAATTGGTTCAACTGTCAACTTGTCGTATGCGACAAATTGGTTCAACTGTCAATGTGTCGTATGCGACAAGTTGGTTCAACTGTCAATTTGTCGTATGCGACAAATTGGTTCAACTGTCAATTTGTCGTATGCGACAAGTTGATTCAACTGTCAATTTGTCGTATGCGACAAATTGGTACTACTGTCCATTTGTCGTATGCGACAAATTGGTTCAACTGTCAATTTGTCGTATGCGACAAATTGGTTCAACTGTCAATTTGTCGTATGCGACAAATTGATTCAACTGTCAATTTGTCGTATGCGACAAATTGGTTCAACTGTCAATTTGTCGTATGCGACAAATTGATTCGACTGTCAATTTGTCGTATGCGACAAATTGGTACTACTGTCAGTTTGTCGTTTGCGACAAATTGGTACTACTGTCAATTTGTCGTATGCGACAAATTGGTTCAACTGTCAATTTGTCGTATGCGACAAATTGATTCAACTGTCAATTTGTCGTATGCGACAAATTGGTTCAGCTGTCAATTTGTCGTATGCGACAAATTGATTCAACTGTCAATTTGTCGTATGCGACAAATTGGTACTACTGTCAATTTGTCGTATGCGACAAATTGGTACTACTGTCAATTTGTCGTATGCGACAAATTGATTTAACTGTCAATTTGTCGTATGCGACAAATTGGTTCAACTGTCAATTTGTCGTATGCGACAAATTGATTCGACTGTCAATTTGTCGTATGCGACAAATTGGTACTACTGTAAATTTGTCGTATGCGACAAATTGGTACTACTGTCAATTTGTCGTATGCGACAAATTGGTTCAACTGTCAATTTGTCGTATGCGACAAATTGATTCAACTGTCAATTTGTCGTCTGCGACAAATTGGTTCAGCTGTCAATTTGTCGTAAGCGACAAATTGATTCAACTGTCAATTTGTCGTATGCGACAAATTGGTACTACTGTCAATTTGTCGTATGCGACAAATTGGTTTAACTGTCAATTTGTTGTATGCGACAAATTGGTTCAACTGTCAATTTGTCGTATGCGACAAATTGGTTCAACTGTCAATTTGTCGTATGCGACAAATTGGTACTACTGTCAATTTGTCGTATGCGACAAATTGATTCGACTGTCAATTTGTCGTATGCGACAAATTGGTACTACTGTCAGTTTGTCGTATGCGACAAATTGGTACTACTGTCAATTTGTCGTATGCGACAAATTGGTTCAACTGTCAATTTGTCGTATGCGACAAATTGGTACTACTGTCAATTTGTCGTATGCGACAAATTGGTACTACTGTCAATTTGTCGTATGCGACAATTTGATTCAACTGTCAATTTGTCGTATGCGACAAATTGGTTTAACTGTCAATTTGTCGTATGCGACAAATTGATTCGACTGTCAATTTGTCGTTTGCGACAAATTGGTACTACTGTAAATTTGTCGTCGACAAATTGGTACTACTGTCAATTTGTCGTATGCGACAAATTGGTACTACTGTCAATTTGTCGTATGCGACAAATTGGTACTACTGTCAATTTGTCGTATGCGACAAATTGATTCAACAGTCAATTTGTCGTATGCGAGAAATTGGTTCAACTGTCAACTTGTCGTATGCGACAAATTGGTTCAACTGTCAATTTGTCGTATGCGACAAATTGGTACTACTGTCAATTTGTCGTATGCGACAAATTGGTACTACTGTCAATTTGTCGTATGCGACAAATTGGTACTACTGCCAATTTGTCGTATGCGACAAATTGGTACTACTGTCAATTTGTCGTATGCGACAAATTGGTACTACTGTCAATTTGTCGTATGCGACAAATTGGTACTACTGTCAATTTGTCGTATGCGACAAATTGATTCAACTGTCAATTTGTCGTATGCGACAAATTGGTTCAACTGTCAACTTGTCGTATGCGACAAATTGGTTCAACTGTCAATGTGTCGTATGCGACAAGTTGGTTCAACTGTCAATTTGTCGTATGCGACAAATTGGTTCAACTGTCAATTTGTCGTATGCGACAAGTTGATTCAACTGTCAATTTGTCGTATGCGACAAATTGGTACTACTGTCCATTTGTCGTATGCGACAAATTGGTTCAACTGTCAATTTGTCGTATGCGACAAATTGGTTCAACTGTCAATTTGTCGTATGCGACAAATTGGTTCAACTGTCAATTTGTCGTATGCGACAAATTGGTTCAAATGTCAATTTGTCGTATGCGACAAGTTAATTCAACTGTCAATTTGTCGTATGCGACAAATTGGTAGTACTGTCAATTTGTTGTATGCGACAAATTGGTACTACTGTCAATTTGTCGTATGCGACAAATTGATTCAATTGTCAATTTGTCGTATGCGACAAATTGGTACTACTGTCATTTTGTCGTATGCGACAAATTGGTTTAACTGTCAAAATGTCGTATGCGACAAATTGGTACTACTGTCAATTTGTCGTATGCGACAAATTGGTACTACTGTCAATTTGTCGTATGCGACAAATTGGTTCAACTGTCAATTTGTCGTATGCGACAAATTGGTTCAACTGTAAATTTGTCGTATGCGACAAATTGGTACTACTGTCAATTTGTCGTATGCGACAAATTGGTACTACTGTCAATTTGTCGTATGCGACAAATTGGTACTACTGTCAATTTGTCGTATGCGACAAATTGGTACTACTGTCAATTTGTCGTATGCGACAAATTGGTTCAACTGTCAATTTGTCGTATGCGACAAATTGATTCAACTGTCAATTTGTCGTATGCGACAAATTGGTTCAACTGTCAATTTGTCGTATTCGACAAATTGATTCAACTGTCAATTTGTCGTATGCGACATATTGGTTCAACTGTCAATTTGTCGTATGCGACAAATTGGTACTACTGTCAATTTGTCGTATGCGACAAATTGATTCAACTGTCAATTTGTCGTATGCGACAAATTGGTTCAACTGTCAACTTGTCGTATGCGACAAATTGGTTCAACTGTCAATTTGTCGTATGCGACAAATTGGTTCAACTGTCAATTTGTCGTATGCGACAAATTGGTTCAACTGTCAATTTGTCGTATACGACAAGTTGATTCAAGTGTCAATTTGTCGTGTGCGACAAATTGGTACTACTGTCAATTTGTCGTATGCGACAAGTTGGTACTACTGTCAATTTGTCGTATGCGACAAATTGGTACTACTGTCAATTTGTCGTATGCGACAAATTGGTACTACTGTCAATTTGTCGTATGCGACAAATTGGTACTACTGTCAATTTGTCGTATGCGACAAATTGATTCAACTGTCAATTTGTCGTATGCGACAAATTGGTTCAACTGTCAACTTGTCGTATGCGACAAATTGGTTCAACTGTCAATTTGTCGTATGCGACAAATTGGTTCAACTGTCAATTTGTCGTATGCGACAAATTGGTTCAACTGTCAAATTGTCGTATGCGACAAATTGGTTCAACTGTCAATTTGTCGTATGCGACAAATTGGTACTACTGTCAATTTGTCGTATGCGACAAATTGGTACTACTGTCAATTTGTCGTATGCGACAAATTGGTTCAACTGTCAATTTGTCGTATGCGACAAATTGGTTCAACTGTCAATTTGTCGTATGCGACAAATTGGTTCAACTGTCAATTTGTCGTATGCGACAAATTGGTTCAACTGTCAATTTGTCGTATGCGACAAATTGGTTCAACTGTCAATTTGTCGTATGCGACAAATTGGTTCAACTGTCAATTTGTCGTATGCGACAAATTGGTACTACTGTCAATTTGTCGTATGCGACAAATTGGTACTACTGTCAATTTGTCGTATGCGACAAATTGGTACTACTGTCAATTTGTCGTATGCGACAAATTGGTACTACTGTCAATTTGTCGTATGCGACAAATTGATTCAACTGTCAATTTGTCGTATGCGACAAATTGGTTCAACTGTCAATTTGTCGTATGCGACAAATTGATTCAACTGTCAATTTGTCGTATGCGACAAATTGGTATTACTGTCAATTTGTCGTATGCGACAAATTGGTACTACTGTCAATTTGTCGTATGCGACAAATTGGTACTACTGTCAATTTGTCGTATGCGACAAATTGATTCGACTGTCAATTTGTCGTATGCGACAAATTGGTTCAACTGTCAACTTGTCGTATGCGACAAATTGGTTCAACTGTCAATTTGTCGTATGCGACAAATTGGTTCAACTGTCAATTTGTCGTATGCGACAAGTTGATTCAACTGTCAATTTGTCGTATGCGACAAGTTGATTCAACTGTCAATTTGTCGTATGTGACAAATTGGTACTACTGTCATTTTGTCGTATGCGACAAATTGGTACTACTGTCAATTTGTCGTATGCGACAAATTGGTACTACTGCCAATTTGTCGTATGCGACAAATTGGTACTACTGTCAATTTGTCGTATGCGACAAATTGGTACTACTGTCAATTTGTCGTATGCGACAAATTGGTACTACTGTCAATTTGTCGTATGCGACAAATTGATTCAACTGTCAATTTGTCGTATGCGACAAATTGGTTCAACTGTCAACTTGTCGTATGCGACAAATTGGTTCAACTGTCAATTTGTCGTATGCGACAAATTGGTACTACTGTCAATTTGTCGTATGCGACAAATTGGTACTACTGTCAATTTGTCGTATGCGACAAATTGGTACTACTGCCAATTTGTCGTATGCGACAAATTGGTACTACTGTCAATTTGTCGTATGCGACAAATTGGTACTACTGTCAATTTGTCGTATGCGACAAATTGGTACTACTGTCAATTTGTCGTATGCGACAAATTGATTCAACTGTCAATTTGTCGTATGCGACAAATTGGTTCAACTGTCAACTTGTCGTATGCGACAAATTGGTTCAACTGTCAATGTGTCGTATGCGACAAGTTGGTTCAACTGTCAATTTGTCGTATGCGACAAATTGGTTCAACTGTCAATTTGTCGTATGCGACAAGTTGATTCAACTGTCAATTTGTCGTATGCGACAAATTGGTACTACTGTCAATTTGTCGTATGCGACAAATTGGTTCAACTGTCAATTTGTCGTATGCGACAAGTTGGTTCAACTGTCAATTTGTCGTATGCGACAAATTGGTTCAACTGTCAATTTGTCGTATGCGACAAATTGGTTCAACTGTAAATTTGTCGTATGCGACAAATTGGTACTACTGTCAATTTGTCGTATGCGACAAATTGGTACTACTGTCAATTTGTCGTATGCGACAAATTGGTACTACTGTCAATTTGTCGTATGCGACAAATTGGTACTACTGTCAATTTGTCGTATGCGACAAATTGGTTCAACTGTCAATTTGTCGTATGCGACAAATTGATTCAACTGTCAATTTGTCGTATGCGACAAATTGGTTCAACTGTCAATTTGTCGTATTCGACAAATTGATTCAACTGTCAATTTGTCGTATGCGACATATTGGTTCAACTGTCAATTTGTCGTATGCGACAAATTGGTACTACTGTCAATTTGTCGTATGCGACAAATTGATTCAACTGTCAATTTGTCGTATGCGACAAATTGGTTCAACTGTCAACTTGTCGTATGCGACAAATTGGTTCAACTGTCAATTTGTCGTATGCGACAAATTGGTTCAACTGTCAATTTGTCGTATGCGACAAATTGGTTCAACTGTCAATTTGTCGTATACGACAAGTTGATTCAAGTGTCAATTTGTCGTGTGCGACAAATTGGTACTACTGTCAATTTGTCGTATGCGACAAGTTGGTACTACTGTCAATTTGTCGTATGCGACAAATTGGTACTACTGTCAATTTGTCGTATGCGACAAATTGGTACTACTGTCAATTTGTCGTATGCGACAAATTGGTACTACTGTCAATTTGTCGTATGCGACAAATTGATTCAACTGTCAATTTGTCGTATGCGACAAATTGGTTCAACTGTCAACTTGTCGTATGCGACAAATTGGTTCAACTGTCAATTTGTCGTATGCGACAAATTGGTTCAACTGTCAATTTGTCGTATGCGACAAATTGGTTCAACTGTCAAATTGTCGTATGCGACAAATTGGTTCAACTGTCAATTTGTCGTATGCGACAAATTGGTACTACTGTCAATTTGTCGTATGCGACAAATTGGTACTACTGTCAATTTGTCGTATGCGACAAATTGGTTCAACTGTCAATTTGTCGTATGCGACAAATTGGTTCAACTGTCAATTTGTCGTATGCGACAAATTGGTTCAACTGTCAATTTGTCGTATGCGACAAATTGGTTCAACTGTCAATTTGTCGTATGCGACAAATTGGTTCAACTGTCAATTTGTCGTATGCGACAAATTGGTTCAACTGTCAATTTGTCGTATGCGACAAATTGGTACTACTGTCAATTTGTCGTATGCGACAAATTGGTACTACTGTCAATTTGTCGTATGCGACAAATTGGTACTACTGTCAATTTGTCGTATGCGACAAATTGGTACTACTGTCAATTTGTCGTATGCGACAAATTGATTCAACTGTCAATTTGTCGTATGCGACAAATTGGTTCAACTGTCAATTTGTCGTATGCGACAAATTGATTCAACTGTCAATTTGTCGTATGCGACAAATTGGTATTACTGTCAATTTGTCGTATGCGACAAATTGGTACTACTGTCAATTTGTCGTATGCGACAAATTGGTACTACTGTCAATTTGTCGTATGCGACAAATTGATTCGACTGTCAATTTGTCGTATGCGACAAATTGGTTCAACTGTCAACTTGTCGTATGCGACAAATTGGTTCAACTGTCAATTTGTCGTATGCGACAAATTGGTTCAACTGTCAATTTGTCGTATGCGACAAGTTGATTCAACTGTCAATTTGTCGTATGCGACAAGTTGATTCAACTGTCAATTTGTCGTATGTGACAAATTGGTACTACTGTCATTTTGTCGTATGCGACAAATTGGTACTACTGTCAATTTGTCGTATGCGACAAATTGGTACTACTGCCAATTTGTCGTATGCGACAAATTGGTACTACTGTCAATTTGTCGTATGCGACAAATTGGTACTACTGTCAATTTGTCGTATGCGACAAATTGGTACTACTGTCAATTTGTCGTATGCGACAAATTGATTCAACTGTCAATTTGTCGTATGCGACAAATTGGTTCAACTGTCAACTTGTCGTATGCGACAAATTGGTTCAACTGTCAATTTGTCGTATGCGACAAATTGGTACTACTGTCAATTTGTCGTATGCGACAAATTGGTACTACTGTCAATTTGTCGTATGCGACAAATTGGTACTACTGCCAATTTGTCGTATGCGACAAATTGGTACTACTGTCAATTTGTCGTATGCGACAAATTGGTACTACTGTCAATTTGTCGTATGCGACAAATTGGTACTACTGTCAATTTGTCGTATGCGACAAATTGATTCAACTGTCAATTTGTCGTATGCGACAAATTGGTTCAACTGTCAACTTGTCGTATGCGACAAATTGGTTCAACTGTCAATGTGTCGTATGCGACAAGTTGGTTCAACTGTCAATTTGTCGTATGCGACAAATTGGTTCAACTGTCAATTTGTCGTATGCGACAAGTTGATTCAACTGTCAATTTGTCGTATGCGACAAATTGGTACTACTGTCAATTTGTCGTATGCGACAAATTGGTTCAACTGTCAATTTGTCGTATGCGACAAGTTGGTTCAACTGTCAATTTGTCGTATGCGACAAATTGGTTCAACTGTCAATTTGTCGTATGCGACCAATTGGTTCAACTGTCAATTTGTCGTATGCGACAAGTTGATTCAACTGTCAATTTGTCGTATGCGACAAGTTGATTCAACTGTCAATTTGTCGTATGCGACAAATTGGTACTACTGTCATTTTGTCGTATGCGACAAATTGGTACTACTGTCAATTTGTCGTATGCGACAAATTGGTACTACTGTCAATTTGTCGTATGCGACAAATTGGTACTACTGTCAATTTGTCGTATGCGACAAATTGGTACTACTGTCAATTTGTCGTATGCGACAAATTGGTACTACTGCCAATTTGTCGTATGCGACAAATTGGTACTACTGCCAATTTGTCGTATGCGACAAATTGGAACTACTGTCAATTTGTCGTATGCGACAAATTGGTACTACTGTCAATTTGTCGTATGCGACAAATTGATTCAACTGTGAATTTGTCGTATGCGACAAATTGGTTCAACTGTCAACTTGTCGTATGCGACAAATTGGTTCAACTGTCAATGTGTCGTATGCGACAAGTTGGTACTACTGCCAATTTGTCGTATGCGACAAATTGGTTCAACTGTCAATTTGTCGTATGCGACAAGTTGGTTCAACTGTCAATTTGTCGTATGCGACAAATTGGTACTACTGTCAATTTGTCGTATGCGACAAATTGGTACTACTGCCAATTTGTCGTATGCGACAAATTGGTACTACTGTCAATTTGTCGTATGCGACAAATTGGTACTACTGTCAATTTGTCGTATGCGACAAATTGATTCAACTGTCAATTTGTCGTATGCGACAAATTGGTTCAACTGTCAACTTGTCGTATGCGACAAATTGGTTCAACTGTCAATGTGTCGTATGCGACAAGTTGGTTCAACTGTCAATTTGTCGTATGCGACAAATTGGTTCAACTGTCAATTTGTCGTATGCGACAAGTTGATTCAACTGTCAATTTGTCGTTTGCGACAAATTGGTACTACTGTCAATTTGTCGTATGCGACAAATTGGTTCAACTGTCAATTTGTCGTATGCGACAAATTGGTTCAACTGTCAATTTGTCGTATGCGACAAGTTGGTTCAACTGTCAATTTGTCGTATGCGACAAATTGGTACTACTGTCAATTTGTCGTATGCGACAAATTGGTACTACTGCCAATTTGTCGTATGCGACAAATTGGTTCAACTGTCAATTTGTCGTATGCGACAAATTGGTTCAACTGTCAACTTGTCGTATGCGACAAATTGGTTCAAAGGTCAATTTGTCGTATGCGACAAATTGGTACTACTGTCAATTTGTCGTATGCGACAAATTGGTTTAACTGTCAATTTGTCGTATGCGACAAATTGGTACTACTGTCAATTTGTCTTATGCGACAAATCGGTACTACTGTCAATTTGTCGTATGCGACAAATTGGTACTATTGTCAATTTGTCGTATGCGACAAATTGGTACTACTGTCAATTTGTCGTATGCGACAAATTGGTACTACTGTCAATTTGTCGTATGCGACAAATTGATTCAACTGTCAATTTGTCGTATGCGACAAATTGGTTCAACTGTCAATTTGTCGTATGCGACAAATTGATTCGACTGTCAATTTGTCGTATGCGACAAAT
This sequence comes from Oscheius myriophilus, assembly GCA_964057215.1. Taxonomy (NCBI): domain Eukaryota; kingdom Metazoa; phylum Nematoda; class Chromadorea; order Rhabditida; family Rhabditidae; genus Oscheius; species Oscheius myriophilus. Next base: position 18,755,262 of record OZ059905.1, read on the forward strand.
TGGTACTACTGTCAGTTTGTCGTTTGCGACAAATTGGTACTACTGTCAATTTGTCGTATGCGACAAATTGGTTCAACTGTCAATTTGTCGTATGCGACAAATTGATTCAACTGTCAATTTGTCGTATGCGACAAATTGGTTCAGCTGTCAATTTGTCGTATGCGACAAATTGATTCAACTGTCAATTTGTCGTATGCGACAAATTGGTACTACTGTCAATTTGTCGTATGCGACAAATTGGTACTACTGTCAATTTGTCGTATGCGACAAATTGATTTAACTGTCAATTTGTCGTATGCGACAAATTGGTTCAACTGTCAATTTGTCGTATGCGACAAATTGATTCGACTGTCAATTTGTCGTATGCGACAAATTGGTACTACTGTAAATTTGTCGTATGCGACAAATTGGTACTACTGTCAATTTGTCGTATGCGACAAATTGGTTCAACTGTCAATTTGTCGTATGCGACAAATTGATTCAACTGTCAATTTGTCGTCTGCGACAAATTGGTTCAGCTGTCAATTTGTCGTAAGCGACAAATTGATTCAACTGTCAATTTGTCGTATGCGACAAATTGGTACTACTGTCAATTTGTCGTATGCGACAAATTGGTTTAACTGTCAATTTGTTGTATGCGACAAATTGGTTCAACTGTCAATTTGTCGTATGCGACAAATTGGTTCAACTGTCAATTTGTCGTATGCGACAAATTGGTACTACTGTCAATTTGTCGTATGCGACAAATTGATTCGACTGTCAATTTGTCGTATGCGACAAATTGGTACTACTGTCAGTTTGTCGTATGCGACAAATTGGTACTACTGTCAATTTGTCGTATGCGACAAATTGGTTCAACTGTCAATTTGTCGTATGCGACAAATTGGTACTACTGTCAATTTGTCGTATGCGACAAATTGGTACTACTGTCAATTTGTCGTATGCGACAATTTGATTCAACTGTCAATTTGTCGTATGCGACAAATTGGTTTAACTGTCAATTTGTCGTATGCGACAAATTGATTCGACTGTCAATTTGTCGTTTGCGACAAATTGGTACTACTGTAAATTTGTCGTCGACAAATTGGTACTACTGTCAATTTGTCGTATGCGACAAATTGGTACTACTGTCAATTTGTCGTATGCGACAAATTGGTACTACTGTCAATTTGTCGTATGCGACAAATTGATTCAACAGTCAATTTGTCGTATGCGAGAAATTGGTTCAACTGTCAACTTGTCGTATGCGACAAATTGGTTCAACTGTCAATTTGTCGTATGCGACAAATTGGTACTACTGTCAATTTGTCGTATGCGACAAATTGGTACTACTGTCAATTTGTCGTATGCGACAAATTGGTACTACTGCCAATTTGTCGTATGCGACAAATTGGTACTACTGTCAATTTGTCGTATGCGACAAATTGGTACTACTGTCAATTTGTCGTATGCGACAAATTGGTACTACTGTCAATTTGTCGTATGCGACAAATTGATTCAACTGTCAATTTGTCGTATGCGACAAATTGGTTCAACTGTCAACTTGTCGTATGCGACAAATTGGTTCAACTGTCAATGTGTCGTATGCGACAAGTTGGTTCAACTGTCAATTTGTCGTATGCGACAAATTGGTTCAACTGTCAATTTGTCGTATGCGACAAGTTGATTCAACTGTCAATTTGTCGTATGCGACAAATTGGTACTACTGTCCATTTGTCGTATGCGACAAATTGGTTCAACTGTCAATTTGTCGTATGCGACAAATTGGTTCAACTGTCAATTTGTCGTATGCGACAAATTGGTTCAACTGTCAATTTGTCGTATGCGACAAATTGGTTCAAATGTCAATTTGTCGTATGCGACAAGTTAATTCAACTGTCAATTTGTCGTATGCGACAAATTGGTAGTACTGTCAATTTGTTGTATGCGACAAATTGGTACTACTGTCAATTTGTCGTATGCGACAAATTGATTCAATTGTCAATTTGTCGTATGCGACAAATTGGTACTACTGTCATTTTGTCGTATGCGACAAATTGGTTTAACTGTCAAAATGTCGTATGCGACAAATTGGTACTACTGTCAATTTGTCGTATGCGACAAATTGGTACTACTGTCAATTTGTCGTATGCGACAAATTGGTTCAACTGTCAATTTGTCGTATGCGACAAATTGGTTCAACTGTAAATTTGTCGTATGCGACAAATTGGTACTACTGTCAATTTGTCGTATGCGACAAATTGGTACTACTGTCAATTTGTCGTATGCGACAAATTGGTACTACTGTCAATTTGTCGTATGCGACAAATTGGTACTACTGTCAATTTGTCGTATGCGACAAATTGGTTCAACTGTCAATTTGTCGTATGCGACAAATTGATTCAACTGTCAATTTGTCGTATGCGACAAATTGGTTCAACTGTCAATTTGTCGTATTCGACAAATTGATTCAACTGTCAATTTGTCGTATGCGACATATTGGTTCAACTGTCAATTTGTCGTATGCGACAAATTGGTACTACTGTCAATTTGTCGTATGCGACAAATTGATTCAACTGTCAATTTGTCGTATGCGACAAATTGGTTCAACTGTCAACTTGTCGTATGCGACAAATTGGTTCAACTGTCAATTTGTCGTATGCGACAAATTGGTTCAACTGTCAATTTGTCGTATGCGACAAATTGGTTCAACTGTCAATTTGTCGTATACGACAAGTTGATTCAAGTGTCAATTTGTCGTGTGCGACAAATTGGTACTACTGTCAATTTGTCGTATGCGACAAGTTGGTACTACTGTCAATTTGTCGTATGCGACAAATTGGTACTACTGTCAATTTGTCGTATGCGACAAATTGGTACTACTGTCAATTTGTCGTATGCGACAAATTGATTCAACTGTCAATTTGTCGTATGCGACAAATTGATTCAACTGTCAATTTGTCGTATGCGACAAATTGGTTCAACTGTCAACTTGTCGTATGCGACAAATTGGTTCAACTGTCAATTTGTCGTATGCGACAAATTGGTTCAACTGTCAATTTGTCGTATGCGACAAATTGGTTCAACTGTCAATTTGTCGTATGCGACAAATTGGTTCAACTGTCAATTTGTCGTATGCGACAAATTGGTACTACTGTCAATTTGTCGTATGCGACAAATTGGTACTACTGTCAATTTGTCGTATGCGACAAATTGGTTCAACTGTCAATTTGTCGTATGCGACAAATTGGTTCAACTGTCAATTTGTCGTATGCGACAAATTGGTTCAACTGTCAATTTGTCGTATGCGACAAATTGGTTCAACTGTCAATTTGTCGTATGCGACAAATTGGTTCAACTGTCAATTTGTCGTATGCGACAAATTGGTTCAACTGTCAATTTGTCGTATGCGACAAATTGGTACTACTGTCAATTTGTCGTATGCGACAAATTGGTACTACTGTCAATTTGTCGTATGCGACAAATTGGTACTACTGTCAATTTGTCGTATGCGACAAATTGGTACTACTGTCAATTTGTCGTATGCGACAAATTGATTCAACTGTCAATTTGTCGTATGCGACAAATTGGTTCAACTGTCAATTTGTCGTATGCGACAAATTGATTCAACTGTCAATTTGTCGTATGCGACAAATTGGTATTACTGTCAATTTGTCGTATGCGACAAATTGGTACTACTGTCAATTTGTCGTATGCGACAAATTGGTACTACTGTCAATTTGTCGTATGCGACAAATTGATTCGACTGTCAATTTGTCGTATGCGACAAATTGGTTCAACTGTCAACTTGTCGTATGCGACAAATTGGTTCAACTGTCAATTTGTCGTATGCGACAAATTGGTTCAACTGTCAATTTGTCGTATGCGACAAGTTGATTCAACTGTCAATTTGTCGTATGCGACAAGTTGATTCAACTGTCAATTTGTCGTATGTGACAAATTGGTACTACTGTCATTTTGTCGTATGCGACAAATTGGTACTACTGTCAATTTGTCGTATGCGACAAATTGGTACTACTGCCAATTTGTCGTATGCGACAAATTGGTACTACTGTCAATTTGTCGTATGCGACAAATTGGTACTACTGTCAATTTGTCGTATGCGACAAATTGGTACTACTGTCAATTTGTCGTATGCGACAAATTGATTCAACTGTCAATTTGTCGTATGCGACAAATTGGTTCAACTGTCAACTTGTCGTATGCGACAAATTGGTTCAACTGTCAATTTGTCGTATGCGACAAATTGGTACTACTGTCAATTTGTCGTATGCGACAAATTGGTACTACTGTCAATTTGTCGTATGCGACAAATTGGTACTACTGCCAATTTGTCGTATGCGACAAATTGGTACTACTGTCAATTTGTCGTATGCGACAAATTGGTACTACTGTCAATTTGTCGTATGCGACAAATTGGTACTACTGTCAATTTGTCGTATGCGACAAATTGATTCAACTGTCAATTTGTCGTATGCGACAAATTGGTTCAACTGTCAACTTGTCGTATGCGACAAATTGGTTCAACTGTCAATGTGTCGTATGCGACAAGTTGGTTCAACTGTCAATTTGTCGTATGCGACAAATTGGTTCAACTGTCAATTTGTCGTATGCGACAAGTTGATTCAACTGTCAATTTGTCGTATGCGACAAATTGGTACTACTGTCAATTTGTCGTATGCGACAAATTGGTTCAACTGTCAATTTGTCGTATGCGACAAGTTGGTTCAACTGTCAATTTGTCGTATGCGACAAATTGGTTCAACTGTCAATTTGTCGTATGCGACCAATTGGTTCAACTGTCAATTTGTCGTATGCGACAAGTTGATTCAACTGTCAATTTGTCGTATGCGACAAGTTGATTCAACTGTCAATTTGTCGTATGCGACAAATTGGTACTACTGTCATTTTGTCGTATGCGACAAATTGGTACTACTGTCAATTTGTCGTATGCGACAAATTGGTACTACTGTCAATTTGTCGTATGCGACAAATTGGTACTACTGTCAATTTGTCGTATGCGACAAATTGGTACTACTGTCAATTTGTCGTATGCGACAAATTGGTACTACTGCCAGTTTGTCGTATGCGACAAATTGGTACTACTGCCAATTTGTCGTATGCGACAAATTGGAACTACTGTCAATTTGTCGTATGCGACAAATTGGTACTACTGTCAATTTGTCGTATGCGACAAATTGATTCAACTGTGAATTTGTCGTATGCGACAAATTGGTTCAACTGTCAACTTGTCGTATGCGACAAATTGGTTCAACTGTCAATGTGTCGTATGCGACAAGTTGGTACTACTGCCAATTTGTCGTATGCGACAAATTGGTTCAACTGTCAATTTGTCGTATGCGACAAGTTGGTTCAACTGTCAATTTGTCGTATGCGACAAATTGGTACTACTGTCAATTTGTCGTATGCGACAAATTGGTACTACTGCCAATTTGTCGTATGCGACAAATTGGTACTACTGTCAATTTGTCGTATGCGACAAATTGGTACTACTGTCAATTTGTCGTATGCGACAAATTGATTCAACTGTCAATTTGTCGTATGCGACAAATTGGTTCAACTGTCAACTTGTCGTATGCGACAAATTGGTTCAACTGTCAATGTGTCGTATGCGACAAGTTGGTTCAACTGTCAATTTGTCGTATGCGACAAATTGGTTCAACTGTCAATTTGTCGTATGCGACAAGTTGATTCAACTGTCAATTTGTCGTTTGCGACAAATTGGTACTACTGTCAATTTGTCGTATGCGACAAATTGGTTCAACTGTCAATTTGTCGTATGCGACAAATTGGTTCAACTGTCAATTTGTCGTATGCGACAAGTTGGTTCAACTGTCAATTTGTCGTATGCGACAAATTGGTACTACTGTCAATTTGTCGTATGCGACAAATTGGTACTACTGCCAATTTGTCGTATGCGACAAATTGGTACTACTGTCAATTTGTCGTATGCGACAAATTGGTACTACTGTCAATTTGTCGTATGCGACAAATTGGTACTACTGTCAATTTGTCGTATGCGACAAATTGATTCAACTGTCAATTTGTCGTATGCGACAAATTGGTTCAACTGTCAACTTGTCGTATGCGACAAATTGGTTCAACTGTCAATTTGTCGTATGCGACAAATTGGTTCAACTGTCAATTTGTCGTATGCGACAAATTGGTTCAACTGTCAATTTGTCGTATGCGACAAGTTGATTCAACTGTCAATTTGTCGTATGCGACAAATTGGTACTACTGTCAATTTGTCGTGTGCGACAAATTGGTACTACTGTCAATTTGTCGTATGCGACAAATTGGTTCAACTGTCAATTTGTCGTATGCGACAAATTGATTCAACTGTCAATTTGTCGTATGCGACAAATTGGTACTACTGTCAATTTGTCGTATGCGACAAATTGGTACTACTGCCAATTTGTCGTATGCGACAAATTGGTACTACTGTCAATTTGTCGTATGTGACAAATTGGTACTACTGTCAATTTGTCGTATGCGACAAATTGGTACTACTGTCAATTTGTCGTATGCGACAAATTGATTCAACTGTCAATTTGTCGTATGCGACAAATTGGTTCAACTGTCAACTTGTCGTATGCGACAAATTGGTTCAACTGTCAACTTGTCGTATGCGACAAATTGGTTCAACTGTCAATTTGTCGTATGCGACAAATTGGTTCAACTGTCAATTTGTCGTATGCGACAAGTTGATTCAACTGTCAATTTGTCGTATGCGACAAATTGGTACTACTGTCAATTTGTCGTGTGCGACAAATTGGTACTACTGTCAATTTGTCGTATGCGACAAATTGGTTCAACTGTCAATTTGTCGTATGCGACAAATTGGTTCAACTGTCAATTTGTCGTATGCGACAAATTGGTACTACTGTCAATTTGTCGTATGCGACAAATTGGTACTACTGTCAATTTGTCGTATGCGACAAGTTGATTCAACTGTCAATTTGTCGTATGCGACAAATTGGTACTACTGTCAATTTGTCGTGTGCGACAAATTGGTACTACTGTCAATTTGTCGTATGCGACAAATTGGTTCAACTGTCAATTTGTCGTATGCGACAAATTGATTCAACTGTCAATTTGTCGTATGCGACAAATTGGTTCAACTGTCAATTTGTCGTATGCGACAAATTGGTTCAACTGTCAATTTGTCGTATGCGACAAATTGGTACTACTGTCAATTTGTCGTATGCGACAACTTGGTACTACTGTCAATTTGTCGTATGCGACAAATTGGTACTACTGTCAATTTGTCGTATGCGACAAATTGGTACTACTGTCAATTTGTCGTATGCGACAAATTGATTCAACTGTCAATTTGTCGTATGCGACAAATTGGTTCAACTGTCAATTTGTCGTATGCGACAAATTGATTCAACTGTCAATTTGTCGTATGCGACAAATTGGTTTAACTGTCAATTTGTCGTATGCGACAAATTGATTCAACTGTCAATATGTCGTATGCGACAAATTGGTACTACTGTCAATTTGTCGTATGCGACAAATTGGTATTACGGTCAATTTGTCGTATGCGACAAATTGGTACTACTGTCAATTTGTCGTATGCGACAAATTGGTACTACTGTCAATTTGTCGTATGCGACAAATTGATTCAACTGTCAATTTGTCGTATGCGACAAATTGGTTCAACTGTCAACTTGTCGTATGCGACAAATTGGTTCAACTGTCAATTTGTCGTATGCGACAAATTGGTTCAACTGTCAATTTGTCGTATGCGACAAGTTGATTCAACTGTCAATTTGTCGTATGCGACAAATTGGTACTACTGTCAATTTGTCGTATGCGACAAATTGGTACTACTGTCAATTTGTCGTATGCGACAAATTGATTCAACTGTCAATTTGTCGTATGCGACAAATTGGTACTACTGTCAATTTGTCGTATGCGACAAATTGGTTTAACTGTCAATATGTCGTATGCGACAAATTGGTACTACTGTCAATTTGTCGTATGCGACAAATTGGTACTACTGTCAATTTGTCGTATGCGACAATTTGGTTCAACTGTCAATTTGTCGTATGCGACAAATTGGTTCAACTGTCAATTTGTCGTATGCGACAAATTGGTACTACTGTCAATTTGTCGTATGCGACAAATTGGTACTACTGTCAATTTGTCGTATGCGACAAATTGGTACTACTGTCAATTTGTCGCATGCGACAAATTGGTACTACTGTCAATTTGTCGTATGCGACAAATTGGTACTACTGTCAATTTGTCGTATGCGACAAATTGGATCAACTGTCAATTTGTCGTATGCGACAAATTGATTCAACTGTCAATTTGTCGTATGCGACAAATTGGTTCAACTGTCAATTTGTCGTATGCGACAAATTGGTACTACTGTCAATTTGTCGTATGCGACAAATTGGTACTACTGTCAATTTGTCGTATGCGACAAATTGGTACTACTGTCAATTTGTCGTATGCGACAAATTGATTCAACTGTCAATTTGTCGTATGCGACAAATTGGTTCAACTGTCAACTTGTCGTATGCAACAAATTGGTTCAACTGTCAATTTGTCGTATGCGACAAATTGGTTCAACTGTCAATTTGTCGTATGCGACAAATTGGTTCAACTGTCAATTTGTCGTATGCGACAAGTTGATTTAACTGTCAATTTGTCGTATGCGACAAACTGGTTCAACTGTCAATTTGTCGTATGCGACAAGTTGATTTAACTGTCAATTTGTCGTATGCGACAAATTGATTCAACTGTCAATTTGTCGTATGCGACAAATTGGTACTAATGTCAATTTGTCGTATGCGACAAATTGGTTTAACTGTCAATTTGTCGTATGCGACAAATTGGTACTACTGTCAACTTGTCGTATGCGACAAATTGATTCAACTGTCAATTTGTCGTATGCGACAAATTGGTACTACTGTCAATTTGTCGTATGCGACAAATTGATTCAACTGTCAATTTGTCGTATGTGACAAATTGGTACTACTGTCATTTTGTCGTATGCGACAAATTGGTTTAACTGTCAATATGTCGTATGCGACAAATTGGTACTACTGTCAATATGTCGTATGCGACAAATTGGTTTAACTGTCAATTTGTCGTATGCGACAAATTGGTACTACTGTCAACTTGTCGTATGCGACAAATTGATTCAACTGTCAATTTGTCGTATGCGACAAATTGGTACTACTGTCAATTTGTCGTATGCGACAAATTGATTCAACTGTCAATTTGTCGTATGTGACAAATTGGTACTACTGTCATTTTGTCGTAAGCGACAAATTGGTTTAACTGTCAATATGTCGTATGCGACAAATTGGTACTACTGTCAATATGTCGTATGCGACAAATTGGTACTACTGTCAATTTGTCGTATGCGACAAATTGGTACTACTGTCAATTTGTCGTATGCGACAATTTGGTTCAACTGTCAATTTGTCGTATGCGACAAATTGGTTCAACTGTCAATTTGTCGTATGCGACAAATTGGTACTACTGTCAATTTGTCGCATGCGACAAATTGGTACTACTGTCAATTTGTCGTATGCGACAAATTGGTACTACTGTCAATTTGTCGTATGCGACAAATTGGATCAACTGTCAATTTGTCGTATGCGACAAGTTGATTTAACTGTCAATTTGTCGTATGCGACAAATTGGTACTACTGTCAATTTGTCGTATGCGACAAATTGGTACTACTGTCAATTTGTCGTATGCGACAAATTGATTCAACTGTCAATTTGTCGTATGCGACAAATTGGTACTAATGTCAATTTGTCGTATGCGACAAATTGGTTTAACTGTCAATTTGTCGTATGCGACAAATTGGTACTACTGTCAACTTGTCGTATGCGACAAATTGATTCAACTGTCAATTTGTCGTATGCGACAAATTGGTACTACTGTCAATTTGTCGTATGCGACAAATTGGTACTACTGTCAATTTGTCGTTTGCGACAAATTGATTCAACTGTCAATTTGTCGTATGTGACAAATTGGTACTACTGTCATTTTGTCGTATGCGACAAATTGGTTTAACTGTCAATATGTCGTATGCGACAAATTGGTACTACTGTCAATATGTCGTATGCGACAAATTGGTTCAACTGTCAATTTGTCGTATGCGACAAATTGGTTCAACTGTCAATTTGTCGTATGCGACAAGTTGATTTAACTGTCAATTTGTCGTATGCGACAAATTGGTACTACTGTCAATTTGTCGTATGCGACAAATTGGTTCAACTGTCAATTTGTCGTATGCGACAAATTGGTTCAACTGTCAATTTGTCGTATGCGACAAATTGGTACTACTGTCAATTTGTCGTATGCGACAAATTGATTCAACTGTCAATTTGTCGTATGTGACAAATTGGTACTACTGTCATTTTGTCGTAAGCGACAAATTGGTTTAACTGTCAATATGTCGTATGCGACAAATTGGTACTACTGTCAATATGTCGTATGCGACAAATTGGTACTACTGTCAATTTGTCGTATGCGACAAATTGGTACTACTGTCAATTTGTCGTATGCGACAATTTGGTTCAACTGTCAATTTGTCGTATGCGACAAATTGGTTCAACTGTCAATTTGTCGTATGCGACAAATTGGTACTACTGTCAATTTGTCGCATGCGACAAATTGGTACTACTGTCAATTTGTCGTATGCGACAAATTGGTACTACTGTCAATTTGTCGTATGCGACAAATTGGATCAACTGTCAATTTGTCGTATGCGACAAGTTGATTTAACTGTCAATTTGTCGTATGCGACAAATTGGTACTACTGTCAATTTGTCGTATGCGACAAATTGGTACTACTGTCAATTTGTCGTATGCGACAAATTGATTCAACTGTCAATTTGTCGTATGCGACAAATTGGTACTAATGTCAATTTGTCGTATGCGACAAATTGGTTTAACTGTCAATTTGTCGTATGCGACAAATTGGTACTACTGTCAACTTGTCGTATGCGACAAATTGATTCAACTGTCAATTTGTCGTATGCGACAAATTGGTACTACTGTCAATTTGTCGTATGCGACAAATTGGTACTACTGTCAATTTGTCGTTTGCGACAAATTGATTCAACTGTCAATTTGTCGTATGTGACAAATTGGTACTACTGTCATTTTGTCGTATGCGACAAATTGGTTTAACTGTCAATATGTCGTATGCGACAAATTGGTACTACTGTCAATATGTCGTATGCGACAAATTGGTTCAACTGTCAATTTGTCGTATGCGACAAATTGGTTCAACTGTCAATTTGTCGTATGCGACAAGTTGATTTAACTGTCAATTTGTCGTATGCGACAAATTGGTACTACTGTCAATTTGTCGTATGCGACAAATTGGTACTACTGTCAATTTGTCGTATGCGACAAATTGATTCAACTGTCAATTTGTCGTATGCGACAAATTGGTACTAATGTCAATTTGTCGTATGCGACAAAATGGTTTAACTGTCAATTTGTCGTATGCGACAAATTGGTACTACTGTCAACTTGTCGTATGCGACAAATTGATTCAACTGTCAATTTGTCGTATGCGACAAATTGGTACTACTGTCAATTTGTCGTATGTGACAAATTGGTACTACTGTCATTTTGTCGTATGCGACAAATTGGTTTAACTGTCAATATGTCGTATGCGACAAATTGGTACTACTGTCATTTTGTCGTATGCGACAAATTGGTACTACTGTCAATTTGTCGTATGCGACAAATTGGTACTACTGTCATTTTGTCGTATGCGACAAATTGGTTTAACTGTCAATATGTCGTATGCGACAAATTGGTACTACTGTCAATTTGTCGTATGCGACAAATTGGTACTACTGTCAATTTGTCGTATGCGACAAATTGGTTCAACTGTCAATTTGTCGTATGCGACAAATTGGTTCAACTGTCAATTTGTCGTATGCGACAAATTGGTACTACTGTCAATTTGTCGTATGCGACAAATTGGTACTACTGTCAATTTGTCGTATGCGACAAATTGGTACTACTGTCAATTTGTCGTATGCGACAAATTGGTACTACTGTCATTTTGTCGTATGCGACAAATTGATTCAACTGTCAATTTGTCGTATGCGACAAGTTGATTCAACTGTCAATTTGTCGTATGCAACAAATTGGTACTACTGTCAATTTGTCGTATGCGACAAATTGGTACTACTGTCAATTTGTCGTATGCGACAAATTGGTACTACTGTCAATTTGTCGTATGCGACAAATTGGTACTACTGTCAATTTGTCGTATGCGACAAATTGGTACTACTGTCAATTTGTCGTATGCGACAAATTGGTACTACTGTCAATTTGTCGTATGCGACAAATTGGTACTACTGTCAATTTGTCGTATGCGACAAATTGATTCAACTGTCAATTTGTCGTATGCGACAAATTGGTTCAACTGTCAACTTGTCGTATGCGACAAATTGGTTCAACTGTCAATTTGTCGTATGCGACAAATTGGTTCAACTGTCAATTTGTCGTATGCGACAAATTGGTTCAACTGTCAGATTGTCGTATGCGACAAATTGGTACTACTGTCAATTTGTCGTATGCGACAAATTGGTTCAACTGTCAATTTGTCGTATGCGACAAATTGGTTCAACTGTCAAATTGTCGTATGCGACAAATTGGTTCAACTGTCAATTTGTCGTATGCGACAAAATGGTTCAACTGTCAATTTGTCGTATGCGACAAATTGATTCAACTGTCAATTTGTCGTATGCGACAAATTGGTTCAACTGTCAATTTGTCGTATGCGACAAATTGGTACTACTGTCAATTTGTCGTATGCGACAAATTGGTACTACTGTCAATTTGTCGTATGCGACAAATTGGTACTACTGTCAATTTGTCGTATGCGACAAATTGGTACTACTGTCAATTTGTCGTATGCGACAAATTGATTCAACTGTCAATTTGTCGTATGCGACAAATTGGTATTACTGTCAATTTGTCGTATGCGACAAATTGGTACTACTGTCAATTTGTCGTATGCGACAAATTGGTACTACTGTCATTTTGTCGTATGCGACAAATTGATTCAACTGTCAATTTGTCGTATGCGACAAATTGGTACTACTGTCATTTTGTCGTATGCGACAAATTGGTTTAACTGTCAATATGTCGTATGCGACAAATTGGTACTACTGTCAATTTGTCGTATGCGAGAAATTGGTACTACTGTCAATTTGTCGTATGCGACAAATTGGTTCAACTGTCAATTTGTCGTATGCGACAAATTGGTTCAACTGTCAATTTGTCGTATGCGACAAATTGGTACTACTGTCAATTTGTCGTATGCGACAAATTGGTTCAACTGTCAATTTGTCGTATGCGACAAATTGGTACTACTGTCAATTTGTCGTATGCGACAAATTGGTACTACTGTCAATTTGTCGTATGCGACAAATTGGTACTACTGTCAATTTGTCGTATGCGACAAATTGGTACTACTGTCAATTTGTCGTATGCGACAAATTGATTCAACTGTCAATTTGTCGTATGCGACAAATTGGTATTACTGTCAATTTGTCGTATGCGACAAATTGGTACTACTGTCAATTTGTCGTATGCGACAAATTGGTACTACTGTCATTTTGTCGTATGCGACAAATTGATTCAACTGTCAATTTGTCGTATGCGACAAACTGGTACTACTGTCATTTTGTCGTATGCGACAAATTGGTTTAACTGTCAATATGTCGTATGCGACAAATTGGTACTACTGTCAATTTGTCGTATGCGAGAAATTGGTACTACTGTCAATTTGTCGTATGCGACAAATTGGTTCAACTGTCAATTTGTCGTATGCGACAAATTGGTTCAACTGTCAATTTGTCGTATGCGACAAATTGGTACTACTGTCAATTTGTCGTATGCGACAAATTGGTTCAACTGTCAATTTGTCGTATGCGACAAATTGGTACTACTGTCAATTTGTCGTATGCGACAAATTGGTACTACTGTCAATTTGTCGTATGCGACAAATTGGTACTACTGTCAATTTGTCGTATGCGACAAATTGATTCAACTGTCAATTTGTCGTATGCGACAAATTGGTTCAACTGTCAATTTGTCGTATTCGACAAATTGATTCAACTGTCAATTTGTCGTATGCGACAAATTGGTTCAACTGTCAACTTGTCGTATGCGACAAATTGGTTCAACTGTCAATTTGTCGTATGCGACAAATTGGTTCAACTGTCAATTTGTCGTATGCGACAAATTGGTTCAACTGTCAATTTGTCGTATGCGACAAATTGGTACTACTGTCAATTTGTCGTATGCGACAAATTGGTTCAACTGTCAATTTGTCGTATGCGACAAATTGGTTCAACTGTCAATTTGTCGTATGCGACAAATTGGTTCAACTGTCAATTTGTCGTATGCGACAAAATGGTTCAACTGTCAATTTGTCGTATGCGACAAATTGGTTCAACTGTCAATTTGTCGTATGCGACAAATTGGTTCAACTGTCATTTTGTCGTATGCGACAAATTGGTACTACTGTCAATTTGTCGTATGCGACAAATTGGTACTACTGTCAATTTGTCGTATGCGACAAATTGGTACTACTGTCAATTTGTCGTATGCGAAAAATTGGTACTACTGTCAATTTGTCGTATGCGACAAATTGATTCAACTGTCAATTTGTCGTATGCGACAAATTGGTATTACTGTCAATTTGTCGTATGCGACAAATTGGTACTACTGTCAATTTGTCGTATGCGACAAATTGGTACTACTGTCATTTTGTCGTATGCGACAAATTGATTCAACTGTCAATTTGTCGTATGCGACAAATTGGCACTACTGTCATTTTGTCGTATGCGACAAATTGGTTTAACTGTCAATATGTCGTATGCGACAAATTGGTACTACTGTCAATTTGTCGTATGCGAGAAATTGGTACTACTGTCAATTTGTCGTATGCGACAAATTGGTTCAACTGTCAATTTGTCGTATGCGACAAATTGGTTCAACTGTCAATTTGTCGTATGCGACAAATTGGTACTACTGTCAATTTGTCGTATGCGACAAATTGGTTCAACTGTCAATTTGTCGTATGCGACAAATTGGTACTACTGTCAATTTGTCGTATGCGACAAATTGGTACTACTGTCAATTTGTCGTATGCGACAAATTGGTTCAACTGTCAATTTGTCGTATGCGACAAATTGATTCAACTGTCAATTTGTCGTATGCGACAAATTGGTTCAACTGTCAATTTGTCGTATTCGACAAATTGATTCAACTGTCAATTTGTCGTATGCGACAAATTGGTTTAACTGTCAATATGTCGTGTGCGACAAATTGGTACTACTGTCAATTTGTCGTATGCGACAAATTGATTCAACTGCCAATTTGTCGTATGCGACAAATTGGTACTACTGTCAATTTGTCGTATGCGACAAATTGGTACTACTGTCAATTTGTCGTATGCGACAAATTGGTACTACTGTCAATTTGTCGTATGCGACAAATTGGTACTACTGTCAATTTGTCGTATGCGACAAATTGGTACTACTGTCAATTTGTCGTATGCGACAAATTGATTCAACTGTCAATTTGTCGTATGCGACAAATTGGTTCAACTGTCAACTTGTCGTATGCGACAAATTGGTTCAACTGTCAATTTGCCGTATGCGACAAATTGGTTCAACTGTCAATTTGTCGTATGCGACAAATTGGTTCAACTGTCAATTTGTCGTATGCGACAAATTGGTTCAACTGTCAATTTGTCGTATGCGACAAATTGGTACTACTGTCAATTTGTCGTATGCGACAAATTGGTTCAACTGTCAATTTGTCGTATGCGACAAATTGGTTCAACTGTCAATTTGTCGTATGCGACAAATTGGTTCAACTGTCAATTTGTCGTATGCGACAAATTGGTTCAACTGTCAATTTGTCGTATGCGACAAATTGGTTCAACTGTCAATTTGTCGTATGCGACAAATTGGTACTACTGTCAATTTGTCGTATGCGACAAATTGGTACTACTGTCAATTTGTCGTATGCGACAAATTGGTACTACTGTCAATTTGTCGTATGCGACAAATTGGTACTACTGTCAATTTGTCGTATGCGACAAATTGATTCAACTGTCAATTTGTCGTATGCGACAAATTGGTATTACTGTCAATTTGTCATATGCGACAAATTGGTACTACTGTCAATTTGTCGTATGCGACAAATTGGTTCAACTGTCAATTTGTCGTATGCGACAAGTTGATTCAACTGTCAATTTGTCGTATGCGACAAATTGGTTCAACTGTCAATTTGTCGTATGCGACAAGTTGATTCAACTGTCAATTTGTCGTATGCGACAAGTTGATTCAACTGTCAATTTGTCGTATGCGACAAGTTGATTCAACTGTCAATTTGTCGTATGCGACAAATTGATTCAACTGTCAATTTGTCGTATGCGACAAATTGGTACTACTGTCAATTTGTCGTATGCGACAAATTGGTACTACTGTCAATTTGTCGTATGCGACAAATTGGTACTACTGCCAATTTGTCGTATGCGACAAATTGGTACTACTGTCAATTTGTCGTATGCGACAAATTGATTCAACTGTCAATTTGTCGTATGCGACAAATTGGTTCAACTGTCAACTTGTCGTATGCGACAAATTGATTCAACTGTCAATTTGTCGTATGCGACAAATTGATTCAACTGTCAATTTGTCGTATGCGACAAATTGGTTCAACTGTCAATTTGTCGTATGCGACAAATTGGTACTACTGTCAATTTGTCGTATGCGACAAATTGGTACTACTGTCAATTTGTCGTATGCGACAAATTGGTACTACTGTCAATTTGTCGTATGCGACAAATTGGTTCAACTTTCAATTTGCCGTATGCGACAAATTGATTCAACTGTCAATATGTCGTATGCGACAAATTGGTACTACTGTCAATTTGTCGTATGCGACAAATTGGTATTACTGTCAATTTGTCGTATGCGACAAATTGGTACTACTGTCAATTTGTCGTATGCGACAAATTGGTTCAACTTTCAATTTGTCGTATGCGACAAATTGGTTCAACTGTCAATTTGTCGTATGCGACAAATTGGTACTACTGTCAATTTGTCGTATGCGACAAATTGGTACTACTGTCAATTTGTCGTATGCGACAAATTGGTACTACTGTCAATTTGTCGTATGCGACAAATTGGTTCAACTTTCAATTTGCCGTATGCGACAAATTGATTCAACTGTCAATATGTCGTATGCGACAAATTGGTACTACTGTCAATTTGTCGTATGCGACAAATTGGTATTACTGTCAATTTGTCGTATGCGACAAATTGGTACTACTGTCAATTTGTCGTATGCGACAAATTGGTTCAACTTTCAATTTGCCGTATGCGACAAATTGATTCAACTGTCAATATGTCGTATGCGACAAATTGGTACTACTGTCAATTTGTCGTATGCGACAAATTGATTCGACTGTTAATTTGTCGTATGCGACAAATTGGTACTACTGTCGATTTGTCGAATGCGACAAATTGGTACTACTGTCAATTTGTCGTATGCGACAAATTGGTTCAACTGTCAATTTGTCGTATGCGACAAATTGATTCAACTGTCAATTTGTCGTATGCGACAAATTGGTACTACTGTCAATTTGTCGTTTGCGACAAATTGGTTCAACTGTCAATTTGTCGTATGCGACAAATTGGTTCAACTGTCAACTTGTCGTATGCGACAAATTGGTTCAACTGTCAATTTGTCGTATGCGACAAATTGGTTCAACTGTCAATTTGTCGTATACGACAAATTGATTCAACTGTCAATTTGTCGTAGGCGACAAATTGGTTCAACTGTCAATTTGTCGTATGCGACAAATTGGTACTACTGTCAATTTGTCGTATGCGACAAATTGGTTTAACTGTCAACTTGTCGTATGCGACAAATTGGTACTACTGTCAATTTGTCGTATGCGACAAATTGGTACTACTGTCAATTTGTCGTATGCGACAAATTGGTACTACTGTCAATTTGTCGTATGCGATAAATTGATTCAACTGTCAATTTGTTGACTGCGACAAATTGGTACTACTGTCAATTTGTCGTATGCGACAAATTGGTTTAACTGTCAATATGTCGTATGCGACAAATTGGTACTACTGTCAATTTGTCGTATGCGACAAATTGGTACTACTATCAATTTGTCGTATGCGACAAATTGGTTCAACTGTCAATTTGTCGTATGCGACAAATTGGTTCAACTGTCAATTTGTCGTATGCGACAAATTGGTACTACTGTCAATTTGTCGTATGCGACAAATTGGTACTACTGTCAATTTGTCGTATGCGACAAATTGGTTCAACTGTCAATTTGTCGTATGCGACAAATTGATTCAACTGTCAATTTGTCGTATGCGACAAATTGGTTCAACTGTCAATTTGTCGTATGCGACAAATTGGTTCAACTGTCAATTTGTCGTATGCGACAAATTGATTCAACTGTCAATTTGTCGTATGCGACAAATTGGTTCAACTGTCAATTTGTCGTATGCGACAAATTGGTACTACTGTCAATTTGTCGTATGCGACAGATTGGTACTACTGTCAATTCGTCGTATGCGACAAATTGGTACTACTGTCAATTTGTCGTATGCGACAAATTGGTACTACTGTCAATTTGTCGTATGCGACAAATTGATTCAACTGTCAATATGTCGTATGCGACAAATTGATTCAACTGTCAATTTGTCGTATGCGACAAATTGGTACTACTGTCAATTTGTCGTTTGCGACAAATTGGTTCAACTGTCAATTTGTCGTATGCGACAAATTGGTTCAACTGTCAACTTGTCGTATGCGACAAATTGGTTCAACTGTCAATTTGTCGTATGCGACAAATTGGTTCAACTGTCAACTTGTCGTATGCGACAAATTGGTTCAACTGTCAATTTGTCGTATGCGACAAATTGGTTCAACTGTCAATTTGTCGTATACGACAAATTGATTCAACTGTCAATTTGTCGTAGGCGACAAATTGGTTCAACTGTCAATTTGTCGTATGCGACAAATTGGTACTACTGTCAATTTGTCGTATGCGACAAATTGGTTTAACTGTCAATTTGTCGTATGCGACAGATTGGTACTACTGTCAATTTGTCGTATGCGACAAATTGGTACTACTGTCAATTTGTCGTATGCGACAAATTGATTCAACTGTCAATATGTCGTATGCGACAAATTGGTACTACTGTCAATTTGTCGTATGCGACAAATTGGTACTACTGTCAATTTGTCGTATGCGACAAATTGGTTCAACTGTCAATTTGTCGTATGCGACAAATTGGTTCAACTGTCAATTTGTCGTATGCGACAAATTGGTTCAACTGTCAATTTGTCGTATGCGACAAATTGGTACTACTGTCAATTTGTCGTATGCGACAAATTGGTTCAACTGTCAATTTGTCGTATGCGACAAATTGGTTCAACTGTCAATTTGTCGTATGCGACAAATTGATTCAACTGTCAATTTGTCGTATGCGACAAATTGGTTCAACTGTCAATTTGTCGTATGCGACAAATTGGTACTACTGTCAATTTGTCGTATGCGACAAATTGGTACTACTGTCAATTTGTCGTATGCGACAAATTGGTACTACTGTCAATTTGTCGTATGCGACAAATTGGTACTACTGTCAATTTGTCGTATGCGACAAATTGATTCAACTGTCAATATGTCGTATGCGACAAATTGGTACTACTGTCAATTTGTCGTATGCGACAAATTGGTTCAACTGTCAATTTGTCGTATGCGACAAATTGGTTCAACTGTCAATTTGTCGTATGCGAAAAATTGGTACTACTGTCAATTTGTCGTACGCGACAAATTGGTTCAACTGTCAATTTGTCGTATGCGACAAATTGGTACTACTGTCAATTTGTCGTATGCGACAAATTGGTTCAACTGTCAATTTGTCGTATGCGACAAATTGGTACTATTGTCAATTTGTCGTATGCGACAAATTGGTACTACTGTCAATTTGTCGTATGCGACAAATTGGTTTAACTGTCAATTTGTCGTATGCGACAAATTGGTACTACTGTCAATTTGTCGTATGCGACAAATTGGTACTACTGTCAATTTGTCGTATGCGACAAATTGGTTCAACTGTCAATTTGTCGTATGCGACAAATTGGTTCAACTGTCAATTTGTCGTATGCGACAAATTGGTTCAACTGTCAATTTGTCGTATGCGACAAATTGGTACTACTGTCAATTTGTCGTATGCGACAAATTGGTTCAACTGTCAATTTGTCGTATGCGACAAATTGGTTCAACTGTCAATTTGTCGTATGCGACAAATTGATTCAACTGTCAATTTGTCGTATGCGACAAATTGGTTCAACTGTCAATTTGTCGTATGCGACAAATTGGTACTACTGTCAATTTGTCGTATGCGACAAATTGGTACTACTGTCAATTTGTCGTATGCGACAAATTGGTACTACTGTCAATTTGTCGTATGCGACAAATTGGTACTACTGTCAATTTGTCGTATGCGACAAATTGATTCAACTGTCAATATGTCGTATGCGACAAATTGGTACTACTGTCAATTTGTCGTATGCGACAAATTGGTACTACTGTCAATTTGTCGTATGCGACAAATTGGTTCAACTGTCAATTTGTCGTATGCGACAAATTGGTTCAACTGTCAATTTGTCGTATGCGACAAATTGGTTCAACTGTCAATTTGTCGTATGCGAAAAATTGGTACTACTGTCAATTTGTCGTACGCGACAAATTGGTTCAACTGTCAATTTGTCGTATGCGACAAATTGGTACTACTGTCAATTTGTCGTATGCGACAAATTGGTTCAACTGTCAATTTGTCGTATGCGACAAATTGGTACTATTGTCAATTTGTCGTATGCGACAAATTGGTACTACTGTCAATTTGTCGTATGCGACAAATTGGTTTAACTGTCAATTTGTCGTATGCGACAAATTGGTACTACTGTCAATTTGTCGTATGCGACAAATTGGTACTACTGTCAATTTGTCGTATGCGACAAATTGATTCAACTGTCAATTTGTCGTATGCGACAAATTGGTTCAACTGTCAATTTGTCGTATGCGACAAATTGATTCGACTGTCAATTTGTCGTATGCGACAAATTGGTACTACTGTCGATTTGTCGAATGCGACAAATTGGTACTACTGTCAATTTGTCGTATGCGACAAATTGGTTCAACTGTCAATTTGTCGTATGCGACAAATTGATTCAACTGTCAATTTGTCGTATGCGACAAATTGGTACTACTGTCAATTTGTCGTTTGCGACAAATTGGTTCAACTGTCAATTTGTCGTATGCGACAAATTGGTTCAACTGTCAACTTGTCGTATGCGACAAATTGGTTCAACTGTCAATTTGTCGTATGCGACAAATTGGTTCAACTGTCAATTTGTCGTTTACGACAAATTGATTCAACTGTCAATTTGTCGTAGGCCACAAATTGGTTCAACTGTCAATTTGTCGTATGCGACAAATTGGTACTACTGTCAATTTGTCGTATGCGACAAATTGGTTTAACTGTCAATTTGTCGTATGCGACAAATTGGTACTACTGTCAATTTGTCGTATGCGACAAATTGGTACTACTGTCAATTTGTCGTATGCGACAAATTGATTCAACTGTCAATTTGTCGTATGCGACAAATTGGTTCAACTGTCAATTTGTCGTATGCGACAAATTGATTCGACTGTCAATTTGTCGTATGCGACAAATTGGTACTACTGTCAGTTTGTCGTATGCGACAAATTGGTACTACTGTCAATTTGTCGTATGCGACAAATTGGTTCAACTGTCAATTTGTCGTATGCGACAAATTGATTCAACTGTCAATTTGTCGTATGCGACAAATTGGTTCAGCTGTCAATTTGTCGTATGCGACAAATTGATTCAACTGTCAATTTGTCGTATGCGACAAATTGGTACTACTGTCAATTTGTCGTATGCGACAAATTG
Source organism: Oscheius myriophilus (assembly GCA_964057215.1). NCBI lineage: Eukaryota > Metazoa > Nematoda > Chromadorea > Rhabditida > Rhabditidae > Oscheius > Oscheius myriophilus. Next base: position 18,777,327 of record OZ059905.1, read on the forward strand.
GTACTACTGTCAATTTGTCGTATGCGACAAATTGATTCAACTGTCAATTTGTCGTATGCGACAAATTGGTTCAACTGTCAATTTGTCTTATGCGACAAATTGATTCGACTGTCAATTTGTCGTATGCGACAAATTGGTACTACTGTAAATTTGTCGTATGCGACAAATTGGTACTACTGTCAATTTGTCGTATGCGACAAATTGGTTCAACTGTCAATTTGTCGTATGCGACAAATTGATTCAACTGTCAATTTGTCGTATGCGACAAATTGGTTCAGCTGTCAATTTGTCGTAAGCGACAAATTGATTCAACTGTCAATTTGTCGTATGCGACAAATTGGTGCTACTGTCAATTTGTCGTATGCGACAAATTGGTTTAACTGTCAATTTGTCGTATGCGACAAATTGGTTCAACTGTCAATTTGTCGTATGCGACAAATTGGTTCAACTGTCAATTTGTCGTATGCGACAAATTGGTACTACTGTCAATTTGTCGTATGCGACAAATTGATTCGACTGTCAATTTGTCGTATGCGACAAATTGGTACTACTGTCAGTTTGTCGTATGCGACGAATTGGTACTACTGTCAATTTGTCGTATGCGACAAATTGGTTCAACTGTCAATTTGTCGTATGCGACAAATTGATTCAACTGTCAATTTGTCGTATGCGACAAATTGGTTCAGCTGTCAATTTGTCGTATGCGACAAATTGATTCAACTGTCAATTTGTCGTATGCGACAAATTGGTACTACTGTCAATTTGTCGTATGCGACAAATTGATTCAACTGTCAATTTGTCGTATGCGACAAATTGGTTCAACTGTCAATTTGTCGTATGCGACAAATTGATTCGACTGTCAATTTGTCGTATGCGACAAATTGGTACTACTGTAAATTTGTCGTAAGCGACAAATTGGTACTACTGTCAATTTGTCGTATGCGACAAATTGGTTCAACTGTCAATTTGTCGTATGCGACAAATTGATTCAACTGTCAATTTGTCGTATGCGACAAATTGATTCGACTGTCAATTTGTCGTATGCGACAAATTGGTACTACTGTAAATTTGTCGTATGCGACAAATTGGTACTACTGTCAATTTGTCGTATGCGACAAATTGGTTCAACTGTCAATTTGTCGTATGCGACAAATTGATTCAACTGTCAATTTGTCGTATGCGACAAATTGGTTCAGCTGTCAATTTGTCGTAAGCGACAAATTGATTCAACTGTCAATTTGTCGTATGCGACAAATTGGTGCTACTGTCAATTTGTCGTATGCGACAAATTGGTTTAACTGTCAATTTGTCGTATGCGACCAATTGGTTTAACTGTCAATTTGTCGTATGCGACAAATTGGTTCAACTGTCAATTTGTCGTATGCGACAAATTGGTACTACTGTCAATTTGTCGTATGCGACAAATTGATTCGACTGTCAATTTGTCGTATGCGACAAATTGGTACTACTGTCAGTTTGTCGTATGCGACAAATTGGTACTACTGTCAATTTGTCGTATGCGACAAATTGGTTCAACTGTCAATTTGTCGTATGCGACAAATTGATTCAACTGTCAATTTGTCGTATGCGACAAATTGGTTCAGCTGTCAATTTGTCGTATGCGACAAATTGATTCAACTGTCAATTTGTCGTATGCGACAAATTGGCACTACTGTCAATTTGTCGTATGCGACAAATTGATTCAACTGTCAATTTGTCGTATGCGACAAATTGGTTCAACTGTCAATTTGTCGTATGCGACAAATTGATTCGACTGTCAATTTGTCGTATGCGACAAATTGGTACTACTGTAAATTTGTCGTAAGCGACAAATTGGTACTACTGTCAATTTGTCGTATGCGACAAATTGGTTCAACTGTCAATTTGTCGTATGCGACAAATTGATTCAACTGTCAATTTGTCGTATGCGACAAATTGGTTTAGCTGTCAATTTGTCGTAAGCGACAAATTGATTCAACTGTCAATTTGTCGTATGCGACAAATTGGTACTACTGTCAATTTGTCGTATGCGACAAATTGATTCAACTGTCAATTTGTCGTATGCGACAAATTGGTTCAACTGTCAATTTGTCGTATGCGACAAATTGATTCGACTGTCAATTTGTCGTATGCGACAAATTGGTACTACTGTCAGTTTGTCGTATGCGACAAATTGGTACTACTGTCAATTTGTCGTATGCGACAAATTGGTTCAACTGTCAATTTGTCGTATGCGACAAATTGATTCAACTGTCAATTTGTCGTATGCGACAAATTGGTTCAGCTGTCAATTTGTCGTATGCGACAAATTGATTCAACTGTCAATTTGTCGTATGCGACAAATTGGTACTACTGTCAATTTGTCGTATGCGACAAATTGATTCAACTGTCAATTTGTCGTATGCGACAAATTGGTTCAACTGTCAATTTGTCGTATGCGACAAATTGATTCGACTGTCAATTTGTCGTATGCGACAAATTGGTACTACTGTAAATTTGTCGTAAGCGACAAATTGGTACTACTGTCAATTTGTCGTATGCGACAAATTGGTTCAACTGTCAATTTGTCGTATGCGACAAATTGATTCAACTGTCAATTTGTCGTATGCGACAAGTTGATTCGACTGTCAATTTGTCGTATGCGACAAATTGGTACTACTGTAAATTTGTCGTATGCGACAAATTGGTACTACTGTCAATTTGTCGTATGCGACAAATTGGTTCAACTGTCAATTTGTCGTATGCGACAAATTGATTCAACTGTCAATTTGTCGTATGCGACAAATTGGTTCAGCTGTCAATTTGTCGTAAGCGACAAATTGATTCAACTGTCAATTTGTCGTATGCGACAAATTGGTGCTACTGTCAATTTTTCGTATGCGACAAATTGGTTTAACTGTCAATTTGTCGTATGCGACAAATTGGTTTAACTGTCAATTTGTCGTATGCGACAAATTGGTTCAACTGTCAATTTGTCGTATGCGACAAATTGGTACTACTGTCAATTTGTCGTATGCGACAAATTGATTCGACTGTCAATTTGTCGTATGCGACAAATTGGTACTACTGTCAGTTTGTCGTATGCGACAAATTGGTACTACTGTCAATTTGTCGTATGCGACAAATTGGTTCAACTGTCAATTTGTCGTATGCGACAAATTGATTCAACTGTCAATTTGTCGTATGCGACAAATTGGTTCAACTGTCAATTTGTCGTATGCGACAAATTGATTCAACTGTCAATTTGTCGTATGCGACAAATTGGTACTACTGTCAATTTGTCGTATGCGACAAATTGATTCAACTGTCAATTTGTCGTATGCGACAAATTGGTTCAACTGTCAATTTGTCGTATGCGACAAATTGATTCGACTGTCAATTTGTCGTATGCGACAAATTGGTACTACTGTAAATTTGTCGTAAGCGACAAATTGGTACTACTGTCAATTTGTCGTATGCGACAAATTGGTTCAACTGTCAATTTGTCGTATGCGACAAATTGATTCAACTGTCAATTTGTCGTATGCGACAAATTGGTTCAGCTGTCAATTTGTCGTATGCGACAAATTGGTTCAACTGTCAATTTGTCGTATGCGACAAATTGATTCGACTGTCAATTTGTCGTATGCGACAAATTGGTACTACTGTAAATTTGTCGTATGCGACAAATTGGTACTACTGTCAATTTGTCGTATGCGACAAATTGGTTCAACTGTCAATTTGTCGTATGCGACAAATTGATTCAACAGTCAATTTGTCGTATGCGACAAATTGGTTCAGCTGTCAATTTGTCGTAAGCGACAAATTGATTCAACTGTCAATTTGTCGTATGCGACAAATTGGTGCTACTGTCAATTTGTCGTATGCGACAAATTGGTTTAACTGTCAATTTGTCGTATGCGACAAATTGGTTTAACTGTCAATTTGTCGTATGCGACAAATTGGTTCAACTGTCAATTTGTCGTATGCGACAAATTGGTACTACTGTCAATTTGTCGTATGCGACAAATTGATTCGACTGTCAATTTGTCGTATGCGACAAATTGGTACTACTGTCAGTTTGTCGTATGCGACAAATTGGTACTACTGTCAATTTGTCGTATGCGACAAATTGGTTCAACTGTCAATTTGTCGTATGCGACAAATTGATTCAACTGTCAATTTGTCGTATGCGACAAATTGGTTCAGCTGTCAATTTGTCGTATGCGACAAATTGATTCAACTGTCAATTTGTCGTATGCGACAAATTGGTACTACTGTCAATTTGTCGTATGCGACAAATTGATTCAACTGTCAATTTGTCGTATGCGACAAATTGGTTCAACTGTCAATTTGTCGTATGCGACAAATTGATTCGACTGTCAATTTGTCGTATGCGACAAATTGGTACTACTGTAAATTTGTCGTAAGCGACAAATTGGTACTACTGTCAATTTGTCGTATGCGACAAATTGGTTCAACTGTCAATTTGTCGTATGCGACAAATTGATTCAACTGTCAATTTGTCGTATGCGACAAATTGGTTCAGCTGTCAATTTGTCGTATGCGACAATTTGGTGCAACTGTCATTTTGTCGTATGCGACAAATTGGTACTACTGTCAATTTGTCGTATGCGACAAATTGGTACTACTGTCAATTTGTCGTATGCGACAAATTGGTACTACTGTCAATTTGTCGTATGCGACAAATTGATTCAACTGTCAATTTGTCGTATGCGACAAATTGGTTCAACTGTCAATTTGTCGTATGCGACAAATTGATTCGACTGTCAATTTGTCGTATGCGACAAATTGGTACTACTGTAAATTTGTCGTAAGCGACAAATTGGTACTACTGTCAATTTGTCGTATGCGACAAATTGGTTCAACTGTCAATTTGTCGTATGCGACAAATTGGTTCAGCTGTCAATTTGTCGTAAGCGACAAATTGATTCAACTGTCAATTTGTCGTATGCGACAAATTGGTACTACTGTCAATTTGTCGTATGCGACAAATTGATTCAACTGTCAATTTGTCGTATGCGACAAATTGGTTCAACTGTCAATTTGTCGTATGCGACAAATTGATTCGACTGTCAATTTGTCGTATGCGACAAATTGGTACTACTGTCAGTTTGTCGTATGCGACAAATTGGTACTACTGTCAATTTGTCGTATGCGACAAATTGGTTCAACTGTCAATTTGTCGTATGCGACAAATTGATTCAACTGTCAATTTGTCGTATGCGACAAATTGGTTCAGCTGTCAATTTGTCGTATGCGACAAATTGATTCAACTGTCAATTTGTCGTATGCGACAAATTGGTACTACTGTCAATTTGTCGTATGCGACAAATTGGTACTACTGTCAATTTGTCGTATGCGACAAATTGATTCAACTGTCAATTTGTCGTATGCGACAAATTGGTTCAACTGTCAATTTGTCTTATGCGACAAATTGATTCGACTGTCAATTTGTCGTATGCGACAAATTGGTACTACTGTAAATTTGTCGTATGCGACAAATTGGTACTACTGTCAATTTGTCGTATGCGACAAATTGGTTCAACTGTCAATTTGTCGTATGCGACAAATTGATTCAACTGTCAATTTGTCGTATGCGACAAATTGGTTCAGCTGTCAATTTGTCGTAAGCGACAAATTGATTCAACTGTCAATTTGTCGTATGCGACAAATTGGTGCTACTGTCAATTTGTCGTATGCGACAAATTGGTGCTACTGTCAATTTGTCGTATGCGACAAATTGGTTCAACTGTCAATTTGTCGTATGCGACAAATTGGTTCAACTGTCAATTTGTCGTATGCGACAAATTGGTTCAACTGTCAATGCGACAAATTGGTACTACTGTCAATTTGTCGTATGCGACAAATTGATTCGACTGTCAATTTGTCGTATGCGACAAATTGGTACTACTGTCAGTTTGTCGTATGCGACGAATTGGTACTACTGTCAATTTGTCGTATGCGACAAATTGGTTCAACTGTCAATTTGTCGTATGCGACAAATTGATTCAACTGTCAATTTGTCGTATGCGACAAATTGGTTCAGCTGTCAATTTGTCGTATGCGACAAATTGATTCAACTGTCAATTTGTCGTATGCGACAAATTGGTACTACTGTCAATTTGTCGTATGCGACAATTTGATTCAACTGTCAATTTGTCGTATGCGACAAATTGGTTCAACTGTCAATTTGTCGTATGCGACAAATTGATTCGACTGTCAATTTGTCGTATGCGACAAATTGGTACTACTGTAAATTTGTCGTAAGCGACAAATTGGTACTACTGTCAATTTGTCGTATGCGACAAATTGGTTCAACTGTCAATTTGTCGTATGCGACAAATTGATTCAACTGTCAATTTGTCGTATGCGACAAATTGATTCGACTGTCAATTTGTCGTATGCGACAAATTGGTACTACTGTAAATTTGTCGTATGCGACAAATTGGTACTACTGTCAATTTGTCGTATGCGACAAATTGGTTCAACTGTCAATTTGTCGTATGCGACAAATTGATTCAACTGTCAATTTGTCGTATGCGACAAATTGGTTCAGCTGTCAATTTGTCGTAAGCGACAAATTGATTCAACTGTCAATTTGTCGTATGCGACAAATTGGTGCTACTGTCAATTTGTCGTATGCGACAAATTGGTTTAACTGTCAATTTGTCGTATGCGACAAATTGGTTTAACTGTCAATTTGTCGTATGCGACAAATTGGTTCAACTGTCAATTTGTCGTATGCGACAAATTGGTACTACTGTCAATTTGTCGTATGCGACAAATTGATTCGACTGTCAATTTGTCGTATGCGACAAATTGGTACTACTGTCAGTTTGTCGTATGCGACAAATTGGTACTACTGTCAATTTGTCGTATGCGACAAATTGGTTCAACTGTCAATTTGTCGTATGCGACAAATTGATTCAACTGTCAATTTGTCGTATGCGACAAATTGGTTCAGCTGTCAATTTGTCGTATGCGACAAATTGATTCAACTGTCAATTTGTCGTATGCGACAAATTGGTACTACTGTCAATTTGTCGTATGCGACAAATTGATTCAACTGTCAATTTGTCGTATGCGACAAATTGGTTCAACTGTCAATTTGTCGTATGCGACAAATTGATTCGACTGTCAATTTGTCGTATGCGACAAATTGGTACTACTGTAAATTTGTCGTTAGCGACAAATTGGTACTACTGTCAATTTGTCGTATGCGACAAATTGGTTCAACTGTCAATTTGTCGTATGCGACAAATTGATTCAACTGTCAATTTGTCGTATGCGACAAATTGGTTCAGCTGTCAATTTGTCGTAAGCGACAAATTGATTCAACTGTCAATTTGTCGTATGCGACAAATTGGTACTACTGTCAATTTGTCGTATGCGACAAATTGGTTTAACTGTCAATTAGTCGTATGCGACAAATTGATTCAACTGTCAATTTGTCGTATGCGACAAATTGGTTCAGCTGTCAATTTGTCGTAAGCGACAAATTGATTCAACTGTCAATTTGTCGTATGCGACAAATTGGTACTACTGTCAATTTGTCGTATGCGACAAATTGGTTTAACTGTCAATTTGTCGTATGCGACAAATTGGTTCAACTGTCAATTTGTCGTATGCGACAAATTGGTACTACTGTCAATTTGTCGTATGCGACAAATTGGTACTACTGCCAATTTGTCGTATGCGACAAATTGGTTCAACTGTCAATTTGTCGTATGCGACAAATTGGTTCAACTGTCAACTTGTCGTATGCGACAAATTGGTTCAACTGTCAACTTGTCGTATGCGACAAATTGGTTCAACTGTCAATTTGTCGTATACGACAAATTGATTCAACTGTCAATTTGTCGTATGCGACAAATTGGTTCAACTGTCAACTTGTCGTATGCGACAAATTGGTTCAACTGTCAATTTGTCGTATGCGACAAATTGGTACTACTGTAAATTTGTCGTAAGCGACAAATTGGTACTACTGTCAATTTGTCGTATGCGACAAATTGGTTCAACTGTCAATTTGTCGTATGCGACAAATTGATTCAACTGTCAATTTGTCGTATGCGACAAATTGATTCGACTGTCAATTTGTCGTATGCGACAAATTGGTACTACTGTAAATTTGTCGTATGCGACAAATTGGTACTACTGTCAATTTGTCGTATGCGACAAATTGGTTCAACTGTCAATTTGTCGTATGCGACAAATTGATTCAACTGTCAATTTGTCGTATGCGACAAATTGGTTCAGCTGTCAATTTGTCGTAAGCGACAAATTGATTCAACTGTCAATTTGTCGTATGCGACAAATTGGTGCTACTGTCAATTTGTCGTATGCGACAAATTGGTTTAACTGTCAATTTGTCGTATGCGACAAATTGGTTTAACTGTCAATTTGTCGTATGCGACAAATTGGTTCAACTGTCAATTTGTCGTATGCGACAAATTGGTACTACTGTCAATTTGTCGTATGCGACAAATTGATTCGACTGTCAATTTGTCGTATGCGACAAATTGGTACTACTGTCAGTTTGTCGTATGCGACAAATTGGTACTACTGTCAATTTGTCGTATGCGACAAATTGGTTCAACTGTCAATTTGTCGTATGCGACAAATTGATTCAACTGTCAATTTGTCGTATGCGACAAATTGGTTCAGCTGTCAATTTGTCGTATGCGACAAATTGATTCAACTGTCAATTTGTCGTATGCGACAAATTGGTACTACTGTCAATTTGTCGTATGCGACAAATTGATTCAACTGTCAATTTGTCGTATGCGACAAATTGGTTCAACTGTCAATTTGTCGTATGCGACAAATTGATTCGACTGTCAATTTGTCGTATGCGACAAATTGGTACTACTGTAAATTTGTCGTTAGCGACAAATTGGTACTACTGTCAATTTGTCGTATGCGACAAATTGGTTCAACTGTCAATTTGTCGTATGCGACAAATTGATTCAACTGTCAATTTGTCGTATGCGACAAATTGGTTCAGCTGTCAATTTGTCGTAAGCGACAAATTGATTCAACTGTCAATTTGTCGTATGCGACAAATTGGTACTACTGTCAATTTGTCGTATGCGACAAATTGGTTTAACTGTCAATTAGTCGTATGCGACAAATTGATTCAACTGTCAATTTGTCGTATGCGACAAATTGGTTCAGCTGTCAATTTGTCGTAAGCGACAAATTGATTCAACTGTCAATTTGTCGTATGCGACAAATTGGTACTACTGTCAATTTGTCGTATGCGACAAATTGGTTTAACTGTCAATTTGTCGTATGCGACAAATTGGTTCAACTGTCAATTTGTCGTATGCGACAAATTGGTACTACTGTCAATTTGTCGTATGCGACAAATTGGTACTACTGCCAATTTGTCGTATGCGACAAATTGGTTCAACTGTCAATTTGTCGTATGCGACAAATTGGTTCAACTGTCAACTTGTCGTATGCGACAAATTGGTTCAACTGTCAACTTGTCGTATGCGACAAATTGGTTCAACTGTCAATTTGTCGTATACGACAAATTGATTCAACTGTCAATTTGTCGTATGCGACAAATTGGTTCAACTGTCAACTTGTCGTATGCGACAAATTGGTTCAACTGTCAATTTGTCGTATGCGACAAATTGGTACTACTGTAAATTTGTCGTATGCGACAAATTGGTACTACTGTCAATTTGTCGTATGCGACAAATTGGTTCAACTGTCAATTTGTCGTATGCGACAAATTGGTACTACTGTCAATTTGTCGTATGCGACAAATTGGTTTAACTGTCAATTTGTCGTATGCGACAAATTGGTTCAACTGTCAATTTGTCGTATGCGACAAATTGGTACTACTGTCAATTTGTCGTATGCGACAAATTGGTACCACTGCCAATTTGTCGTATGCGACAAATTGGTTCAACTGTCAATTTGTCGTATGCGACAAATTGGTTCAACTGTCAACTTGTCGTATGCGACAAATTGGTTCAACTGTCAACTTGTCGTATGCGACAAATTGGTTCAACTGTCAATTTGTCGTATACGACAAATTGATTCAACTGTCAATTTGTCGTATGCGACAAATTGGTTCAACTGTCAATTTGTCGTATGCGACAAATTGGTACTACTGTAAAATTGTTGTATGCGACAAATTGGTACTACTGTCAATTTGTCGTATGCGACAAATTGATTCAACTGTCAATTTGTCGTATGCGACAAATTGGTTCAACTGTCAATTTGTCGTATGCGACAAATTGATTCGACTGTCAATTTGTCGTATGCGACAAATTGGTAATACTGTAAATTTGTCGTAAGCGACAAATTGGTACTACTGTCAATTTGTCGTATGCGACAAATTGGTTCAACTGTCAATTTGTCGTATGCGACAAATTGGTACTACTGTCAATTTGTCGTATGCGACAAATTGGTACTACTGCCAATTTGTCGTATGCGACAAATTGGTTCAACTGTCAATTTGTCGTATGCGACAAATTGGTTCAACTGTCAATTTGTCGTATACGACAAATTGATTCAACTGTCAATTTGTCGTATGCGACAAATTGATTCAACTGTCAATTTGTCGTATGCGACAAATTGGTACTACTGTAAATTTGTCGTATGCGACAAATTGGTACTACTGTCAATTTGTCGTATGCGACAAATTGGTTCAACTGTCAATTTGTCGTATGCGACAAATTGATTCAACTGTCAATTTGTCGTATGCGACAAATTGGTTCAGCTGTCAATTTGTCGTAAGCGACAAATTGATTCAACTGTCAATTTGTCGTATGCGACAAATTGGTACTACTGTCAATTTGTCGTTTGCGACAAATTGGTTTAACTGTCAATTTGTCGTATGCGACAATTTGGTTCAACTGTCAATTTGTCGTATGCGACAAATTGGTACTACTGTCAATTTGTCGTATGTGACAAATTGGTACTACTGCCAATTTGTCGTTAGCGACAAATTGGTTCAACTGTCAATTTGTCGTATGCGACAAATTGGTTCAACTGTCAACTTGTCGTATGCGACAAATTGGTTCAACTGTCAACTTGTCGTATGCGACAAATTGGTTCAACTGTCAATTTGTCGTATACGACAAATTGATTCAACTGTCAATTTGTCGTATGCGACAAATTGGTTCAACTGTCAATTTGTCGTATGCGACAAATTGGTACTACTGCCAATTTGTCGTATGCGACAAATTGGTTCAACTGTCAATTTGTCGTATGCGACAAATTGGTTCAACTGTCAATTTGTCGTATACGACAAATTGATTCAACTGTCAATTTGTCGTATGCGACAAATTGATTCAACTGTCAATTTGTCGTATGCGACAAATTGGTACTACTGTAAATTTGTCGTATGCGACAAATTGGTACTACTGTCAATTTGTCGTATGCGACAAATTGATTCAACTGTCAATTTGTCGTAGCGACAAATTGGTACTACTGTCAATTTGTCGTATGCGACAAATTGGTTTAACTGTCAATTTGTCGTATGCGACAAATTGGTTCAACTGTCAATTTGTCGTATGCGACAAATTGGTACTACTGTCAATTTGTCGTATGCGACAAATTGGTACTACTGCCAATTTGTCGTATGCGACAAATTGGTTCAACTGTCAATTTGTCGTATACGACAAATTGATTCAACTGTCAATTTGTCGTATGCGACAAATTGATTCAACTGTCAATTTGTCGTATGCGACAAATTGGTACTACTGTAAATTTGTCGTATGCGACAAATTGGTACTACTGTCAATTTGTCGTATGCGACAAATTGGTTCAACTGTCAATTTGTCGTATGCGACAAATTGATTCAACTGTCAATTTGTCGTATGCGACAAATTGGTTCAGCTGTCAATTTGTCGTAAGCGACAAATTGATTCAACTGTCAATTTGTCGTATGCGACAAATTGGTACTACTGTCAATTTGTCGTTTGCGACAAATTGGTTTAACTGTCAATTTGTCGTATGCGACAATTTGGTTCAACTGTCAATTTGTCGTATGCGACAAATTGGTACTACTGTCAATTTGTCGTATGCGACAAATTGGTACTACTGCCAATTTGTCGTTAGCGACAAATTGGTTCAACTGTCAATTTGTCGTATGCGACAAATTGGTTCAACTGTCAACTTGTCGTATGCGACAAATTGGTTCAACTGTCAACTTGTCGTATGCGACAAATTGGTTCAACTGTCAATTTGTCGTATACGACAAATTGATTCAACTGTCAATTTGTCGTATGCGACAAATTGGTTCAACTGTCAATTTGTCGTATGCGACAAATTGGTACTACTGTAAATTTGTCGTATGCGACAAATTGGTACTACTGTCAATTTGTCGTATGCGACAAATTGGTTCAACTGTCAATTTGTCGTATGCGACAAATTGATTCAACTGTCAATTTGTCGTATGCGACAAATTGGTTCAGCTGTCAATTTGTCGTAAGCGACAAATTGATTTAACTGTCAATTTGTCGTATGCGACAAATTGGTACTACTGTCAATTTGTCGTATGCGACAAATTGGTTTAACTGTCAATTTGTCGTATGCGACAAATTGGTTCAACTGTCAATTTGTCGTTTGCGACAAATTGGTACTACTGTCAATTTGTCGTATGCGACAAATTGGTACTACTGCCATTTTGTCGTATGCGACAAATTGGTTCAACTGTCAACTTGTCGTATGCGACAAATTGGTTCAACTGTCAACTTGTCGTATGCGACAAATTGGTTCAACTGTCAATTTGTCGTATACGACAAATTGATTCAACTGTCAATTTGTCGTATGCGACAAACTGGTACTACTGTCAATTTGTCGTATGCGACAAATTGGTTTAACTGTCAATTTGTCGTATGCGACAAATTGGTACTACTGTCAATTTGTCGTATGCGACAAATTGGTACTACTGTCAATTTGTCGTATGCGACAAATTGGTTCAACTGTCAATTTGTCGTATGCGACAAATTGGTTCAACTGTCAATTTGTCGTATGCGACAAATTGATTCGACTGTCAATTTGTCGTATGCGACAAATTGGTACTACTGTCAATTTGTCGTATGCGACAATATGGTTCAACTGTCAATTTGTCGTATGCGACAATTTGGTCGTATACGACAAATTGATTCAACTGTCAATTTGTCGTATGCGACAAATTGGTTCAACTGTCAATTTGTCGTATGCGACAAATTGGTACTACTGTCAATTTGTCGTATGCGACAAATTGATTCAACTGTCAATTTGTCGTATGCGACAAATTGGTACTACTGTCAATTTGTCGTATGCGACAAATTGGTTTAACTGTCAAATTGTCGTATGCGACAAATTGGTACTACTGTCAATTTGTCGTATGCGACAAATTGGTACTACTGTCAATTTGTCGTATGCGACAAATTGGTACTACTGTCAATTTGTCGTATGCGACAAATTGGTTCAACTGTCAATTTGTCGTATGCGACAAATTGGTACTACTGTCAATTTGTCGTATGCGACAAATTGGTTCAACTGTCAATTTGTCGTATGCGACAAATTGGTACTACTGTCAATTTGTCGTATGCGACAAATTGGTACTATTGCCAATTTGTCGTATGCGACAAATTGGTTCAACTGTCAATTTGTCGTATGCGACAAATTGGTTCAACTGTCAACTTGTCGTATGCGACAAATTGGTTCAACTGTCAACTTGTCGTATGCGACAAATTGGTTCAACTGTCAATTTGTCGTATACGACAAATTGATTCAACTGTCAATTTGTCGTATGCGACAAATTGGTTCAACTGTCAATTTGTCGTATGCGACAAATTGATTCAACTGTCAATTTGTCGTATGCGACAAATTGGTTCAGCTGTCAATTTGTCGTATGCGACAAATTGATTCAACTGTCAATTTGTCGTATGCGACAAATTGGTACTACTGTCAATTTGTCGTATGCGACAAATTGGTTTAACTGTCAATTTGTCGTATGCGACAAATTGGTTCAACTGTCAATTTGTCGTATGCGACAAATTGGTACTACTATCAATTTGTCGTAAGCGACAAATTGGTACTACTGCCAATTTGTCGTATGCGACAAATTGGTTCAACTGTCAATTTGTCGTATGCGACAAATTGGTTCAACTGTCAATTTGTCGTATGCGACAAATTGATTCGACTGTCAATTTGTCGTATGCGACAAATTGGTACTACTGTCAATTTGTCGTATGCGACAAATTGGTACTACTGTCAATTTGTCGTATGCGACAAATTGGTTCAACTGTCAATTTGTCGTATGCGACAAATTGGTACTACTGTCAATTTGTCGTATGCGACAAATTGGTTCAACTGTCAATTTGTCGTATGCGACAAATTGGTACTACTGTCAATTTGTCGTATGCGACAAATTGGTACTATTGCCAATTTGTCGTATGCGACAAATTGGTTCAACTGTCAATTTGTCGTATGCGACAAATTGGTTCAACTGTCAACTTGTCGTATGCGACAAATTGGTTCAACTGTCAACTTGTCGTATGCGACAAATTGGTTCAACTGTCAATTTGTCGTATACGACAAATTGATTCAACTGTCAATTTGTCGTATGCGACAAATTGGTTCAACTGTTAATTTGTCGTATGCGACAAATTGATTCAACTGTCAATTTGTCGTATGCGACAAATTGGTTCAGCTGTCAATTTGTCGTATGCGACAAATTGATTCAACTGTCAATTTGTCGTATGCGACAAATTGGTACTACTGTCAATTTGTCGTATGCGACAAATTGGTTTAACTGTCAATTTGTCGTATGCGACAAATTGGTTCAACTGTCAATTTGTCGTATGCGACAAATTGGTACTACTATCAATTTGTCGTAAGCGACAAATTGGTACTACTGCCAATTTGTCGTATGCGACAAATTGGTTCAACTGTCAATTTGTCGTATGCGACAAATTGGTTCAACTGTCAACTTGTCGTATGCGACAAATTGGTTCAACTGTCAACTTGTCGTATGCGACAAATTGATTCAACTGTCAATTTGTCGTATGCGACAAATTGGTTCAACTGTCAATTTGTCGTATGCGACAAATTGGTACTACTGTCAATTTGTCGTATGCGACAAATTGATTCAACTGTCAATTTGTCGTATGCGACAAATTGGTACTACTGTCAATTTGTCGTATGCGACAAATTGGTTTAACTGTCAATTTGTCGTATGCGACAAATTGGTACTACTGTCAATTTGTCGTATGCGACAAATTGGTACTACTGTCAATTTGTCGTATGCGACAAATTGGTTCAACTGTCAATTTGTCGTATGCGACAAATTGGTTCAACTGTCAATTTGTCGTATGCGACAAATTGATTCGACTGTCAATTTGTCGTATGCGACAAATTGGTACTACTGTCAATTTGTCGTATGCGACAAATTGGTTCAGCGGTCAATTTGTCGTAAGCGACAAATTGATTCAACTGTCAATTTGTCGTATGCGACAAATTGGTACTACTGTCAATTTGTCGTATGCGACAAATTGGTTTAACTGTCAATTTGTCGTATGCGACAAATTGGTTCAACTGTCAATTTGTCGTATGCGACAAATTGGTTCAACTGTCAACTTGTCGTATGCGACAAATTGGTTCAGCGGTCAATTTGTCGTAAGCGACAAATTGATTCAACTGTCAATTTGTCGTATGCGACAAATTGGTACTACTGTCAATTTGTCGTATGCGACAAATTGGTTTAACTGTCAATTTGTCGTATGCGACAAATTGGTTCAACTGTCAATTTGTCGTATGCGACAAATTGGTTCAACTGTCAACTTGTCGTATGCGACAAATTGGTTCAACTGTCAACTTGTCGTATGCGACAAATTGGTTCAACTGTCAATTTGTCGTATACGACAAATTGATTCAACTGTCAATTTGTCGTATGCGACAAATTGGTTCAACTGTCAATTTGTCGTATGCGACAAATTGGTTCAACTGTCAATTTGTCGTATGCGACAAATTGGTACTACTGTCAATTTGTCGTATGCGACAAATTGGTACTATTGCCAATTTGTCGTATGCGACAAATTGGTTCAACTGTCAATTTGTCGTATGCGACAAATTGGTTCAACTGTCAACTTGTCGTATGCGACAAATTGGTTCAACTGTCAACTTGTCGTATGCGACAAATTGGTTCAACTGTCAATTTGTCGTATACGACAAATTGATTCAACTGTCAATTTGTCGTATGCGACAAATTGGTTCAACTGTTAATTTGTCGTATGCGACAAATTGATTCAACTGTCAATTTGTCGTATGCGACAAATTGGTTCAGCTGTCAATTTGTCGTATGCGACAAATTGATTCAACTGTCAATTTGTCGTATGCGACAAATTGGTACTACTGTCAATTTGTCGTATGCGACAAATTGGTTTAACTGTCAATTTGTCGTATGCGACAAATTGGTTCAACTGTCAATTTGTCGTATGCGACAAATTGGTACTACTATCAATTTGTCGTAAGCGACAAATTGGTACTACTGCCAATTTGTCGTATGCGACAAATTGGTTCAACTGTCAATTTGTCGTATGCGACAAATTGGTTCAACTGTCAACTTGTCGTATGCGACAAATTGGTTCAACTGTCAACTTGTCGTATGCGACAAATTGGTTCAACTGTCAATTTGTCGTATACGACAAATTGATTCAACTGTCAATTTGTCGTATGCGACAAATTGGTTCAACTGTCAATTTGTCGTATGCGACAAATTGGTACTACTGTCAATTTGTCGTATGCGACAAATTGATTCAACTGTCAATTTGTCGTATGCGACAAATTGGTACTACTGTCAATTTGTCGTATGCGACAAATTGGTTTAACTGTCAATTTGTCGTATGCGACAAATTGGTACTACTGTCAATTTGTCGTATGCGACAAATTGGTACTACTGTCAATTTGTCGTATGCGACAAATTGGTTCAACTGTCAATTTGTCGTATGCGACAAATTGGTTCAACTGTCAATTTGTCGTATGCGACAAATTGATTCGACTGTCAATTTGTCGTATGCGACAAATTGGTACTACTGTCAATTTGTCGTATGCGACAAATTGGTTCAGCGGTCAATTTGTCGTAAGCGACAAATTGATTCAACTGTCAATTTGTCGTATGCGACAAATTGGTACTACTGTCAATTTGTCGTATGCGACAAATTGGTTTAACTGTCAATTTGTCGTATGCGACAAATTGGTTCAACTGTCAATTTGTCGTATGCGACAAATTGGTTCAACTGTCAACTTGTCGTATGCGACAAATTGGTTCAGCGGTCAATTTGTCGTAAGCGACAAATTGATTCAACTGTCAATTTGTCGTATGCGACAAATTGGTACTACTGTCAATTTGTCGTATGCGACAAATTGGTTTAACTGTCAATTTGTCGTATGCGACAAATTGGTTCAACTGTCAATTTGTCGTATGCGACAAATTGGTTCAACTGTCAACTTGTCGTATGCGACAAATTGGTTCAACTGTCAACTTGTCGTATGCGACAAATTGGTTCAACTGTCAATTTGTCGTATACGACAAATTGATTCAACTGTCAATTTGTCGTATGCGACAAATTGGTTCAACTGTCAATTTGTCGTATGCGACAAATTGGTACTACTGTCAATTTGTCGTATGCGACAAATTGATTCAGCTGTCAATTTGTCGTATGCGACAAATTGGTTCAACTGTCAATTTGTCGTATGCGACAAATTGGTTCAACTGTCAATTTGTCGTATGCGACAAATTGATTCGACTGTCAATTTGTCGTATGCGACAAATTGGTACTACTGTCAATTTGTCGTATGCAACAAATTGGTTCAACTGTCAATTTGTCGTATGCGACAAATTGGTACTACTGTCAATTTGTCGTATGCGACAAATTGGTTCAACTGTCATTTTGTCGTATGCGACAAATTGGTACTACTGTCAATTTGTCGTATGCGACAAATTGGTACTACTGCCAATTTGTCGTATGCGACAAATTGGTTCAACTGTCAATTTGTCGTATGCGACAAATTGGTTCAACTGTCAATTTGTCGTATGCGACAAATTGGTTCAACTGTCAACTTGTCGTATGCGACAAATTGGTTCAACTGTCAACTTGTCGTATGCGACAAATTGGTTCAACTGTCAATTTGTCGTATACGACAAATTGATTCAACTGTCAATTTGTCGTATGCGACAAATTGGTTCAGCTGTCAATTTGTCGTATGCGACAAATTGGTTCAGCTGTCAATTTGTCGTATGCGACAACATGATTCAACTGTCAATTTGTCGTATGCGACAAATTGGTACTACTGTCAATTTGTCGTATGCGACAAATTGGTACTACTGTCAATTTGTCGTATGCGACAAATTGGTTTAACTGTCAATTTGTCGTATGCGACAAATTGGTTCAACTGTCAATTTGTCGTATGCGACAAATTGGTTCAACTGTCAACTTGTCGTATGCGACAAATTGGTTCAACTGTCAACTTGTCGTATGCGACAAATTGGTTCAACTGTCAATTTGTCGTATACGACAAATTGATTCAACTGTCAATTTGTCGTATGCGACAAATTGGTTCAACTGTCAATTTGTCGTATGCGACAAATTGGTACTACTGTCAATTTGTCGTATGCGACAAATTGATTCAGCTGTCAATTTGTCGTATGCGACAAATTGGTTCAACTGTCAATTTGTCGTATGCGACAAATTGGTTCAACTGTCAATTTGTCGTATGCGACAAATTGATTCGACTGTCAATTTGTCGTATGCGACAAATTGGTACTACTGTCAATTTGTCGTATGCGACAAATTGGTACTACTGTCAATTTGTCGTATGCAACAAATTGGTTCAACTGTCAATTTGTCGTATGCGACAAATTGGTACTACTGTCAATTTGTCGTATGCGACAAATTGGTTCAACTGTCAATTTGTCGTATGCGACAAATTGGTACTACTGTCAATTTGTCGTATGCGACAAATTGGTACTACTGCCAATTTGTCGTATGCGACAAATTGGTTCAACTGTCAATTTGTCGTATGCGACAAATTGGTTCAACTGTCAACTTGTCGTATGCGACAAATTGGTTCAACTGTCAACTTGTCGTATGCGACAAATTGGTTCAACTGTCAATTTGTCGTATACGACAAATTGATTCAACTGTCAATTTGTCGTATGCGACAAATTGGTTCAGCTGTCAATTTGTCGTATGCGACAAATTGGTTCAGCTGTCAATTTGTCGTATGCGACAAATTGATTCAACTGTCAATTTGTCGTATGCGACAAATTGGTACTACTGTCAATTTGTCGTATGCGACAAATTGGTACTACTGTCAATTTGTCGTACGCGACAAATTGGTTCAACTGTCAATTTGTCGTATGCGACAAATTGATTCGACTGTCAATTTGTCGTATGCGACAAATTGGTACTACTGTCAATTTGTCGTATGCGACAAATTAGTACTACTGTCAATTTGTCGTATGCGACAAATTGATTCAACTGTCAATTTGTCGTAGGCGACAAATTGGTTCAGCTGTCAATTTGTCGTATGCGACAAATTGATTCAACTGTCAATTTGTCGTATGCGACAAATTGGTACTACTGTCAATTTGTCGTATGCGACAAATTGGTTTAACTGTCAATTTGTCGTATGCGACAAATTGGTTCAACTGTCAATTTGTCGTATGCGACAAATTGGTACTACTGTCAATTTGTCGTATGCGACAAATTGGTACTACTGCCAATTTGTCGTACGCGACAAATTGGTTCAACTGTCAATTTGTCGTATGCGACAAATTGGTTCAACTGTCAACTTGTCGTATGCGACAAATTGGTTCAACTGTCAACTTGTCGTATGCGACAAATTGGTACTACTGTCAATTTGTCGTATGCGACAAATTGATTCAACTGTCAATTTGTCGTATGCGACAAATTGGTTCAACTGTCAATTTGTCGTATGCGACAAATTGGTTCAACTGTCAATTTGTCGTATGCGACAAATTGATTCGACTGTCAATTTGTCGTATGCGACAAATTGGTACTACTGTCAATTTGTCGTATGCGACAAATTAGTACTACTGTCAATTTGTCGTATGCGACAAATTGGTTCAACTGTCAATTTGTCGTATGCGACAAATTGGTTCAACTGTCAATTTGTCGTATGCGACAAATTGATTCAACTGTCAATTTGTCGTAGGCGACAAATTGGTTCAGCTGTCAATTTGTCGTATGCGACAAATTGATTCAACTGTCAATTTGTCGTATGCGACAAATTGGTTTAACTGTCAATTTGTCGTATGCGACAAATTGGTTCAACTGTCAATTTGTCGTATGCGACAAATTGGTACTACTGTCAATTTGTCGTATGCGACAAATTGGTACTACTGCCAATTTGTCGTACGCGACAAATTGGTTCAACTGTCAATTTGTCGTATGCGACAAATTGGTTCAACTGTCAACTTGTCGTATGCGACAAATTGATTCAACTGTCAATTTGTCGTATGCGACAAATTGGTACTACTGTCAATTTGTCGTATGCGACAAATTGGTTTAACTGTCAATTTGTCGTATGCGACAAATTGGTTCAACTGTCAATTTGTCGTATGCGACAAATTGGTACTACTGTCAATTTGTCGTATGCGACAAATTGGTACTACTGCCAATTTGTCGTACGCGACAAATTGGTTCAACTGTCAATTTGTCGTATGCGACAAATTGGTTCAACTGTCAACTTGTCGTATGCGACAAATTGGTTCAACTGTCAACTTGTCGTATGCGACAAATTAATTCAACTGTCAATTTGTCGTATACGACAAATTGATTCAACTGTCAATTTGTCGTATGCGACAAATTGGTTCAACTGTCAATTTGTCGTTAGCGACAAATTGGTACTACTGTCAATTTGTCGTATGCGACAAATTGATTCAACTGTCAATTTGTCGTATGCGACAAATTGGTACTACTGTCAATTTGTCGTAAGCGACAAATTGGTTTAACTGTCAATTTGTCGTAAGCGACAAATTGGTACTACTGTCAATTTGTCGTATGCGACAAATTGGTACTACTGTCAATTTGTCGTATGCGACAAATTGGTTCAACTGTCAATTTGTCGTATGCGACAAATTGGTTCAACTGTCAATTTGTCGTATGCGACAAATTGATTCGACTGTCAATTTGTCGTATGCGACAAATTGGTACTACTGTCAATTTGTCGTATGCGACAAATTGGTACTACTGTCAATTTGTCGTATGCGACAAATTGGTACTACTGTCAATTTGTCGTATGCGACAAATTGGTTTAACTGTCAATTTGTCGTATGCGACAAATTGGTACTACTGTCAATTTGTCGTATGCGACAAATTGGTACTACTGCCAATTTGTCGTATGCGACAAATTGGTTCAACTGTCAATTTGTCGTATGCGACAAATTGGTTCAACTGTCAACTTGTCGTATGCGACAAATTGGTTCAACTGTCAACTTGTCGTATGCGACAAATTGGTTCAACTGTCAACTTGTCGTATGCGACAAATTGGTTCAACTGTCAACTTGTCGTATGCGACAAATTGGTTCAACTGTCAATTTGTCGTATACGACAAATTGATTCAACTGTCAATTTGTCGTATGCGACAAATTGGTTCAACTGTCAATTTGTCGTATGCGACAAATTGGTACTACTGTCAATTTGTCGTATGCGACAAATTGGTTCAACTGTCAATTTGTCGTTTGCGACAAATTGGTACTACTGTCAATTTGTCGTTTGCGACAAATTGGTACTACTGTCAACTTGTCGTATGCGACAAATTGGTTCAACTGTCAACTTGTCGTATGCGACAAATTGGTTCAACTGTCAATTTGTCGTATACGACAAATTGATTCAACTGTCAATTTGTCGTATGCGACAAATTGGTTCAACTGTCAATTTGTCGTATGCGACAAATTGGTACTACTGTCAATTTGTCGTATGCGACAAATTGGTACTACTGCCAATTTGTCGTACGCGACAAATTGGTTCAACTGTCAATTTGTCGTATGCGACAAATTGATTCGACTGTCAATTTGTCGTATGCGACAAATTGGTACTACTGTCAATTTGTCGTATGCGACAAATTGGTACTACTGTCAATTTGTCGTATGCAACAAATTGGTTCAACTGTCAATTTGTCGTATGCGACAAATTGGTACTACTGTCAATTTGTCGTATGCGACAAATTGGTTCAACTGTCAATTTGTCGTATGCGACAAATTGGTTCAACTGTCAATTTGTCGTATGCGACAAATTGGTACTACTGTCAATTTGTCGTATGCGACAAATTGGTACTACTGCCAATTTGTCGTACGCGACAAATTGGTTCAACTGTCAATTTGTCGTATGCGACAAATTGGTTCAACTGTCAACTTGTCGTATGCGACAAATTGGTTCAACTGTCAACTTGTCGTATGCGACAAATTGGTACTACTGTCAATTTGTCGTATGCGACAAATTGATTCAACTGTCAATTTGTCGTATGCGACAAATTGGTTCAACTGTCAATTTGTCGTATGCGACAAATTGGTTCAACTGTCAATTTGTCGTATGCGACAAATTGATTCGACTGTCAATTTGTCGTATGCGACAAATTGGTACTACTGTCAATTTGTCGTATGCGACAAATTAGTACTACTGTCAATTTGTCGTATGCGACAAATTGGTTCAACTGTCAATTTGTCGTATGCGACAAATTGGTTCAACTGTCAATTTGTCGTATGCGACAAATTGATTCAACTGTCAATTTGTCGTAGGCGACAAATTGGTACTACTGCCAATTTGTCGTATGCGACAAATTGATTCAACTGTCAATTTGTCGTATGCGACAAATTGGTTTAACTGTTAATTTGTCGTATGCGACAAATTGGTTCAACTGTCAATTTGTCGTATGCGACAAATTGGTACTACTGTCAATTTGTCGTATGCGACAAATTGGTACTACTGCCAATTTGTCGTACGCGACAAATTGGTTCAACTGTCAATTTGTCGTATGCGACAAATTGGTTCAACTGTCAACTTGTCGTATGCGACAAATTGATTCAACTGTCAATTTGTCGTATGCGACAAATTGGTACTACTGTCAATTTGTCGTATGCGACAAATTGGTTTAACTGTCAATTTGTCGTATGCGACAAATTGGTTCAACTGTCAATTTGTCGTATGCGACAAATTGGTACTACTGTCAATTTGTCGTATGCGACAAATTGGTACTACTGCCAATTTGTCGTACGCGACAAATTGGTTCAACTGTCAATTTGTCGTATGCGACAAATTGGTTCAACTGTCAACTTGTCGTATGCGACAAATTGGTTCAACTGTCAACTTGTCGTATGCGACAAATTAATTCAACTGTCAATTTGTCGTATGCGACAAATTGGTTCAACTGTCAATTTGTCGTATGCGACAAATTGGTACTACTGTCAATTTGTCGTATGCGACAAATTGGTACTACTGTCAATTTGTCGTATGCGACAAATTGATTCAACTGTCAATTTGTCGTATGCGACAAATTGGTTCAACTGTCAATTTGTCGTATGCGACAAATTGGTACTACTGTCAATTTGTCGTATGCGACAAATTGATTCAACTGTCAATTTGTCGTATGCGACAAATTGGTACTACTGTCAATTTGTCGTAAGCGACAAATTGGTTTAACTGTCAATTTGTCGTAAGCGACAAATTGGTTCTACTGTCAATTTGTCGTATGCGACAAATTGGTACTACTGTCAATTTGTCGTATGCGACAAATTGGTTCAACTGTCAATTTGTCGTATGCGACAAATTGGTTCAACTGTCAACTTGTCGTATGCGACAAATTGGTTCAACTGTCAATTTGTCGTATGCGACAAATTGGTTTAACTGTCAATTTGTCGTATGCGACAAATTGATTCGACTGTCAATTTGTCGTATGCGACAAATTGGTACTACTGTCAATTTGTCGTATGCGACAAATTGGTACTACTGTCAATTTGTCGTATGCGACAAATTGGTACTACTGTCAATTTGTCGTATGCGACAAATTGGTTTAACTGTCAATTTGTCGTATGCGACAAATTGGTACTACTGTCAATTTGTCGTATGCGACAAATTGGTACTACTGCCAATTTGTCGTATGCGACAAATTGGTTCAACTGTCAATTTGTCGTATGCGACAAATTGGTTCAACTGTCAACTTGTCGTATGCGACAAATTGGTTCAACTGTCAACTTGTCGTATGCGACAAATTGGTTCAACTGTCAACTTGTCGTATGCGACAAATTGGTTCAACTGTCAACTTGTCGTATGCGACAAATTGGTTCAACTGTCAATTTGTCGTATACGACAAATTGATTCAACTGTCAATTTGTCGTATGCGACAAATTGGTTCAACTGTCAATTTGTCGTATGCGACAAATTGGTGCTACTGTCAATTTGTCGTATGCGACAAATTGGTTCAACTGTCAATTTGTCGTTTGCGACAAATTGGTACTACTGTCAATTTGTCGTATGCGACAAATTGGTACTACTGCCAATTTGTCGTACGGGACAAATTGGTACTACTGTCAATTTGTCGTATGCGACAAATTGGTTTAACTGTCAATTTGTCGTTTGCGACAAATTGGTACTACTGTCAACTTGTCGTATGCGACAAATTGGTTCAACTGTCAACTTGTCGTATGCGACAAATTGGTTCAACTGTCAATTTGTCGTATACGACAAATTGATTCAACTGTCAATTTGTCGTATGCGACAAATTGGTTCAACTGTCAATTTGTCGTATGCGACAAATTGGTACTACTGTCAATTTGTCGTATGCGACAAATTGGTACTACTGCCAATTTGTCGTACGCGACAAATTGGTTCAACTGTCAATTTGTCGTATGCGACAAATTGATTCGACTGTCAATTTGTCGTATGCGACAAATTGGTACTACTGTCAATTTGTCGTATGCGACAAATTGGTACTACTGTCAATTTGTCGTATGCAACAAATTGGTTCAACTGTCAATTTGTCGTATGCGACAAATTGGTACTACTGTCAATTTGTCGTATGCGACAAATTGGTTCAACTGTCAATTTGTCGTATGCGACAAATTGGTACTACTGTCAATTTGTCGTATGCGACAAATTGGTACTACTGCCAATTTGTCGTATGCGACAAATTGGTTCAACTGTCAATTTGTCGTATGCGACAAATTGGTTCAACTGTCAACTTGTCGTATGCGACAAATTGGTTCAACTGTCAACTTGTCGTATGCGACAAATTGGTTCAACTGTCAATTTGTCGTATACGACAAATTGATTCAACTGTCAATTTGTCGTATGCGACAAATTGGTTCAGCTGTCAATTTGTCGTATGCGACAAATTGGTTCAGCTGTCAATTTGTCGTATGCGACAAATTGATTCAACTGTCAATTTGTCGTATGCGACAAATTGGTACTACTGTCAATTTGTCGTATGCGACAAATTGGTACTACTGTCAATTTGTCGTACGCGACAAATTGGTTCAACTGTCAATTTGTCGTATGCGACAAATTGATTCGACTGTCAATTTGTCGTATGCGACAAATTGGTACTACTGTCAATTTGTCGTATGCGACAAATTAGTACTACTGTCAATTTGTCGTATGCGACAAATTGATTCAACTGTCAATTTGTCGTAGGCGACAAATTGGTTCAGCTGTCAATTTGTCGTATGCGACAAATTGATTCAACTGTCAATTTGTCGTATGCGACAAATTGGTACTACTGTCAATTTGTCGTATGCGACAAATTGGTTTAACTGTCAATTTGTCGTATGCGACAAATTGGTTCAACTGTCAATTTGTCGTATGCGACAAATTGGTACTACTGTCAATTTGTCGTATGCGACAAATTGGTACTACTGCCAATTTGTCGTACGCGACAAATTGGTTCAACTGTCAATTTGTCGTATGCGACAAATTGGTTCAACTGTCAACTTGTCGTATGCGACAAATTGGTTCAACTGTCAACTTGTCGTATGCGACAAATTGGTACTACTGTCAATTTGTCGTATGCGACAAATTGATTCAACTGTCAATTTGTCGTATGCGACAAATTGGTTCAACTGTCAATTTGTCGTATGCGACAAATTGATTCGACTGTCAATTTGTCGTATGCGACAAATTGGTACTACTGTCAATTTGTCGTATGCGACAAATTAGTACTACTGTCAATTTGTCGTATGCGACAAATTGGTTCAACTGTCAATTTGTCGTATGCGACAAATTGATTCAACTGTCAATTTGTCGTAGGCGACAAATTGGTTCAGCTGTCAATTTGTCGTAGGCGACAAATTGGTTCAACTGTCAACTTGTCGTATGCGACAAATTGGTTCAACTGTCAACTTGTCGTATGCGACAAATTGGTACTACTGTCAATTTGTCGTATGCGACAAATTGATTCAACTGTCAATTTGTCGTATGCGACAAATTGGTTCAACTGTCAATTTGTCGTATGCGACAAATTGATTCGACTGTCAATTTGTCGTATGCGACAAATTGGTACTACTGTCAATTTGTCGTATGCGACAAATTGATTCAACTGTCAATTTGTCGTATGCGACAAATTGGTACTACTGTCAATTTGTCGTATGCGACAAATTGGTTTAACTGTCAATTTGTCGTATGCGACAAATTGGTTCAACTGTCAATTTGTCGTATGCGACAAATTGGTACTACTGTCAATTTGTCGTATGCGACAAATTGGTACTACTGCCAATTTGTCGTACGCGACAAATTGGTTCAACTGTCAATTTGTCGTATGCGACAAATTGGTTCAACTGTCAACTTGTCGTATGCGACAAATTGGTACTACTGTCAATTTGTCGTATGCGACAAATTGGTACTACTGCCAATTTGTCGTACGCGACAAATTGGTTCAACTGTCAATTTGTCGTATGCGACAAATTGGTTCAACTGTCAACTTGTCGTATGCGACAAATTGGTTCAACTGTCAACTTGTCGTATGCGACAAATTGGTACTACTGTCAATTTGTCGTATGCGACAAATTGATTCAACTGTCAATTTGTCGTATGCGACAAATTGGTTCAACTGTCAATTTGTCGTATGCGACAAATTGATTCGACTGTCAATTTGTCGTATGCGACAAATTGGTACTACTGTCAATTTGTCGTATGCGACAAATTAGTACTACTGTCAATTTGTCGTATGCGACAAATTGGTTCAACTGTCAATTTGTCGTATGCGACAAATTGATTCAACTGTCAATTTGTCGTAGGCGACAAATTGGTTCAGCTGTCAATTTGTCGTAGGCGACAAATTGGTTCAACTGTCAACTTGTCGTATGCGACAAATTGGTTCAACTGTCAACTTGTCGTATGCGACAAATTGGTACTACTGTCAATTTGTCGTATGCGACAAATTGATTCAACTGTCAATTTGTCGTATGCGACAAATTGGTTCAACTGTCAATTTGTCGTATGCGACAAATTGATTCGACTGTCAATTTGTCGTATGCGACAAATTGGTACTACTGTCAATTTGTCGTATGCGACAAATTGATTCAACTGTCAATTTGTCGTATGCGACAAATTGGTACTACTGTCAATTTGTCGTATGCGACAAATTGGTTTAACTGTCAATTTGTCGTATGCGACAAATTGGTTCAACTGTCAATTTGTCGTATGCGACAAATTGGTACTACTGTCAATTTGTCGTATGCGACAAATTGGTACTACTGCCAATTTGTCGTACGCGACAAATTGGTTCAACTGTCAATTTGTCGTATGCGACAAATTGGTTCAACTGTCAACTTGTCGTATGCGACAAATTGGTTCAACTGTCAACTTGTCGTATGCGACAAATTGGTACTACTGTCAATTTGTCGTATGCGACAAATTGGTTCAACTGTCAATTTGTCGTATGCGACAAATTGGTTCAACTGTCAATTTGTCGTATGCGACAAATTGATTCGACTGTCAATTTGTCGTATGCGACAAATTGGTACTACTGTCAATTTGTCGTATGCGACAAATTAGTACTACTGTCAATTTGTCGTATGCGACAAATTGGTTCAACTGTCAATTTGTCGTATGCGACAAATTGGTTCAACTGTCAATTTGTCGTATGCGACAAATTGATTCAACTGTCAATTTGTCGTAGGCGACAAATTGGTTCAGCTGTCAATTTGTCGTATGCGACAAATTGATTCAACTGTCAATTTGTCGTATGCGACAAATTGGTTTAACTGTCAATTTGTCGTATGCGACAAATTGGTTCAACTGTCAATTTGTCGTATGCGACAAATTGGTACTACCGTCAATTTGTCGTATGCGACAAATTGGTACTACTGCCAATTTGTCGTACGCGACAAATTGGTTCAACTGTCAATTTGTCGTATGCGACAAATTGGTTCAACTGTCAACTTGTCGTATGCGACAAATTGATTCAACTGTCAATTTGTCGTATGCGACAAATTGGTACTACTGTCAATTTGTCGTATGCGACAAATTGGTTTAACTGTCAATTTGTCGTATGCGACAAATTGGTTCAACTGTCAATTTGTCGTATGCGACAAATTGGTACTACTGTCAATTTGTCGTATGCGACAAATTGGTACTACTGCCAATTTGTCGTACGCGACAAATTGGTTCAACTGTCAATTTGTCGTATGCGACAAATTGGTTCAACTGTCAACTTGTCGTATGCGACAAATTGGTTCAACTGTCAACTTGTCGTATGCGACAAATTAATTCAACTGTCAATTTGTCGTATACGACAAATTGATTCAACTGTCAATTTGTCGTATGCGACAAATTGGTTCAACTGTCAATTTGTCGTATGCGACAAATTGGTACTACTGTCAATTTGTCGTATGCGACAAATTGGTTCAACTGTCAACTTGTCGTATGCGACAAATTGGTTCAACTGTCAATTTGTCGTATACGACAAATTGATTCAACTGTCAATTTGTCGTATGCGACAAATTGGTTCAACTGTCAATTTGTCGTATGCGACAAATTGGTACTACTGTCAATTTGTCGTATGCGACAAATTGGTACTACTGCCAATTTGTCGTACGCGACAAATTGGTTCAACTGTCAATTTGTCGTATGCGACAAATTGGTTCAACTGTCAACTTGTCGTATGCGACAAATTGGTTCAACTGTCAACTTGTCGTATGCGACAAATTGGTTCAACTGTCAATTTGTCGTATACGACAAATTGATTCAACTGTCAATTTGTCGTATGCGACAAATTGGTTCAACTGTCAATTTGTCGTATGCGACAAATTGGTACTACTGTCAATTTGTCGTATGCGACAAATTGATTCAACTGTCAATTTGTCGTATGCGACAAATTGGTACTACTGTCAATTTGTCGTATGCGACAAATTGGTTTAACTGTCAATTTGTCGTTTGCGACAAATTGGTACTACTGTCAATTTGTCGTATGCGACAAATTGGTACTACTGTCAATTTGTCGTATGCGACAAATTGGTTCAACTGTCAATTTGTCGTATGCGACAAATTGGTTCAACTGTCAATTTGTCGTATGCGACAAATTGGTACTACTGTCAGTTTGTCGTATGCGACAAATTGGTACTACTGTCAATTTGTCGTATGCGACAAATTGGTACTACTGTCAATTTGTCGTATGCGACAAATTGGTTTAACTGTCAATTTGTCGTATGCGACAAATTGGTTCAACTGTCAATTTGTCGTATGCGACAAATTGGTTCAACTGTCAACTTGTCGTATGCGACAAATTGGTTCAACTGTCAATTTGTCGTATGCGACAAATTGGTACTACTGTCAATTTGTCGTATGCGACAAATTGGTACTACTGCCAATTTGTCGTACGCGACAAATTGGTTCAACTGTCAATTTGTCGTATGCGACAAATTGGTTCAACTGTCAATTTGTCGTATACGACAAATTGGTTCAACTGTCAATTTGTCGTATACGACAAATTGATTCAACTGTCAATTTGTCGTATGCGACAAATTGGTTCAACTGTCAATTTGTCGTATGCGACAAATTGGTACTACTGTCAATTTGTCGTATGCGACAAATTGATTCAACTGTCAATTTGTCGTATGCGACAAAATGGTACTACTGTCAATTTGTCGTATGCGACAAATTGGTTTAACTGTCAATTTGTCGTATGCGACAAATTGGTACTACTGTCAATTTGTCGTATGCGACAAATTGGTACTACTGTCAATTTGTCGTATGCGACAAATTGGTTCAACTGTCAATTTGTCGTATGCGACAAATTGGTTCAACTGTCAATTTGTCGTATGCGACAAATTGATTCGACTGTCAATTTGTCGTATGCGACAAATTGGTACTACTGTCAATTTGTCGTATGCGACAAATTGGTACTACTGTCAATTTGTCGTATGCGACAAATTGGTACTACTGTCAATTTGTCGTATGCGACAAATTGGTTCAACTGTCAATTTGTCGTATGCGACAAATTGGTACTACTGTCAATTTGTCGTATGCGACAAATTGGTACTACTGCCAATTTGTCGTATGCGACAAATTGGTTCAACTGTCAATTTGTCGTATGCGACAAATTGGTACTACTGTCAATTTGTCGTATGCGACAAATTGGTTCAACTGTCAATTTGTCGTATGCGACAAATTGGTTCAACTGTCAATTTGTCGTATGCGACAAATTGATTCGACTGTCAATTTGTCGTATGCGACAAATTGGTACTACTGTCAATTTGTCGTATGCGACAAATTGGTACTACTGTCAATTTGTCGTATGCGACAAATTGGTACTACTGTCAATTTGTCGTATGCGACAAATTGGTTCAACTGTCAATTTGTCGTATGCGACAAATTGGTACTACTGTCAATTTGTCGTATGCGACAAATTGGTACTACTGCCAATTTGTCGTATGCGACAAATTGGTTCAACTGTCAATTTGTCGTATGCGACAAATTGGTTCAACTGTCAACTTGTCGTATGCGACAAATTGGTTCAACTGTCAACTTGTCGTATGCGACAAATTGGTTCAACTGTCAACTTGTCGTATGCGACAAATTGGTTCAACTGTCAACTTGTCGTATGCGACAAATTGGTTCAACTGTCAATTTGTCGTATACGACAAATTGGTTCAACTGTCAATTTGTCGTATGCGACAAATTGGTTCAACTGTCAACTTGTCGTATGCGACAAATTGGTTCAACTGTCAACTTGTCGTATGCGACAAATTGGTTCAACTGTCAATTTGTCGTATACGACAAATTGGTTCAACTGTCAATTTGTCGTATGCGACAAATTGGTTCAACTGTCAACTTGTCGTATGCGACAAATTGGTTCAACTGTCAACTTGTCGTATGCGACAAATTGGTTCAACTGTCAATTTGTCGTATACGACAAATTGATTCAACTGTCAATTTGTCGTATGCGACAAATTGGTTCAACTGTCATTTTGTCGTATGCGACAAATTGGTACTACTGTCAATTTGTCGTATGCGACAAATTGATTCAACTGTCAATTTGTCGTATGCGACAAATTGGTACTACTGTCAATTTGTCGTATGCGACAAATTGGTTTAACTGTCAATTTGTCGTTTGCGACAAATTGGTACTACTGTCAATTTGTCGTATGCGACAAATTGGTACTACTGTCAATTTGTCGTATGCGACAAATTGGTTCAACTGTCAATTTGTCGTATGCGACAAATTGGTTCAACTGTCAATTTGTCGTATGCGACAAATTGATTCGACTGTCAATTTGTCGTATGCGACAAATTGGTACTACTGTCAATTTGTCGTATGCGACAAATTGGTACTACTGTCAATTTGTCGTATGCGACAAATTGGTACTACTGTCAATTTGTCGTATGCGACAAATCGGTTTAACTGTCAATTTGTCGTATGCGACAAATTGGTTCAACTGTCAATTTGTCGTATGCGACAAATTGGTTCAACTGTCAACTTGTCGTATGCGACAAATTGGTTCAACTGTCAACTTGTCGTATGCGACAAATTGGTTCAACTGTCAACTTGTCGTATGCGACAAATTGGTTCAACTGTCAACTTGTCGTATGCGACAAATTGGTTCAACTGTCAATTTGTCGTATACGACAAATTGATTCAACTGTCAATTTGTCGTATGCGACAAATTGGTTCAACTGTCAATTTGTCGTATGCGACAAATTGGTACTACTGTCAATTTGTCGTATGCGACAAATTGGTTTAACTGTCAATTTGTCGTATGCGACAAATAGGTACTACTGTCAATTTGTCGTATGCGACAAATTGGTTTAACTGTCAATTTGTCGTATGCGACAAATTGGTACTACTGTCAATTTGTCGTATGCGACAAATTGGTACTACTGTCAATTTGTCGTATGCGACAAATTGGTTCAACTGTCAATTTGTCGTATGCGACAAATTGGTTCAACTGTCAATTTGTCGTATGCGACAAATTGATTCGACTGTCAATTTGTCGTATGCGACAAATTGGTACTACTGTCAATTTGTCGTATGCGACAAATTGGTACTACTGTCAATTTGTCGTATGCGACAAATTGGTTCAACTGTCAATTTGTCGTATGCGACAAATTGGTACTACTGTCAATTTGTCGTATGCGACAAATTGGTACTACTGTCAATTTGTCGTATGCGACAAATTGGTTCAACTGTCAATTTGTCGTATGCGACAAATTGGTTCAGCTGTCAATTTGTCGTATGCGACAAATTGATTCAACTGTCAATTTGTCGTATGCGACAAATTGGTACTACTGTCAATTTTTCGTATGCGACAAACTGGTACTACTGTCAATTTGTCGTATGCGACAAATTGATTCAACTGTCAATTTGTCGTATGCGACAAATTGGTTCAACTGTCAATTTGTCGTATGCGACAAATTGATTCGACTGTCAATTTGTCGTATGCGACAAATTGGTACTACTGTCAATTTGTCGTATGCGACAAATTGGTACTACTGTCATATTGTCGTATGCGACAAATTGGTTCAACTGTCAATTTGTCGTATGCGACAAATTGATTCAACTGTCAATATGTCGTATGCGACAAATTGGTTCAGCTGTCAATTTGTCGTATGCGACAAATTGATTCAACTGTCAATTTGTCGTATGCGACAAATTGGTACAACTGTCAATTTGTCGTATGCGACAAATTGGTTTAACTGTCAATTTGTCGTAAGCGACAAATTGGTTCAACTGTCAATTTGTCGTATGCGACAAATTGGTACTACTGTCAATTTGTCGTATGCGACAAATTGGTTCAACTGTCAATTTGTCGTATGCGACAAATTGGTTCAACTGTCAACTTGTCGTATGCGACAAATTGGTTCAACTGTCAACTTGTCGTATGCGACAAATTGGTTCAACTGTCAATTTGTCGTATACGACAAATTGATTCAACTGTCAATTTGTCGTATGCGACAAATTGGTTCAACAGTCAATTTGTCGTATGTGACAAATTGGTACTACTGTCAATTTGTCGTATGCGACAAATTGGTTTAACTGACAATTTGTCGTATGCGACAAATTGGTACTACTGTCAATTTGTCGTATGCGACAAATTGGTTCAACTGTCAATTTGTCGTATGCGACAAATTGGTTCAACTGTCAATTTGTCGTATGCGACAAATTGATTTGACTGTCAATTTGTCGTATGCGACAAATTGGTACTACTGTCAATTTGTCGTATGCGACAAATTGGTACTACTGTCAATTTGTCGTATGCGACAAATTGGTTCAACTGTCAATTTGTCGTATGCGACAAATTGGTACTACTGTCAATTTGTCGTATGCGACAAATTGGTACTACTGTCAATTTGTCGTATGCGACAAATTGGTTCAACTGTCAATTTGTCGTATGCGACAAATTGATTCAACTGTCAATTTGTCGTATGCGACAAACTGGTTCAACTGTCAATTTGTCGTATGCGACAATTTGGTGCAACTGTCAATTTGTCGTATGCGACAAATTGGTACTACTGTCAATTTGTCGTATGCGACAAATTGGTACTACTGTCAATTTGTCGTATGCGACAAATTGGTTCAACTGTCAATTTGTCGTATGCGACAAATTGGTACTACTGTCAATTTGTCGTATGCGACAAATTGGTTCAACTGTCAATTTGTCGTATGCGACAAATTGGTACTACTGTCAATTTGTCGTATGCGACAAATTGGTACTACTGTCAATTTGTCGTATGCGACAAATTGGTTCAACTGTCAATTTGTCGTATGCGACAAATTGATTCAACTGTCAATTTGTCGTATGCGACAAATTGGTTCAACTGTCAATTTGTCGTATGCGACAAATTGGTACTACTGTCAATTTGTCGAATGCGACAAATTGGTACTACTGTCAATTTGTCGTATGCGACAAATTGGTTCAACTGTCAATTTGTCGTATGCGACAAATTGGTACTACTGTCAATTTGTCGTATGCGACAAATTGGTACTACTGTCAATTTGTCGTATGCGACAAATTGGTTCAACTGTCAATTTGTCGTATGCGACAAATTGGTTCAACTGTCAACTTGTCGTATGCGACAAATTGGTTCAACTGTCAATTTGTCGTATGCGACAAATTGGTTCAACTGTCAATTTGTCGTATGCGACAATTTGGTGCAACTGTCAATTTGTCGTATGCGACAAATTGGTACTACTGTCAATTTGTCGTATGCGACAAATTGGTACTACTGTCAATTTGTCGTCTGCGACAAATTGGTTCAACTGTCAATTTGTCGTTTGTGACAAATTGGTACTACTGTCAATTTGTCGTATGCGACAAATTGGTACTACTGTCAATTTGTCGTATGCGACAAATTGATTCAACTGTCAATTTGTCGTATGCGACAAATTGGTTCAACTGTCAATTTGTCGTATGCGACAATTTGGTGCAACTGTCAATTTGTCGTATGCGACAAATTGATTCAACTGTCAATTTGTCGTATGCGACAAATTGGTTCAACTGTCAATTTGTCGTATGCGACAATTTGGTGCAACTGTCAATTTGTCGTATGCGACAAATTGGTACTACTGTCAATTTGTCGTATGCGACAAATTGGTTCAACTGTCAATTTGTCGTATGCGACAAATTGATTCAACTGTCAATTTGTCGTATGCGACAAATTGGTTCAGCTGTCAATTTGTCGTAAGCGACAAATTGATTCAACTGTCAATTTGTCGTATGCGACAAATTGGTACTACTGTCAATTTGTCGTATGCGACAAATTGGTTTAACTGTCAATTTGTCGTATGCGACAAATTGGTTCAACTGTCAATTTGTCGTATGCGACAAATTGGTACTACTGTCAATTTGTCGTATGCGACAAATTGGTACTACTGCCAATTTGTCGTATGCGACAAATTGGTTCAACTGTCAATTTGTCGTATGCGACAAATTGGTACTACTGTCAATTTGTCGTATGCGACAAATTGGTACTACTGTCAATTTGTCGTATGCGACAAATTGGTTCAACTGTCAATTTGTCGTATGCGACAAATTGGTTCAACTGTCAACTTGTCGTATGCGACAAATTGGTTCAACTGTCAATTTGTCGTATGCGACAAATTGGTTCAACTGTCAATTTGTCGTATGCGACAAATTGGTTCAACTGTCAATTTGTCGTATGCGACAATTTGGTGCAACTGTCAATTTGTCGTATGCGACAAATTGGTACTACTGTCAATTTGTCGTATGCGACAAATTGGTTCAACTGTCAATTTGTCGTATGCGACAAATTGATTCAACTGTCAATTTGTCGTATGCGACAAATTGGTTCAGCTGTCAATTTGTCGTAAGCGACAAATTGATTCAACTGTCAATTTGTCGTATGCGACAAATTGGTACTACTGTCAATTTGTCGTATGCGACAAATTGGTTTAACTGTCAATTTGTCGTATGCGACAAATTGGTTCAACTGTCAATTTGTCGTATGCGACAAATTGGTACTACTGTCAATTTGTCGTATGCGACAAATTGGTACTACTGCCAATTTGTCGTATGCGACAAATTGGTTCAGCTGTCAATTTGTCGTAAGCGACAATTCAACTGTCAATTTGTCGTATGCGACAAATTGGTACTACTGTCAATTTGTCGTATGCGACAAATTGGTTCAACTGTAAATTTGTCGTATGCGACAATTTGGTGCAACTGTCAATTTGTCGTATGCGACAAATTGGTACTACTGTCAATTTGTCGTATGCGACAAATTGGTACTACTGTCAATTTGTCGTATGCGACAAATTGGTTCAACTGTCAATTTGTCGTATGCGACAAATTGGTACTACTGTCAATTTGTCGTATGCGACAAATTGGTACTACTGTCAATTTGTCGTATGCGACAAATTGGTTCAACTGTCAATTTGTCGTATGCGACAAATTGGTTCAGCTGTCAATTTGTCGTATGCGACAAATTGATTCAACTGTCAATTTGTCGTATGCGACAAATTGGTACTACTGTCAATTTTTCGTATGCGACAAACTGGTACTACTGTCAATTTGTCGTATGCGACAAATTGATTCAACTGTCAATTTGTCGTATGCGACAAATTGGTTCAACTGTCAATTTGTCGTATGCGACAAATTGATTCGACTGTCAATTTGTCGTATGCGACAAATTGGTACTACTGTCAATTTGTCGTATGCGACAAATTGGTACTACTGTCATATTGTCGTATGCGACAAATTGGTTCAACTGTCAATTTGTCGTATGCGACAAATTGATTCAACTGTCAATATGTCGTATGCGACAAATTGGTTCAGCTGTCAATTTGTCGTATGCGACAAATTGATTCAACTGTCAATTTGTCGTATGCGACAAATTGGTACAACTGTCAATTTGTCGTATGCGACAAATTGGTTTAACTGTCAATTTGTCGTAAGCGACAAATTGGTTCAACTGTCAATTTGTCGTATGCGACAAATTGGTACTACTGTCAATTTGTCGTATGCGACAAATTGGTTCAACTGTCAATTTGTCGTACGCGACAAATTGGTTCAACTGTCAACTTGTCGTATGCGACAAATTGGTTCAACTGTCAACTTGTCGTATGCGACAAATTGGTTCAACTGTCAATTTGTCGTATACGACAAATTGATTCAACTGTCAATTTGTCGTATGCGACAAATTGGTTCAACAGTCAATTTGTCGTATGTGACAAATTGGTACTACTGTCAATTTGTCGTATGCGACAAATTGGTTTAACTGACAATTTGTCGTATGCGACAAATTGGTACTACTGTCAATTTGTCGTATGCGACAAATTGGTTCAACTGTCAATTTGTCGTATGCGACAAATTGGTTCAACTGTCAATTTGTCGTATGCGACAAATTGATTTGACTGTCAATTTGTCGTATGCGACAAATTGGTACTACTGTCAATTTGTCGTATGCGACAAATTGGTACTACTGTCAATTTGTCGTATGCGACAAATTGGTTCAACTGTCAATTTGTCGTATGCGACAAATTGGTACTACTGTCAATTTGTCGTATGCGACAAATTGGTACTACTGTCAATTTGTCGTATGCGACAAATTGGTTCAACTGTCAATTTGTCGTATGCGACAAATTGATTCAACTGTCAATTTGTCGTATGCGACAAACTGGTTCAACTGTCAATTTGTCGTATGCGACAATTTGGTGCAACTGTCAATTTGTCGTATGCGACAAATTGGTACTACTGTCAATTTGTCGTATGCGACAAATTGGTACTACTGTCAATTTGTCGTATGCGACAAATTGGTTCAACTGTCAATTTGTCGTATGCGACAAATTGGTACTACTGTCAATTTGTCGTATGCGACAAATTGGTTCAACTGTCAATTTGTCGTATGCGACAAATTGGTACTACTGTCAATTTGTCGTATGCGACAAATTGGTACTACTGTCAATTTGTCGTATGCGACAAATTGGTTCAACTGTCAATTTGTCGTATGCGACAAATTGATTCAACTGTCAATTTGTCGTATGCGACAAATTGGTTCAACTGTCAATTTGTCGTATGCGACAAATTGGTACTACTGTCAATTTGTCGAATGCGACAAATTGGTACTACTGTCAATTTGTCGTATGCGACAAATTGGTTCAACTGTCAATTTGTCGTATGCGACAAATTGGTACTACTGTCAATTTGTCGTATGCGACAAATTGGTACTACTGTCAATTTGTCGTATGCGACAAATTGGTTCAACTGTCAATTTGTCGTATGCGACAAATTGGTTCAACTGTCAACTTGTCGTATGCGACAAATTGGTTCAACTGTCAATTTGTCGTATGCGACAAATTGGTTCAACTGTCAATTTGTCGTATGCGACAATTTGGTGCAACTGTCAATTTGTCGTATGCGACAAATTGGTACTATTGTCAATTTGTCGTATGCGACAAATTGGTACTACTGTCAATTTGTCGTCTGCGACAAATTGGTTCAACTGTCAATTTGTCGTTTGTGACAAATTGGTACTACTGTCAATTTGTCGTATGCGACAAATTGGTACTACTGTCAATTTGTCGTATGCGACAAATTGATTCAACTGTCAATTTGTCGTATGCGACAAATTGGTTCAACTGTCAATTTGTCGTATGCGACAATTTGGTGCAACTGTCAATTTGTCGTATGCGACAAATTGATTCAACTGTCAATTTGTCGTATGCGACAAATTGGTTCAACTGTCAATTTGTCGTATGCGACAATTTGGTGCAACTGTCAATTTGTCGTATGCGACAAATTGGTACTACTGTCAATTTGTCGTATGCGACAAATTGGTTCAACTGTCAATTTGTCGTATGCGACAAATTGGTTCAGCTGTCAATTTGTCGTAAGCGACAAATTGATTCAACTGTCAATTTGTCGTATGCGACAAATTGGTACTACTGTCAATTTGTCGTATGCGACAAATTGGTTTAACTGTCAATTTGTCGTATGCGACAAATTGGTTCAACTGTCAATTTGTCGTATGCGACAAATTGGTACTACTGTCAATTTGTCGTATGCGACAAATTGGTACTACTGCCAATTTGTCGTATGCGACAAATTGGTTCAACTGTCAATTTGTCGTATGCGACAAATTGGTACTACTGTCAATTTGTCGTATGCGACAAATTGGTACTACTGTCAATTTGTCGTATGCGACAAATTGGTTCAACTGTCAATTTGTCGTATGCGACAAATTGGTTCAACTGTCAACTTGTCGTATGCGACAAATTGGTTCAACTGTCAATTTGTCGTATGCGACAAATTGGTTCAACTGTCAATTTGTCGTATGCGACAAATTGGTTCAACTGTCAATTTGTCGTATGCGACAATTTGGTGCAACTGTCAATTTGTCGTATGCGACAAATTGGTACTACTGTCAATTTGTCGTATGCGACAAATTGGTTCAACTGTCAATTTGTCGTATGCGACAAATTGATTCAACTGTCAATTTGTCGTATGCGACAAATTGGTTCAGCTGTCAATTTGTCGTAAGCGACAAATTGATTCAACTGTCAATTTGTCGTATGCGACAAATTGGTACTACTGTCAATTTGTCGTATGCGACAAATTGGTTTAACTGTCAATTTGTCGTATGCGACAAATTGGTTCAACTGTCAATTTGTCGTATGCGACAAATTGGTACTACTGTCAATTTGTCGTATGCGACAAATTGGTACTACTGCCAATTTGTCGTATGCGACAAATTGGTTCAGCTGTCAATTTGTCGTAAGCGACAATTCAACTGTCAATTTGTCGTATGCGACAAATTGGTACTACTGTCAATTTGTCGTATGCGACAAATTGGTTCAACTGTAAATTTGTCGTATGCGACAATTTGGTGCAACTGTCAATTTGTCGTATGCGACAAATTGGTACTACTGTCAATTTGTCGTATGCGACAAATTGATTCAACTGTCAATTTGTCGTATGCGACAATTAGGTTCAACTGTCAATTTGTCGTATGCGACAATTTGGTGCAACTGTCAATTTGTCGTATGCGACAAATTGATTCAACTGTCAATTTGTCGTATGCGACAAATTGGTTCAACTGTCAATTTGTCGTATGCGACAAATTGGTTCAACTGTCAATTTGTCATATGCGACAAATTGGTACTACTGTCAATTTGTCGTATGCGACAAATTGGTACTACTGCCAATTTGTCGTATGCGACAAATTGGTTCAACTGTCAATTTGTCGTATGCGACAAATTGGTACTACTGTCAATTTGTCGTATGCGACAAATTGGTTCAACTGTCAATTTGTCGTATGCGACAAATTGGTTCAACTGTCAATTTGTCGTATGCGACAAATTGGTTCAACTGTCAATTTGTCGTATGCGACAATTTGGTGCAACTGTCAATTTGTCGTATGCGACAAATTGGTACTACTGTCAATTTGTCGTATGCGACAAATTGGTACTACTGCCAATTTGTCGTATGCGACAAATTGGTTCAGCTGTCAATTTGTCGTAAGCGACAAATTGGTTCAGCTGTCAATTTGTCGTATGCGACAAATTGGTACTACTGTCAATTTGTCGTATGCGACAAATTGGTTTAACTGTCAATTTGTCGTATGCGACAAATTGGTTCAACTGTCAATTTGTCGTATGCGACAAATTGGTACTACTGTCAATTTGTCGTATGCGACAAATTGGTACTACTGCCAATTTGTCGTATGCGACAAATTGGTTCAACTGTCAATTTGTCGTATGCGACAAATTGGTTCAACTGTCAACTTGTCGTATGCGACAAATTGGTTCAACTGTCAACTTGTCGTATGCGACAAATTGGTTCAACTGTCAATTTGTCGTATACGACAAATTGATTCACCTGTCAATTTGTCGTATGCGACAAATTGGTTCAACTGTCAATTTGTCGTATGCGACAAATTGGTTCAACTGTCAATTTGTCGTATGCGACAATTTGGTGCAACTGTCAATTTGTCGTATGCGACAAATTGATTCAACTGTCAATTTGTCGTATGCGACAAATTGGTTCAACTGTCAATTTGTCGTATGCGACAATTTGGTGCAACTGTCAATTTGTCGTATGCGACAAATTGGTACTACTGTCAATTTGTCGTATGCGACAAATTGGTTCAACTGTCAATTTGTCGTATGCGACAAATTGATTCAACTGTCAATTTGTCGTATGCGACAAATTGGTTCAGCTGTCAATTTGTCGTAAGCGACAAATTGATTCAACTGTCAATTTGTCGTATGCGACAAATTGGTACTACTGTCAATTTGTCGTATGCGACAAATTGGTTTAACTGTCAATTTGTCGTATGCGACAAATTGGTTCAACTGTCAATTTGTCGTATGCGACAAA
Organism: Oscheius myriophilus; assembly: GCA_964057215.1. Classification (NCBI taxonomy): domain Eukaryota; kingdom Metazoa; phylum Nematoda; class Chromadorea; order Rhabditida; family Rhabditidae; genus Oscheius; species Oscheius myriophilus. Next base: position 18,818,632 of record OZ059905.1, read on the forward strand.
TTGGTACTACTGTCAATTTGTCGTATGCGACAAATTGGTACTACTGCCAATTTGTCGTATGCGACAAATTGGTTCAGCTGTCAATTTGTCGTAAGCGACAAATTGATTCAACTGTCAATTTGTCGTATGCGACAAATTGGTACTACTGTCAATTTGTCGTATGCGACAAATTGGTTTAACTGTCAATTTGTCGTATGCGACAAATTGGTTCAACTGTCAATTTGTCGTATGCGACAAATTGGTACTACTGTCAATTTGTCGTATGCGACAAATTGGTACTACTGCCAATTTGTCGTATGCGACAAATTGGTTCAACTGTCAATTTGTCGTATGCGACAAATTGGTTCAACTGTCAACTTGTCGTATGCGACAAATTGGTTCAACTGTCAACTTGTCGTATGCGACAAATTGGTTCAACTGTCAATTTGTCGTATACGACAAATTGATTCAACTGTCAATTTGTCGTATGCGACAAATTGGTTCAACTGTCAATTTGTCGTATGCGACAAATTGGTACTACTGTCAATTTGTCGTATGCGACAAATTGATTCAACTGTCAATTTGTCGTATGCGACAAATTGGTACTACTGTCAATTTGTCGTATGCGACAAATTGGTTTAACTGTCAATTTGTCGTATGCGACAAATTGGTACTACTGTCAATTTGTCGTATGCGACAAATTGGTACTTCTGTCAATTTGTCGTATGCGACAAATTGGTTTAACTGTCAATTTGTCGTATGCGACAAATTGGTTCAACTGTCAATTTGTCGTATGCGACAAATTGATTCGACTGTCAATTTGTCGTATGCGACAAATTGGTACTACTGTCAATTTGTCGTATGCGACAAATTGGTACTACTGTCAATTTGTCGTATGCGACAAATTGGTTTAACTGTCAATTTGTCGTATGCGACAAATTGGTACTACTGTCAATTTGTCGTATGCGACAAATTGGTTTAACTGTCAATTTGTCGTATGCGACAAATTGGTTCAACTGTCAATTTGTCGTATGCGACAAATTGGTACTACTGTCAATTTGTCGTATGCGACAAATTGGTACTACTGCCAATTTGTCGTATGCGACAAATTGGTTCAACTGTCAATTTGTCGTATGCGACAAATTGGTTCAACTGTCAACTTGTCGTATGCGACAAATTGGTTCAACTGTCAACTTGTCGTATGCGACAAATTGGTTCAACTGTCAATTTGTCGTATACGACAAATTGATTCAACTGTCAATTTGTCGTATGCGACAAATTGGTTCAACTGTCAATTTGTCGAATGCGACAAATTGGTACTACTGTCAATTTGTCGTATGCGACAAATTGATTCAACTGTCAATTTGTCGTATGCGACAAATTGGTTCAACTGTCAATTTGTCGTATGCGACAATTTGGTGCAACTGTCAATTTGTCGTAGGCGACAAATTGATTCAACTGTCAATTTGTCGTATGCGACAAATTGGTTCAACTGTCAATTTGTCGTATGCGACAATTTGGTGCAACTGTCAATTTGTCGTATGCGACAAATTGGTACTACTGTCAATTTGTCGTATGCGACAAATTGGTTCAACTGTCAATTTGTCGTATGCGACAAATTGATTCAACTGTCAATTTGTCGTATGCGACAAATTGGTTCAGCTGTCAATTTGTCGTAAGCGACAAATTGATTCAACTGTCAATTTGTCGTATGCGACAAATTGGTACTACTGTCAATTTGTCGTATGCGACAAATTGGTTTAACTGTCAATTTGTCGTATGCGACAAATTGGTTCAACTGTCAATTTGTCGTATGCGACAAATTGGTTCAGCTGTCAATTTGTCGTAAGCGACAATTCAACTGTCAATTTGTCGTATGCGACAAATTGGTACTACTGTCAATTTGTCGTATGCGACAAATTGGTTCAACTGTCAATTTGTCGTATGCGACAATTTGGTGCAACTGTCAATTTGTCGTATGCGACAAATTGGTACTACTGTCAATTTGTCGTATGCGACAAATTGATTCAACTGTCAATTTGTCGTATGCGACAAATTGGTTCAACTGTCAATTTGTCGTATGCGACAATTTGGTGCAACTGTCAATTTGTCGTATGCGACAAATTGATTCAACTGTCAATTTGTCGTATGCGACAAATTGGTTCAACTGTCAATTTGTCGTATGCGACAATTTGGTGCAACTGTCAATTTGTCGTATGCGACAAATTGATTCAACTGTCAATTTGTCGTATGCGACAAATTGGTTCAGCTGTCAATTTGTCGTAAGCGACAAATTGATTCAACTGTCAATTTGTCGTATGCGACAAATTGGTACTACTGTCAATTTGTCGTATGCGACAAATTGGTTTAACTGTCAATTTGTCGTATGCGACAAATTGGTTCAACTGTCAATTTGTCGTATGCGACAAATTGGTACTACTGTCAATTTGTCGTATGCGACAAATTGGTTCAGCTGTCAATTTGTCGTAAGCGACAAATTGATTCAACTGTCAATTTGTCGTATGCGACAAATTGGTACTACTGTCAATTTGTCGTATGCGACAAATTGGTTTAACTGTCAATTTGTCGTATGCGACAAATTGGTTCAACTGTCAATTTGTCGTATGCGACAAATTGGTACTACTGTCAATTTGTCGTATGCGACAAATTGGAACTACTGCCAATTTGTCGTATGCGACAAATTGGTTCAACTGTCAATTTGTCGTATGCGACAAATTGGTTCAACTGTCAACTTGTCGTATGCGACAAATTGGTTCAACTGTCAACTTGTCGTATGCGACAAATTGGTTCAACTGTCAATTTGTCGTATACGACAAATTGATTCAACTGTCAATTTGTCGTATGCGACAAATTGGTTCAACTGTCAATTTGTCGTATGCGACAAATTGGTTCAACTTTAAATTTGTCTTATGCGACAAGTTGATTCAACTGTCAATTTGTCGTATGCGACAAACTGATTCGACTGTCAATTTGTCGTATGCGACAAATTGGTACTACTGTCAATTTGTCGTATGCGACAAATTAGTACTACTGTCAATTTGTCGTATGCGACAAATTGGTTCAACTGTCAATTTGTCGTATGCGACAAATTGATTCAACTGTCAAATTGTCGTAGGCGACAAATTGGTTCAGCTGTCAATTTGTCGTATGCGACAAATCGATTCAACTGTCAATTTGTCGTATGCGACAAATTGGTACTACTGTCAATTTGTCGTATGCGACAAATTGGTTCAGCTGTCAATTTGTCGTATGCGACAAATTGATTCAACTGTCAATTTGTCGTATGCGACAAATTGGTACTACTGTCAATTTGTCGTATGCGACAAATTGGTACTACTGTCAATTTGTCGTATGCGACAAATTGATTCAACTGTCAATTTGTCGTATGCGACAAATTGGTTCAACTGTCAATTTGTCGTATGCGACAAGTTGATTCGACTGTCAATTTGTCGTATGCGACAAATTGGTACTACTGTCAATTTGTCGTATGCGACAAATTGGTTTAACTGTCAATTTGTCGTATGCGACAAATTGGTTCAACTGTCAATTTGTCGTATGCGACAAATTGGTACTACTGTCAATTTGTCGTATGCGACAAATTGGTACTACTGCCAATTTGTCGTATGCGACAAATTGGTTCAGCTGTCAATTTGTCGTAAGCGACAATTCAACTGTCAATTTGTCGTATGCGACAAATTGGTACTACTGTCAATTTGTCGTATGCGACAAATTGGTTCAACTGTCAATTTGTCGTATGCGACAATTTGGTGCAACTGTCAATTTGTCGTATGCGACAAATTGGTACTACTGTCAATTTGTCGTATGCGACAAATTGATTCAACTGTCAATTTGTCGTATGCGACAAATTGGTTCAACTGTCAATTTGTCGTATGCGACAATTTGGTGCAACTGTCAATTTGTCGTATGCGACAAATTGATTCAACTGTCAATTTGTCGTATGCGACAAATTGGTTCAACTGTCAATTTGTCGTATGCGACAATTTGGTGCAACTGTCAATTTGTCGTATGCGACAAATTGATTCAACTGTCAATTTGTCGTATGCGACAAATTGGTTCAGCTGTCAATTTGTCGTAAGCGACAAATTGATTCAACTGTCAATTTGTCGTATGCGACAAATTGGTACTACTGTCAATTTGTCGTATGCGACAAATTGGTTTAACTGTCAATTTGTCGTATGCGACAAATTGGTTCAACTGTCAATTTGTCGTATGCGACAAATTGGTACTACTGTCAATTTGTCGTATGCGACAAATTGGTTCAGCTGTCAATTTGTCGTAAGCGACAAATTGATTCAACTGTCAATTTGTCGTATGCGACAAATTGGTACTACTGTCAATTTGTCGTATGCGACAAATTGGTTTAACTGTCAATTTGTCGTATGCGACAAATTGGTTCAACTGTCAATTTGTCGTATGCGACAAATTGGTACTACTGTCAATTTGTCGTATGCGACAAATTGGTACTACTGCCAATTTGTCGTATGCGACAAATTGGTTCAACTGTCAATTTGTCGTATGCGACAAATTGGTTCAACTGTCAACTTGTCGTATGCGACAAATTGGTTCAACTGTCAACTTGTCGTATGCGACAAATTGGTTCAACTGTCAATTTGTCGTATACGACAAATTGATTCAACTGTCAATTTGTCGTATGCGACAAATTGGTTCAACTGTCAATTTGTCGTATGCGACAAATTGGTACTACTGTCAATTTGTCGTATGCGACAAATTGATTCAACTGTCAATTTGTCGTATGCGACAAATTGGTACTACTGTCAATTTGTCGTATGCGACAAATTGGTTTAACTGTCAATTTGTCGTATGCGACAAATTGGTACTACTGTCAATTTGTCGTATGCGACAAATTGGTACTTCTGTCAATTTGTCGTATGCGACAAATTGGTTTAACTGTCAATTTGTCGTATGCGACAAATTGGTTCAACTGTCAATTTGTCGTATGCGACAAATTGATTCGACTGTCAATTTGTCGTATGCGACAAATTGGTACTACTGTCAATTTGTCGTATGCGACAAATTGGTACTACTGTCAATTTGTCGTATGCGACAAATTGGTTTAACTGTCAATTTGTCGTATGCGACAAATTGGTACTACTGTCAATTTGTCGTATGCGACAAATTGGTTTAACTGTCAATTTGTCGTATGCGACAAATTGGTTCAACTGTCAATTTGTCGTATGCGACAAATTGGTACTACTGCCAATTTGTCGTATGCGACAAATTGGTTCAACTGTCAATTTGTCGTATGCGACAAATTGATTCAACTGTCAATTTGTCGTATGCGACAAATTGGTTCAACTGTCAACTTGTCGTATGCGACAAATTGGTTCAACTGTCAATTTGTCGTATGCGACAAATTGGTTCAACTGTCAATTTGTCGTATGCGACAAATTGGTTCAACTTTAAATTTGTCTTATGCGACAAGTTGATTCAACTGTCAATTTGTCGTATGCGACAAACTGATTCGACTGTCAATTTGTCGTATGCGACAAATTGGTACTACTGTCAATTTGTCGTATGCGACAAATTAGTACTACTGTCAATTTGTCGTATGCGACAAATTGGTTCAACTGTCAATTTGTCGTATGCGACAAATTGATTCAACTGTCAAATTGTCGTAGGCGACAAATTGGTTCAGCTGTCAATTTGTCGTATGCGACAAATCGATTCAACTGTCAATTTGTCGTATGCGACAAATTGGTACTACTGTCAATTTGTCGTATGCGACAAATTGGTTCAGCTGTCAATTTGTCGTATGCGACAAATTGATTCAACTGTCAATTTGTCGTATGCGACAAATTGGTACTACTGTCAATTTGTCGTATGCGACAAATTGGTACTACTGTCAATTTGTCGTATGCGACAAATTGATTCAACTGTCAATTTGTCGTATGCGACAAATTGGTTCAACTGTCAATTTGTCGTATGCGACAAGTTGATTCGACTGTCAATTTGTCGTATGCGACAAATTGGTACTACTGTCAATTTGTCGTATGCGACAAATTGGTTCAACTGTCAACTTGTCGTATGCGACAAATTGGTTCAACTGTCAATTTGTCGTATGCGACAAATTGGTTCAACTGTCAATTTGTCGTATGCGACAAATTGGTTCAACTTTAAATTTGTCTTATGCGACAAGTTGATTCAACTGTCAATTTGTCGTATGCGACAAACTGATTCGACTGTCAATTTGTCGTATGCGACAAATTGGTACTACTGTCAATTTGTCGTATGCGACAAATTAGTACTACTGTCAATTTGTCGTATGCGACAAATTGGTTCAACTGTCAATTTGTCGTATGCGACAAATTGATTCAACTGTCAAATTGTCGTAGGCGACAAATTGGTTCAGCTGTCAATTTGTCGTATGCGACAAATCGATTCAACTGTCAATTTGTCGTATGCGACAAATTGGTACTACTGTCAATTTGTCGTATGCGACAAATTGGTTCAGCTGTCAATTTGTCGTATGCGACAAATTGATTCAACTGTCAATTTGTCGTATGCGACAAATTGGTACTACTGTCAATTTGTCGTATGCGACAAATTGGTACTACTGTCAATTTGTCGTATGCGACAAATTGATTCAACTGTCAATTTGTCGTATGCGACAAATTGGTTCAACTGTCAATTTGTCGTATGCGACAAGTTGATTCGACTGTCAATTTGTCGTATGCGACAAATTGGTACTACTGTCAATTTGTCGTATGCGACAAATTGGTTCAACTGTCAATTTGTCGTATGCGACAAATTGATTCAACTGTCAATTTGTCGTAGGCGACAAATTGGTTCAGCTGTCAATTTGTCGTATGCGACAAATTGATTCAACTGTCAAATTGTCGTATGCGACAAATTGGTACTACTGTCAATTTGTCGTATGCGACAAATTGGTTTAACTGTCAATTTGTCGTATGCGACAAATTGGTTCAACTGTCAATTTGTCGTATGCGACAAATTGGTACTACTGTCAATTTGTCGTATGCGACAAATTGGTACTACTGCCAATTTGTCGTACGCGACAAATTGGTTCAACTGTCAATTTATCGTATGCGACAAATTGGTTCAACTGTCAACTTGTCGTATGCGACAAATTGGTTCAACTGTCAACTTGTCGTATGCGACAAATTGGTTCAACTGTCAATTTGTCGTATACGACAAATTGATTCGACTGTCAATTTGTCGTATGCGACAAATTGGTACTACTGTCAATTTGTCGTATGCGACAAATTGGTACTACTGTCAATTTGTCGTATGCGACAAATTGGTACTACTGTCAATTTGTCGTATGCGACAAATTGGTACTACTGTCAATTTGTCGTATGCGACAAATTGGTTCAACTGTCAATTTGTCGTATGCGACAAATTGGTTCAACTGTCAATTTGTCGTATGCGACAAATTGGTACTACTGTCAATTTGTCGTATGCGACAAATTGGTACTACTGCCAATTTGTCGTATGCGACAAATTGGTTCAACTGTCAATTTGTCGTATGCGACAAATTGGTTCAACTGTCAATTTGTCGTATGCGACAAATTGGTTCAACTGTCAACTTGTCGTATGCGACAAATTGGTTCAACTGTCAACTTGTCGTATGCGACAAATTGGTTCAACTGTCAACTTGTCGTATGCGACAAATTGGTTCAACTGTCAACTTGTCGTATGCGACAAATTGGTTCAACTGTCAATTTGTCGTATACGACAAATTGATTCAACTGTCAATTTGTCGTATGCGACAAATTGGTTCAACTGTCAATTTGTCGTATGCGACAAATTGGTACTACTGTCAATTTGTCGTATGCGACAAATTGGTTTAACTGTCAATTTGTCGTATGCGACAAATTGGTACTACTGTCAATTTGTCGTATGCGACAAATTGGTTTAACTGTCAATTTGTCGTATGCGACAAATTGGTACTACTGTCAATTTGTCGTATGCGACAAATTGGTACTACTGTCAATTTGTCGTATGCGACAAATTGGTTCAACTGTCAATTTGTCGTATGCGAGAAATTGGTTCATTTGTCAATTTGTCGTATGCGACAAATTGATTCGACTGTCAATTTGTCGTATGCGACAAATTGGTACTACTTTCAATTTGTCGTATGCGACAAATTGGTACTACTGTCAATTTGTCGTATGCGACAAATTGGTTCAACTGTCAATTTGTCGTATGCGACAAATTGGTACTACTGTCAATTTGTCGTATGCGACAAATTGGTTCAACTGTCAATTTGTCGTATGCGAGAAATTGGTTCATTTGTCAATTTGTCGTATGCGACAAATTGATTCGACTGTCAATTTGTCGTATGCGACAAATTGGTACTACTTTCAATTTGTCGTATGCGACAAATTGGTACTACTGTCAATTTGTCGTATGCGACAAATTGGTTCAACTGTCAATTTGTCGTATGCGACAAATTGGTACTACTGTCAATTTGTCGTATGCGACAAATTGGTACTACTGTCAATTTGTCGTATGCGACAAATTGGTTCAACTGTCAATTTGTCGTATGCGACAAATTGATTCAACTGTCAATTTGTCGTATGCGACAAATTGGTTCAACTGTCAATTTGTCGTATGCGACAATTTGGTGCAACTGTCAATTTGTCGTATGCGACAAATTGGTACTACTGTCAATTTGTCGTATGCGACAAATTGGTACTACTGTCAATTTGCCGTATGCGACAAATTGGTTCAACTGTCAATTTGTCGTATGCGACAAATTGGTTCAACTGTCAATTTGTCGTATGCGACAAATTGGTACTACTGTCAATTTGTCGTATGCGACAAATTGGTTCAACTGTCAATTTGTCGTATGCGACAAATTGGTTCAACTGTCAACTTGTCGTATGCGACAAATTGGTTCAACTGTCAATTTGTCGTATGCGACAAATTGGTTCAACTGTCAATTTGTCGTATACGACAAATTGATTCAACTGTCAATTTGTCGTATGCGACAAAATGGTTCAACTGTCAATTTGTCGTATGCGACAAATTGATTCAACTGTCAATTTGTCGTATGCGACAAATTGGTTCAACTGTCAATTTGTCGTATGCGACAAATTGGTTCAACTGTCAATTTGTCGTATGCGACAAATTGGTTCAACTGTCAATTTGTCGTATACGACAAATTGATTCAACTGTCAATTTGTCGTATGCGACAAAATGGTTTAACTGTCAATTTGTCGTATGCGACAAATTGGTTCAACTGTCAATTTGTCGTTTGCGACAAATTGATTCAACTGTCAATTTGTCGTATGCGACAAATTGGTTCAACAGTCAATTTGTCGTATGCGACAAATTGGTACTACTGTCAATTTGTCGTATGCGACAAATTGATTCAACTGTCAATTTGTCGTATGCGACAAATTGGTTCAACTGTCAATTTGTCGTATGCGACAAATTGATTCGACTGTCAATTTGTCGTATGCGACAAATTGGTACTACTGTCAGTTTGTCGTATGCGACAAATTGGTACTACTGTCAATTTGTCGTATGCGACAAATTGGTTCAACTGTCAATTTGTCGTATGCGACAAATTGGTTCAGCTGTCAATTTGTCGTATGCGACAAATTGATTCAACTGTCAATTTGTCGTATGCGACAAATTGGTACTACTGTCAATTTGTCGTATGCGACAAATTGGTACTACTGTCAATTTGTCGTATGCGACAAATTGATTCAACTGTCAATTTGTCGTATGCGACAAATTGGTTCAACTGTCAATTTGTCGTATGCGACAAATTGATTCGACTGTCAATTTGTCGTATGCGACAAATTGGTACTACTGTCAATTTGTCGTATGCGACAAATTGGTACTACTGTCAATTTGTCGTATGCGACAAATTGGTTCAACTGTCAATTTGTCGTATGCGACAAATTGATTCAACTGTCAATATGTCGTATGCGACAAATTGGTTCAGCTGTCAATTTGTCGTATGCGACAAATTGATTCAACTGTCAATTTGTCGTATGCGACAAATTGGTACTACTGTCAATTTGTCGTATGCGACAAATTGGTACTACTGTCAATTTGTCGTATGCGACAAATTGATTCAACTGTCAATTTGTCGTATGCGACAAATTGGTTCAACTGTCAATTTGTCGTATGCGACAAATTGGTTCAACTGTCAATTTGTCGTATGCGACAAATTGATTCGACTGTCAATTTGTCGTATGCGACAAATTGGTACTACTGTCAATTTGTCGTATGCGACAAATTGGTACTACTGTCAATTTGTCGTATGCGACAAATTGGTTCAACTGTCAATTTGTCGTATGCGACAAATTGATTCAACTGTCAATATGTCGTATGCGACAAATTGGTTCAGCTGTCAATTTGTCGTATGCGACAAATTGATTCAACTGTCAATTTGTCGTATGCGACAAATTGGTACTACTGTCAATTTGTCGTATGCGACAAATTGGTTTAACTGTCAATTTGTCGTAAGCGACAAATTGGTTCAACTGTCAATTTGTCGTATGCGACAAATTGGTACTACTGACAATTTGTCGTATGCGACAAATTGGTACTACTGTCAATTTGTCGTATGCGACAAATTGGTTCAACTGTCAATTTGTCGTATGCGACAATTTGGTTCAACTGTCAACTTGTCGTATGCGACAAATTGGTTCAACTGTCAATTTGTCGTATACGACAAATTGATTCAACTGTCAATTTGTCGTATGCGACAAATTGGTTCAACTGTCAATTTGTCGTATGCGACAAATTGGTACTACTGTCAATTTGTCGTATGCGACAAATTGATTCAACTGTCAATTTGTCGTATGCGACAAATTGGTACTACTGTCAATTTGTCGTATGCGACAAATTGGTACTTCTGCCAATTTGTCGTATGCGACAAATTGGTTCAACTGTCAATTTGTCGTATGCGACAAATTGGTTCAACTGTCAACTTGTCGTATGCGACAAATTGGTTCAACTGTCAACTTGTCGTATGCGACAAATTGGTTCAACTGTCAACTTGTCGTATGCGACAAATTGGTTCAACTGTCAACTTGTCGTATGCGACAAATTGGTTCAACTGTCAATTTGTCGTATACGACAAATTGATTCAACTGTCAATTTGTCGTATGCGACAAATTGGTTCAACTGTCAATTTGTCGTATGCGACAAATTGGTACTACTGTCAATTTGTCGTATGCGACAAATTGGTTTAACTGTCAATTTGTCGTATGCGACAAATTGGTACTACTGTCAATTTGTCGTATGCGACAAATTGGTTTAACTGTCAATTTGTCGTATGCGACAAATTGGTACTACTGTCAATTTGTCGTATGCGACAAATTTGTACTACTGTCAATTTGTCGTATGCGACAAACTGGTTCAACTGTCAATTTGTCGTATGCGACAAATTGGTTCAACTGTCAATTTGTCGTATGCGACAAATTGATTCGACTGTCAATTTGTCGTATGCGACAAATTGGTACTACTGTCAATTTGTCGTATGCGACAAATTGGTACTACTGTCAATTTGTCGTATGCGACAAATTGGTTCAACTGTCAATTTGTCGTATGCGACAAATTGGTACTACTGTCAATTTGTCGTATGCGACAAATTGGTACTACTGTCAATTTGTCGTATGCGACAAATTGATTCAACTGTCAATTTGTCGTATGCGACAAATTGGTTCAACTGTCAATTTGTCGTATGCGACAATTTGGTGCAACTGTCAATTTGTCGTATGCGACAAATTGGTACTACTGTCAATTTGTCGTATGCGACAAATTGGTACTACTGTCAATTTGTCGTATGCGACAAATTGGTTCAACTGTCAATTTGTCGTATGCGACAAATTGGTTCAACTGTCAATTTGTCGTATGCGACAAATTGGTACTACTGTCAATTTGTCGTATGCGACAAATTGGTTCATCTGTCAATTTGTCGTATGCGACAAATTGGTTCAACTGTCAACTTGTCGTTTGCGACAAATTGGTTCAACTGTCAATTTGTCGTATGCGACAAATTGGTTCAACTGTCAACTTGTCGTATGCGACAAATTGGTTCAACTGTCAATTTGTCGTATACGACAAATTGATTCAACTGTCAATTTGTCGTATGCGACAAATTGGTTCAACTGTCAATTTGTCGTATGCGACAAATTGGTACTACTGTCAATTTGTCGTATGCGACAAATTGATTCAACTGTCAATTTGTCGTATGCGACAAATTGGTACTACTGTCAATTTGTCGTATGCGACAAATTGGTTTAACTGTCAATTTGTCGTATGCGACAAATTGGTACTACTGTCAATTTGTCGTATGCGACAAATTGGTACTACTGTCAATTTGTCGTAGGCGACAAATTGGTTCAACTGTCAATTTGTCGTATGCGACAAATTGGTTCAACTGTCAATTTGTCGTATGCGACAAATTGATTCGACTGTCAATTTGTCGTATGCGACAAATTGGTACTACTGTCAATTTGTCGTATGCGACAAATTGGTACTACTGTCAATTTGTCGTATGCGACAAATTGGTACTACTGTCAATTTGTCGTATGCGACAAATTGGTACTACTGTCAATTTGTCGTATGCGACAAATTGGTTCAACTGTCAATTTGTCGTATGCGACAAATTGGTTCAACTGTCAATTTGTCGTATGCGACAAATTGGTACTACTGTCAATTTGTCGTATGCGACAAATTGGTACTACTGCCAATTTGTCGTATGCGACAAATTGGTTCAACTGTCAATTTGTCGTATGCGACAAATTGGTTCAACTGTCAACTTGTCGTATGCGACAAATTGGTTCAACTGTCAACTTGTCGTATGCGACAAATTGGTTCAACTGTCAACTTGTCGTATGCGACAAATTGGTTCAACTGTCAACTTGTCGTATGCGACAAATTGGTTCAACTGTCAATTTGTCGTATACGACAAATTGATTCAACTGTCAATTTGTCGTATGCGACAAATTGGTTCAACTGTCAATTTGTCGTATGCGACAAATTGGTACTACTGTCAATTTGTCGTATGCGACAAATTGGTTTAACTGTCAATTTGTCGTATGCGACAAATTGGTACTACTGTCAATTTGTCGTATGCGACAAATTGGTTTAACTGTCAATTTGTCGTATGCGACAAATTGGTACTACTGTCAATTTGTCGTATGCGACAAATTTGTACTACTGTCAATTTGTCGTATGCGACAAATTGGTTCAACTGTCAATTTGTCGTATGCGACAAATTGGTTCAACTGTCAATTTCTCGTATGCGACAAATTGATTCGACTGTCAATTTGTCGTATGCGACAAATTGGTACTACTGTCAATTTGTCGTATGCGACAAATTGGTACTACTGTCAATTTGTCGTATGCGACAAATTGGTTCAACTGTCAATTTGTCGTATGCGACAAATTGGTACTACTGTCAATTTGTCGTATGCGACAAATTGGTACTACTGTCAATTTGTCGTATGCGACAAATTGGTTCAACTGTCAATTTGTCGTATGCGACAAATTGATTCAACTGTCAATTTGTCGTATGCGACAAATTGGTTCAACTGTCAATTTGTCGTATGCGACAATTTGGTGCAACTGTCAATTTGTCGTATGCGACAAATTGGTACTACTGTCAATTTGTCGTATGCGACAAATTGGTACTACTGTCAATTTGTCGTATGCGACAAATTGGTTCAACTGTCAATTTGTCGTATGCGACAAATTGGTTCAACTGTCAATTTGTCGTATGCGACAAATTGGTACTACTGTCAATTTGTCGTATGCGACAAATTGGTTCAACTGTCAATTTGTCGTATGCGACAAATTGGTTCAACTGTCAACTTGTCGTATGCGACAAATTGGTTCAACTGTCAATTTGTCGTATGCGACAAATTGGTTCAACTGTCAATTTGTCGTATACGACAAATTGATTCAACTGTCAATTTGTCGTATGCGACAAAATGGTTCAACTGTCAATTTGTCGTATGCGACAAATTGATTCAACTGTCAATTTGTCGTATGCGACAAATTGGTTCAACTGTCAATTTGTCGTATGCGACAAATTGGTTCAACTGTCAATTTGTCGTATGCGACAAATTGGTTCAACTGTCAATTTGTCGTATACGACAAATTGATTCAACTGTCAATTTGTCGTATGCGACAAATTGGTTCAACTGTCAATTTGTCGTTTGCGACAAATTGATTCAACTGTCAATTTGTCGTATGCGACAAATTGGTTCAACAGTCAATTTGTCGTATGCGACAAATTGGTACTACTGTCAATTTGTCGTATGCGACAAATTGATTCAACTGTCAATTTGTCGTATGCGACAAATTGGTTCAACTGTCAATTTGTCGAATGCGACAAATTGATTCGACTGTCAATTTGTCGTATGCGACAAATTGGTACTACTGTCAGTTTGTCGTATGCGACAAATTGGTACTACTGTCAATTTGTCGTATGCGACAAATTGGTTCAACTGTCAATTTGTCGTATGCGACAAATTGGTTCAACTGTCAATTTGTCGTATACGACAAATTGATTCAACTGTCAATTTGTCGTATGCGACAAAATGGTTCAACTGTCAATTTGTCGTATGCGACAAATACTACTGTCAATTTGTCGTATGCGACAAATTGATTCAACTGTCAATTTGTCGTATGCGACAAATTGGTTCAACTGTCAATTTGTCGTATGCGACAATTTGGTGCAACTGTCAATTTGTCGTATGCGACAAATTGGTACTACTGTCAATTTGTCGTATGCGACAAATTGGTACTACTGTCAATTTGTCGTATGCGACAAATTGGTTCAACTGTCAATTTGTCGTATGCGACAAATTGGTTCAACTGTCAATTTGTCGTATGCGACAAATTGGTACTACTGTCAATTTGTCGTATGCGACAAATTGGTTCAACTGTCAATTTGTCGTATGCGACAAATTGGTTCAACTGTCAACTTGTCGTTTGCGACAAATTGGTTCAACTGTCAATTTGTCGTATGCGACAAATTGGTTCAACTGTCAACTTGTCGTATGCGACAAATTGGTTCAACTGTCAATTTGTCGTATACGACAAATTGATTCAACTGTCAATTTGTCGTATGCGACAAATTGGTTCAACTGTCAATTTGTCGTATGCGACAAATTGGTACTACTGTCAATTTGTCGTATGCGACAAATTGATTCAACTGTCAATTTGTCGTATGCGACAAATTGGTACTACTGTCAATTTGTCGTATGCGACAAATTGGTTTAACTGTCAATTTGTCGTATGCGACAAATTGGTACTACTGTCAATTTGTCGTATGCGACAAATTGGTACTACTGTCAATTTGTCGTAGGCGACAAATTGGTTCAACTGTCAATTTGTCGTATGCGACAAATTGGTTCAACTGTCAATTTGTCGTATGCGACAAATTGATTCGACTGTCAATTTGTCGTATGCGACAAATTGGTACTACTGTCAATTTGTCGTATGCGACAAATTGGTACTACTGTCAATTTGTCGTATGCGACAAATTGGTACTACTGTCAATTTGTCGTATGCGACAAATTGGTACTACTGTCAATTTGTCGTATGCGACAAATTGGTTCAACTGTCAATTTGTCGTATGCGACAAATTGGTTCAACTGTCAATTTGTCGTATACGACAAATTGATTCAACTGTCAATTTGTCGTATGCGACAAATTGGTTCAACTGTCAATTTGTCGTATGCGACAAATTGGTACTACTGTCAATTTGTCGTATGCGACAAATTGGTACTACTGTCAATTTGTCGTATGCGACAAATTGGTTTAACTGTCAATTTGTCGTATGCGACAAATTGGTACTACTGTCAATTTGTCGTATGCGACAAATTGGTACTACTGTCAATTTGTCGTAGGCGACAAATTGGTTCAACTGTCAATTTGTCGTATGCGACAAATTGGTTCAACTGTCAATTTGTCGTATGCGACAAATTGATTCGACTGTCAATTTGTCGTATGCGACAAATTGGTACTACTGTCAATTTGTCGTATGCGACAAATTGGTACTACTGTCAATTTGTCGTATGCGACAAATTGGTACTACTGTCAATTTGTCGTATGCGACAAATTGGTACTACTGTCAATTTGTCGTATGCGACAAATTGGTTCAACTGTCAATTTGTCGTATGCGACAAATTGGTACTACTGTCAATTTGTCGTATGCGACAAATTGGTACTACTGCCAATTTGTCGTATGCGACAAATTGGTTCAACTGTCAATTTGTCGTATGCGACAAATTGGTTCAACTGTCAACTTGTCGTATGCGACAAATTGGTTCAACTGTCAACTTGTCGTATGCGACAAATTGGTTCAACTGTCAACTTGTCGTATGCGACAAATTGGTTCAACTGTCAACTTGTCGTATGCGACAAATTGGTTCAACTGTCAATTTGTCGTATACGACAAATTGATTCAACTGTCAATTTGTCGTATGCGACAAATTGGTTCAACTGTCAATTTGTCGTATGCGACAAATTGGTACTACTGTCAATTTGTCGTATGCGACAAATTGGTTTAACTGTCAATTTGTCGTATGCGACAAATTGGTACTACTGTCAATTTGTCGTATGCGACAAATTGGTTTAACTGTCAATTTGTCGTATGCGACAAATTGGTACTACTGTCAATTTGTCGTATGCGACAAATTTGTACTACTGTCAATTTGTCGTATGCGACAAATTGGTTCAACTGTCAATTTGTCGTATGCGACAAATTGGTTCAACTGTCAATTTCTCGTATGCGACAAATTGATTCGACTGTCAATTTGTCGTATGCGACAAATTGGTACTACTGTCAATTTGTCGTATGCGACAAATTGGTACTACTGTCAATTTGTCGTATGCGACAAATTGGTTCAACTGTCAATTTGTCGTATGCGACAAATTGGTACTACTGTCAATTTGTCGTATGCGACAAATTGGTACTACTGTCAATTTGTCGTATGCGACAAATTGGTTCAACTGTCAATTTGTCGTATGCGACAAATTGATTCAACTGTCAATTTGTCGTATGCGACAAATTGGTTCAACTGTCAATTTGTCGTATGCGACAATTTGGTGCAACTGTCAATTTGTCGTATGCGACAAATTGGTACTACTGTCAATTTGTCGTATGCGACAAATTGGTACTACTGTCAATTTGTCGTATGCGACAAATTGGTTCAACTGTCAATTTGTCGTATGCGACAAATTGGTTCAACTGTCAATTTGTCGTATGCGACAAATTGGTACTACTGTCAATTTGTCGTATGCGACAAATTGGTTCAACTGTCAATTTGTCGTATGCGACAAATTGGTTCAACTGTCAACTTGTCGTATGCGACAAATTGGTTCAACTGTCAATTTGTCGTATGCGACAAATTGGTTCAACTGTCAATTTGTCGTATACGACAAATTGATTCAACTGTCAATTTGTCGTATGCGACAAAATGGTTCAACTGTCAATTTGTCGTATGCGACAAATTGATTCAACTGTCAATTTGTCGTATGCGACAAATTGGTTCAACTGTCAATTTGTCGTATGCGACAAATTGGTTCAACTGTCAATTTGTCGTATGCGACAAATTGGTTCAACTGTCAATTTGTCGTATACGACAAATTGATTCAACTGTCAATTTGTCGTATGCGACAAATTGGTTCAACTGTCAATTTGTCGTTTGCGACAAATTGATTCAACTGTCAATTTGTCGTATGCGACAAATTGGTTCAACAGTCAATTTGTCGTATGCGACAAATTGGTACTACTGTCAATTTGTCGTATGCGACAAATTGATTCAACTGTCAATTTGTCGTATGCGACAAATTGGTTCAACTGTCAATTTGTCGAATGCGACAAATTGATTCGACTGTCAATTTGTCGTATGCGACAAATTGGTACTACTGTCAGTTTGTCGTATGCGACAAATTGGTACTACTGTCAATTTGTCGTATGCGACAAATTGGTTCAACTGTCAATTTGTCGTATGCGACAAATTGGTTCAACTGTCAATTTGTCGTATACGACAAATTGATTCAACTGTCAATTTGTCGTATGCGACAAAATGGTTCAACTGTCAATTTGTCGTATGCGACAAATTGATTCAACTGTCAATTTGTCGTATGCGACAAATTGGTTCAACTGTCAATTTGTCGTATGCGACAAATTGGTTCAACTGTCAATTTGTCGTATGCGACAAATTGGTACTACTGTCAATTTGTCGTATGCGACAAATTGGTTCAACTGTCAATTTGTCGTATGCGACAAATTGGTTCAACTGTCAACTTGTCGTATGCGACAAATTGGTTCAACTGTCAATTTGTCGTATGCGACAAATTGGTTCAACTGTCAATTTGTCGTATACGACAAATTGATTCAACTGTCAATTTGTCGTATGCGACAAAATGGTTCAACTGTCAATTTGTCGTATGCGACAAATTGATTCAACTGTCAATTTGTCGTATGCGACAAATTGGTTCAACTGTCAATTTGTCGTATGCGACAAATTGGTTCAACTGTCAATTTGTCGTATGCGACAAATTGGTTCAACTGTCAATTTGTCGTATACGACAAATTGATTCAACTGTCAATTTGTCGTATGCGACAAATTGGTTCAACTGTCAATTTGTCGTTTGCGACAAATTGATTCAACTGTCAATTTGTCGTATGCGACAAATTGGTTCAACAGTCAATTTGTCGTATGCGACAAATTGGTACTACTGTCAATTTGTCGTATGCGACAAATTGATTCAACTGTCAATTTGTCGTTTGCGACAAATTGATTCAACTGTCAATTTGTCGTATGCGACAAATTGGTTCAACAGTCAATTTGTCGTATGCGACAAATTGGTACTACTGTCAATTTGTCGTATGCGACAAATTGGTTCAACTGTCAACTTGTCGTATGCGACAAATTGGTTCAACTGTCAATTTGTCGTATGCGACAAATTGGTTCAACTGTCAATTTGTCGTATACGACAAATTGATTCAACTGTCAATTTGTCGTATGCGACAAAATGGTTCAACTGTCAATTTGTCGTATGCGACAAATTGATTCAACTGTCAATTTGTCGTATGCGACAAATTGGTTCAACTGTCAATTTGTCGTATGCGACAAATTGGTTCAACTGTCAATTTGTCGTATTCGACAAATTGGTTCAACTGTCAATTTGTCGTATACGACAAATTGATTCAACTGTCAATTTGTCGTATGCGACAAATTGGTTCAACTGTCAATTTGTCGTTTGCGACAAATTGATTCAACTGTCAATTTGTCGTATGCGACAAATTGGTTCAACAGTCAATTTGTCGTATGCGACAAATTGGTACTACTGTCAATTTGTCGTATGCGACAAATTGATTCAACTGTCAATTTGTCGTTTGCGACAAATTGATTCAACTGTCAATTTGTCGTATGCGACAAATTGGTTCAACAGTCAATTTGTCGTATGCGACAAATTGGTACTACTGTCAATTTGTCGTATGCGACAAATTGATTCAACTGTCAATTTGTCGTATGCGACAAATTGGTTCAACTGTCAATTTGTCGAATGCGACAAATTGATTCGACTGTCAATTTGTCGTATGCGACAAATTGGTACTACTGTCAGTTTGTCGTATGCGACAAATTGGTACTACTGTCAATTTGTCGTATGCGACAAATTGGTACTACTGTCAATTTGTCGTATGCGACAAATTGGTACTACTGTCAATTTGTCGTATGCGACAAATTGATTCAACTGTCAATTTGTCGTATGCGACAAATTGGTTCAACTGTCAATTTGTCGTATGCGACAAATTGATTCGACTGTCAATTTGTCGTATGCGACAAATTGGTACTACTGTCAATTTGTCGTATGCGACAAATTGGTACTACTGTCAATTTGTCGTATGCGACAAATTGGTTCAACTGTCAATTTGTCGTATGCGACAAATTGATTCAACTGTCAATATGTCGTATGCGACAAATTGGTTCAGCTGTCAATTTGTCGTATGCGACAAATTGATTCAACTGTCAATTTGTCGTATGCGACAAATTGGTACTACTGTCAATTTGTCGTATGCGACAAAATGGTTCAACTGTCAATTTGTCGTATGCGACAAATTGGTTCAACTGTCAATTTGTCGTATGCGACAAATTGGTACTACTGTCAATTTGTCGTATGCGACAAATTGGTACTACTGTCAATTTGTCGTATGCGACAAATTGGTTCAACTGTCAATTTGTCGTATGCGACAAATTGGTACTACTGTCAATTTGTCGAATGCGACAAATTGGTACTACTGCCAATTTGTCGTATGCGACAAATTGGTTCAACTGTCAATTTGTCGTATGCGACAAATTGGTACTACTGTCAATTTGTCGTATGCGACAAATTGATTCAACTGTCAATTTGTCGTATGCGACAAATTGGTTCAACTGTCAATTTGTCGTATGCGACAATTTGGTGCAACTGTCAATTTGTCGTATGCGACAAATTGATTCAACTGTCAATTTGTCGTATGCGACAAATTGGTTCAACTGTCAATTTGTCGTATGCGACAATTTGGTGCAACTGTCAATTTGTCGTATGCGACAAATTGGTACTACTGTCAATTTGTCGTATGCGACAAATTGGTTCAACTGTCAATTTGTCGTATGCGACAAATTGGTACTACTGTCAATTTGTCGTATGCGACAAATTGGTACTACTGTCAATTTGTCGTATGCGACAAATTGGTTCAACTGTCAATTTGTCGTATGCGACAAATTGGTTCAACTGTCAATTTGTCGTATGCGACAAATTGGTACTACTGTCAATTTGTCGTATGCGACAAATTGGTTCAACTGTCAATTTGTCGTATGCGACAAATTGGTTCAACTGTCAACTTGTCGTATGCGACAAATTGGTTCAACTGTCAATTTGTCGTATGCGACAAATTGGTTCAACTGTCAATTTGTCGTATACGACAAATTGATTCAACTGTCAATTTGTCGTATGCGACAAAATGGTTCAACTGTCAATTTGTCGTATGCGACAAATTGATTCAACTGTCAATTTGTCGTATGCGACAAATTGGTTCAACTGTCAATTTGTCGTATGCGACAAATTGGTTCAACTGTCAATTTGTCGTATGCGACAAATTGGTTCAACTGTCAATTTGTCGTATACGACAAATTGATTCAACTGTCAATTTGTCGTATGCGACAAATTGGTTCAACTGTCAATTTGTCGTTTGCGACAAATTGATTCAACTGTCAATTTGTCGTATGCGACAAATTGGTTCAACAGTCAATTTGTCGTATGCGACAAATTGGTACTACTGTCAATTTGTCGTATGCGACAAATTGATTCAACTGTCAATTTGTCGTATGCGACAAATTGGTTCAACTGTCAATTTGTCGAATGCGACAAATTGATTCGACTGTCAATTTGTCGTATGCGACAAATTGGTACTACTGTCAGTTTGTCGTATGCGACAAATTGGTACTACTGTCAATTTGTCGTATGCGACAAATTGGTTCAACTGTCAATTTGTCGTATGCGACAAATTGGTTCAACTGTCAATTTGTCGTATACGACAAATTGATTCAACTGTCAATTTGTCGTATGCGACAAAATGGTTCAACTGTCAATTTGTCGTATGCGACAAATACTACTGTCAATTTGTCGTATGCGACAAATTGATTCAACTGTCAATTTGTCGTATGCGACAAATTGGTTCAACTGTCAATTTGTCGTATGCGACAATTTGGTGCAACTGTCAATTTGTCGTATGCGACAAATTGGTACTACTGTCAATTTGTCGTATGCGACAAATTGGTACTACTGTCAATTTGTCGTATGCGACAAATTGGTTCAACTGTCAATTTGTCGTATGCGACAAATTGGTTCAACTGTCAATTTGTCGTATGCGACAAATTGGTACTACTGTCAATTTGTCGTATGCGACAAATTGGTTCAACTGTCAATTTGTCGTATGCGACAAATTGGTTCAACTGTCAACTTGTCGTTTGCGACAAATTGGTTCAACTGTCAATTTGTCGTATGCGACAAATTGGTTCAACTGTCAACTTGTCGTATGCGACAAATTGGTTCAACTGTCAATTTGTCGTATACGACAAATTGATTCAACTGTCAATTTGTCGTATGCGACAAATTGGTTCAACTGTCAATTTGTCGTATGCGACAAATTGGTACTACTGTCAATTTGTCGTATGCGACAAATTGATTCAACTGTCAATTTGTCGTATGCGACAAATTGGTACTACTGTCAATTTGTCGTATGCGACAAATTGGTTTAACTGTCAATTTGTCGTATGCGACAAATTGGTACTACTGTCAATTTGTCGTATGCGACAAATTGGTACTACTGTCAATTTGTCGTAGGCGACAAATTGGTTCAACTGTCAATTTGTCGTATGCGACAAATTGGTTCAACTGTCAATTTGTCGTATGCGACAAATTGATTCGACTGTCAATTTGTCGTATGCGACAAATTGGTACTACTGTCAATTTGTCGTATGCGACAAATTGGTACTACTGTCAATTTGTCGTATGCGACAAATTGGTACTACTGTCAATTTGTCGTATGCGACAAATTGGTACTACTGTCAATTTGTCGTATGCGACAAATTGGTTCAACTGTCAATTTGTCGTATGCGACAAATTGGTACTACTGTCAATTTGTCGTATGCGACAAATTGGTACTACTGTCAATTTGTCGTATGCGACAAATTGGTTCAACTGTCAATTTGTCGTATGCGACAAATTGGTACTACTGTCAATTTGTCGTATGCGACAAATTGGTACTACTGTCAATTTGTCGTATGCGACAAATTGGTTCAACTGTCAATTTGTCGTATGCGACAAATTGGTACTACTGTCAATTTGTCGAATGCGACAAATTGGTACTACTGCCAATTTGTCGTATGCGACAAATTGGTTCAACTGTCAATTTGTCGTATGCGACAAATTGGTACTACTGTCAATTTGTCGTATGCGACAAATTGATTCAACTGTCAATTTGTCGTATGCGACAAATTGGTTCAACTGTCAATTTGTCGTATGCGACAATTTGGTGCAACTGTCAATTTGTCGTATGCGACAAATTGGTACTACTGTCAATTTGTCGTATGCGACAAATTGGTTCAACTGTCAATTTGTCGTATGCGACAATTTGGTGCAACTGTCAATTTGTCGTATGCGACAAATTGGTACTACTGTCAATTTGTCGTATGCGACAAATTGGTTCAACTGTCAATTTGTCGTATGCGACAAATTGGTACTACTGTCAATTTGTCGTATGCGACAAATTGGTACTACTGTCAATTTGTCGTATGCGACAAATTGGTTCAACTGTCAATTTGTCGTATGCGACAAATTGGTTCAACTGTCAATTTGTCGTATGCGACAAATTGGTACTACTGTCAATTTGTCGTATGCGACAAATTGGTTCAACTGTCAATTTGTCGTATGCGACAAATTGGTTCAACTGTCAACTTGTCGTATGCGACAAATTGGTTCAACTGTCAATTTGTCGTATGCGACAAATTGGTTCAACTGTCAATTTGTCGTATACGACAAATTGATTCAACTGTCAATTTGTCGTATGCGACAAAATGGTTCAACTGTCAATTTGTCGTATGCGACAAATTGATTCAACTGTCAATTTGTCGTATGCGACAAATTGGTTCAACTGTCAATTTGTCGTATGCGACAAATTGGTTCAACTGTCAATTTGTCGTATGCGACAAATTGGTTCAACTGTCAATTTGTCGTATACGACAAATTGATTCAACTGTCAATTTGTCGTATGCGACAAATTGGTTCAACTGTCAATTTGTCGTTTGCGACAAATTGATTCAACTGTCAATTTGTCGTATGCGACAAATTGGTTCAACAGTCAATTTGTCGTATGCGACAAATTGGTACTACTGTCAATTTGTCGTATGCGACAAATTGATTCAACTGTCAATTTGTCGTATGCGACAAATTGGTTCAACTGTCAATTTGTCGAATGCGACAAATTGATTCGACTGTCAATTTGTCGTATGCGACAAATTGGTACTACTGTCAGTTTGTCGTATGCGACAAATTGGTACTACTGTCAATTTGTCGTATGCGACAAATTGGTTCAACTGTCAATTTGTCGTATGCGACAAATTGGTTCAACTGTCAATTTGTCGTATACGACAAATTGATTCAACTGTCAATTTGTCGTATGCGACAAAATGGTTCAACTGTCAATTTGTCGTATGCGACAAATACTACTGTCAATTTGTCGTATGCGACAAATTGATTCAACTGTCAATTTGTCGTATGCGACAAATTGGTTCAACTGTCAATTTGTCGTATGCGACAATTTGGTGCAACTGTCAATTTGTCGTATGCGACAAATTGGTACTACTGTCAATTTGTCGTATGCGACAAATTGGTACTACTGTCAATTTGTCGTATGCGACAAATTGGTTCAACTGTCAATTTGTCGTATGCGACAAATTGGTTCAACTGTCAATTTGTCGTATGCGACAAATTGGTACTACTGTCAATTTGTCGTATGCGACAAATTGGTTCAACTGTCAATTTGTCGTATGCGACAAATTGGTTCAACTGTCAACTTGTCGTTTGCGACAAATTGGTTCAACTGTCAATTTGTCGTATGCGACAAATTGGTTCAACTGTCAACTTGTCGTATGCGACAAATTGGTTCAACTGTCAATTTGTCGTATACGACAAATTGATTCAACTGTCAATTTGTCGTATGCGACAAATTGGTTCAACTGTCAATTTGTCGTATGCGACAAATTGGTACTACTGTCAATTTGTCGTATGCGACAAATTGATTCAACTGTCAATTTGTCGTATGCGACAAATTGGTACTACTGTCAATTTGTCGTATGCGACAAATTGGTTTAACTGTCAATTTGTCGTATGCGACAAATTGGTACTACTGTCAATTTGTCGTATGCGACAAATTGGTACTACTGTCAATTTGTCGTAGGCGACAAATTGGTTCAACTGTCAATTTGTCGTATGCGACAAATTGGTTCAACTGTCAATTTGTCGTATGCGACAAATTGATTCGACTGTCAATTTGTCGTATGCGACAAATTGGTACTACTGTCAATTTGTCGTATGCGACAAATTGGTACTACTGTCAATTTGTCGTATGCGACAAATTGGTACTACTGTCAATTTGTCGTATGCGACAAATTGGTACTACTGTCAATTTGTCGTATGCGACAAATTGGTTCAACTGTCAATTTGTCGTATGCGACAAATTGGTTCAACTGTCAATTTGTCGTATGCGACAAATTGGTACTACTGTCAATTTGTCGTATGCGACAAATTGGTACTACTGCCAATTTGTCGTATGCGACAAATTGGTTCAACTGTCAATTTGTCGTATGCGACAAATTGGTTCAACTGTCAACTTGTCGTATGCGACAAATTGGTTCAACTGTCAACTTGTCGTATGCGACAAATTGGTTCAACTGTCAACTTGTCGTATGCGACAAATTGGTTCAACTGTCAACTTGTCGTATGCGACAAATTGGTTCAACTGTCGATTTGTCGTATACGACAAATTGATTCAACTGTCAATTTGTCGTATGCGACAAATTGGTTCAACTGTCAATTTGTCGTATGCGACAAATTGGTACTACTGTCAATTTGTCGTATGCGACAAATTGGTTTAACTGTCAATTTGTCGTATGCGACAAATTGGTACTACTGTCAATTTGTCGTATGCGACAAATTGGTTTAACTGTCAATTTGTCGTATGCGACAAATTGGTACTACTGTCAATTTGTCGTATGCGACAAATTTGTACTACTGTCAATTTGTCGTATGCGACAAATTGGTTCAACTGTCAATTTGTCGTATGCGACAAATTGGTTCAACTGTCAATTTCTCGTATGCGACAAATTGATTCGACTGTCAATTTGTCGTATGCGACAAATTGGTACTACTGTCAATTTGTCGTATGCGACAAATTGGTACTACTGTCAATTTGTCGTATGCGACAAATTGGTTCAACTGTCAATTTGTCGTATGCGACAAATTGGTACTACTGTCAATTTGTCGTATGCGACAAATTGGTACTACTGTCAATTTGTCGTATGCGACAAATTGGTTCAACTGTCAATTTGTCGTATGCGACAAATTGATTCAACTGTCAATTTGTCGTATGCGACAAATTGGTTCAACTGTCAATTTGTCGTATGCGACAATTTGGTGCAACTGTCAATTTGTCGTATGCGACAAATTGGTACTACTGTCAATTTGTCGTATGCGACAAATTGGTACTACTGTCAATTTGTCGTATGCGACAAATTGGTTCAACTGTCAATTTGTCGTATGCGACAAATTGGTTCAACTGTCAATTTGTCGTATGCGACAAATTGGTACTACTGTCAATTTGTCGTATGCGACAAATTGGTTCAACTGTCAATTTGTCGTATGCGACAAATTGGTTCAACTGTCAACTTGTCGTATGCGACAAATTGGTTCAACTGTCAATTTGTCGTATGCGACAAATTGGTTCAACTGTCAATTTGTCGTATACGACAAATTGATTCAACTGTCAATTTGTCGTATGCGACAAAATGGTTCAACTGTCAATTTGTCGTATGCGACAAATTGATTCAACTGTCAATTTGTCGTATGCGACAAATTGGTTCAACTGTCAATTTGTCGTATGCGACAAATTGGTTCAACTGTCAATTTGTCGTATGCGACAAATTGGTTCAACTGTCAATTTGTCGTATACGACAAATTGATTCAACTGTCAATTTGTCGTATGCGACAAATTGGTTCAACTGTCAATTTGTCGTTTGCGACAAATTGATTCAACTGTCAATTTGTCGTATGCGACAAATTGGTACTACTGTCAATTTGTCGTATGCGACAAATTGGTTCAACTGTCAATTTGTCGTATGCGACAAATTGGTTCAACTGTCAATTTGTCGTATACGACAAATTGATTCAACTGTCAATTTGTCGTATGCGACAAAATGGTTCAACTGTCAATTTGTCGTATGCGACAAATACTACTGTCAATTTGTCGTATGCGACAAATTGATTCAACTGTCAATTTGTCGTATGCGACAAATTGGTTCAACTGTCAATTTGTCGTATGCGACAATTTGGTGCAACTGTCAATTTGTCGTATGCGACAAATTGGTACTACTGTCAATTTGTCGTATGCGACAAATTGGTACTACTGTCAATTTGTCGTATGCGACAAATTGGTTCAACTGTCAATTTGTCGTATGCGACAAATTGGTTCAACTGTCAATTTGTCGTATGCGACAAATTGGTACTACTGTCAATTTGTCGTATGCGACAAATTGGTTCAACTGTCAATTTGTCGTATGCGACAAATTGGTTCAACTGTCAACTTGTCGTTTGCGACAAATTGGTTCAACTGTCAATTTGTCGTATGCGACAAATTGGTTCAACTGTCAACTTGTCGTATGCGACAAATTGGTTCAACTGTCAATTTGTCGTATACGACAAATTGATTCAACTGTCAATTTGTCGTATGCGACAAATTGGTTCAACTGTCAATTTGTCGTATGCGACAAATTGGTACTACTGTCAATTTGTCGTATGCGACAAATTGATTCAACTGTCAATTTGTCGTATGCGACAAATTGGTACTACTGTCAATTTGTCGTATGCGACAAATTGGTTTAACTGTCAATTTGTCGTATGCGACAAATTGGTACTACTGTCAATTTGTCGTATGCGACAAATTGGTACTACTGTCAATTTGTCGTAGGCGACAAATTGGTTCAACTGTCAATTTGTCGTATGCGACAAATTGGTTCAACTGTCAATTTGTCGTATGCGACAAATTGATTCGACTGTCAATTTGTCGTATGCGACAAATTGGTACTACTGTCAATTTGTCGTATGCGACAAATTGGTACTACTGTCAATTTGTCGTATGCGACAAATTGGTACTACTGTCAATTTGTCGTATGCGACAAATTGGTACTACTGTCAATTTGTCGTATGCGACAAATTGGTTCAACTGTCAATTTGTCGTATGCGACAAATTGGTTCAACTGTCAATTTGTCGTATGCGACAAATTGGTACTACTGTCAATTTGTCGTATGCGACAAATTGGTACTACTGCCAATTTGTCGTATGCGACAAATTGGTTCAACTGTCAATTTGTCGTATGCGACAAATTGGTTCAACTGTCAACTTGTCGTATGCGACAAATTGGTTCAACTGTCAACTTGTCGTATGCGACAAATTGGTTCAACTGTCAACTTGTCGTATGCGACAAATTGGTTCAACTGTCAACTTGTCGTATGCGACAAATTGGTTCAACTGTCGATTTGTCGTATACGACAAATTGATTCAACTGTCAATTTGTCGTATGCGACAAATTGGTTCAACTGTCAATTTGTCGTATGCGACAAATTGGTACTACTGTCAATTTGTCGTATGCGACAAATTGGTTTAACTGTCAATTTGTCGTATGCGACAAATTGGTACTACTGTCAATTTGTCGTATGCGACAAATTGGTTTAACTGTCAATTTGTCGTATGCGACAAATTGGTACTACTGTCAATTTGTCGTATGCGACAAATTTGTACTACTGTCAATTTGTCGTATGCGACAAATTGGTTCAACTGTCAATTTGTCGTATGCGACAAATTGGTTCAACTGTCAATTTCTCGTATGCGACAAATTGATTCGACTGTCAATTTGTCGTATGCGACAAATTGGTACTACTGTCAATTTGTCGTATGCGACAAATTGGTACTACTGTCAATTTGTCGTATGCGACAAATTGGTTCAACTGTCAATTTGTCGTATGCGACAAATTGGTACTACTGTCAATTTGTCGTATGCGACAAATTGGTACTACTGTCAATTTGTCGTATGCGACAAATTGGTTCAACTGTCAATTTGTCGTATGCGACAAATTGATTCAACTGTCAATTTGTCGTATGCGACAAATTGGTTCAACTGTCAATTTGTCGTATGCGACAATTTGGTGCAACTGTCAATTTGTCGTATGCGACAAATTGGTACTACTGTCAATTTGTCGTATGCGACAAATTGGTACTACTGTCAATTTGTCGTATGCGACAAATTGGTTCAACTGTCAATTTGTCGTATGCGACAAATTGGTTCAACTGTCAATTTGTCGTATGCGACAAATTGGTACTACTGTCAATTTGTCGTATGCGACAAATTGGTTCAACTGTCAATTTGTCGTATGCGACAAATTGGTTCAACTGTCAACTTGTCGTATGCGACAAATTGGTTCAACTGTCAATTTGTCGTATGCGACAAATTGGTTCAACTGTCAATTTGTCGTATACGACAAATTGATTCAACTGTCAATTTGTCGTATGCGACAAAATGGTTCAACTGTCAATTTGTCGTATGCGACAAATTGATTCAACTGTCAATTTGTCGTATGCGACAAATTGGTTCAACTGTCAATTTGTCGTATGCGACAAATTGGTTCAACTGTCAATTTGTCGTATGCGACAAATTGGTTCAACTGTCAATTTGTCGTATACGACAAATTGATTCAACTGTCAATTTGTCGTATGCGACAAATTGGTTCAACTGTCAATTTGTCGTTTGCGACAAATTGATTCAACTGTCAATTTGTCGTATGCGACAAATTGGTTCAACAGTCAATTTGTCGTATGCGACAAATTGGTACTACTGTCAATTTGTCGTATGCGACAAATTGATTCAACTGTCAATTTGTCGTATGCGACAAATTGGTTCAACTGTCAATTTGTCGAATGCGACAAATTGATTCGACTGTCAATTTGTCGTATGCGACAAATTGGTACTACTGTCAGTTTGTCGTATGCGACAAATTGGTACTACTGTCAATTTGTCGTATGCGACAAATTGGTTCAACTGTCAATTTGTCGTATGCGACAAATTGGTTCAACTGTCAATTTGTCGTATACGACAAATTGATTCAACTGTCAATTTGTCGTATGCGACAAAATGGTTCAACTGTCAATTTGTCGTATGCGACAAATTGATTCAACTGTCAATTTGTCGTATGCGACAAATTGGTTCAACTGTCAATTTGTCGTATGCGACAAATTGGTTCAACTGTCAATTTGTCGTATGCGACAAATTGGTACTACTGTCAATTTGTCGTATGCGACAAATTGGTTCAACTGTCAATTTGTCGTATGCGACAAATTGGTTCAACTGTCAACTTGTCGTATGCGACAAATTGGTTCAACTGTCAATTTGTCGTATGCGACAAATTGGTTCAACTGTCAATTTGTCGTATACGACAAATTGATTCAACTGTCAATTTGTCGTATGCGACAAAATGGTTCAACTGTCAATTTGTCGTATGCGACAAATTGATTCAACTGTCAATTTGTCGTATGCGACAAATTGGTTCAACTGTCAATTTGTCGTATGCGACAAATTGGTTCAACTGTCAATTTGTCGTATGCGACAAATTGGTTCAACTGTCAATTTGTCGTATACGACAAATTGATTCAACTGTCAATTTGTCGTATGCGACAAATTGGTTCAACTGTCAATTTGTCGTTTGCGACAAATTGATTCAACTGTCAATTTGTCGTATGCGACAAATTGGTTCAACAGTCAATTTGTCGTATGCGACAAATTGGTACTACTGTCAATTTGTCGTATGCGACAAATTGATTCAACTGTCAATTTGTCGTATGCGACAAATTGGTTCAACTGTCAATTTGTCGAATGCGACAAATTGATTCGACTGTCAATTTGTCGTATGCGACAAATTGGTACTACTGTCAGTTTGTCGTATGCGACAAATTGGTACTACTGTCAATTTGTCGTATGCGACAAATTGGTACTACTGTCAATTTGTCGTATGCGACAAATTGGTACTACTGTCAATTTGTCGTATGCGACAAATTGATTCAACTGTCAATTTGTCGTATGCGACAAATTGGTTCAACTGTCAATTTGTCGTATGCGACAAATTGATTCGACTGTCAATTTGTCGTATGCGACAAATTGGTACTACTGTCAATTTGTCGTATGCGACAAATTGGTACTACTGTCAATTTGTCGTATGCGACAAATTGGTTCAACTGTCAATTTGTCGTATGCGACAAATTGATTCAACTGTCAATATGTCGTATGCGACAAATTGGTTCAGCTGTCAATTTGTCGTATGCGACAAATTGATTCAACTGTCAATTTGTCGTATGCGACAAATTGGTACTACTGTCAATTTGTCGTATGCGACAAATTGGTACTACTGTCAATTTGTCGTATGCGACAAATTGGTTCAACTGTCAATTTGTCGTATGCGACAAATTGGTACTACTGTCAATTTGTCGTATGCGACAAATTGGTACTACTGTCAATTTGTCGTATGCGACAAATTGGTTCAACTGTCAATTTGTCGTATGCGACAAATTGGTACTACTGTCAATTTGTCGAATGCGACAAATTGGTACTACTGCCAATTTGTCGTATGCGACAAATTGGTTCAACTGTCAATTTGTCGTATGCGACAAATTGGTACTACTGTCAATTTGTCGTATGCGACAAATTGATTCAACTGTCAATTTGTCGTATGCGACAAATTGGTTCAACTGTCAATTTGTCGTATGCGACAATTTGGTGCAACTGTCAATTTGTCGTATGCGACAAATTGATTCAACTGTCAATTTGTCGTATGCGACAAATTGGTTCAACTGTCAATTTGTCGTATGCGACAATTTGGTGCAACTGTCAATTTGTCGTATGCGACAAATTGGTACTACTGTCAATTTGTCGTATGCGACAAATTGGTTCAACTGTCAATTTGTCGTATGCGACAAATTGGTACTACTGTCAATTTGTCGTATGCGACAAATTGGTACTACTGTCAATTTGTCGAATGCGACAAATTGGTACTACTGTCAATTTGTCGTATGCGACAAATTGGTTCAACTGTCAATTTGTCGTATGCGACAAATTGGTACTACTGTCAATTTGTCGTATGCGACAAATTGGTACTACTGTCAATTTGTCGTATGCGACAAATTGGTTCAACTGTCAATTTGTCGTATGCGACAAATTGGTTCAACTGTCAACTTGTCGTATGCGACAAATTGGTTCAACTGTCAATTTGTCGTATGCGACAAATTGGTTCAACTGTCAATTTGTCGTATACGACAAATTGATTCAACTGTCAATTTGTCGTATGCGACAAAATGGTTCAACTGTCAATTTGTCGTATGCGACAAATTGGTTCAACTGTCAATTTGTCGTATGCGACAAATTGATTCAACTGTCAATTTGTCGTATGTGACAATTTGGTTCAACTGTCAATTTGTCGTATGCGACAAATTGGTTCAACTGTCAACTTGTCGTATGCGACAAATTGGTTCAACTGTCAATTTGTCGTATGCGACAAATTGGTTCAACTGTCAATTTGTCGTATGCGACAAATTGGTACTACTGTCAATTTGTCGTATGCGACAAATTGGTACTACTGTCAATTTGTCGTATGCGACAAATTGGTTCAACTGTCAATTTGTCGTATGCGACAAATTGATTCAACTGTCAATTTGTCGTATGCGACAAATTGGTTCAACTGTCAATTTGTCGTATGCGACAATTTGGTGCAACTGTCAATTTGTCGTATGCGACAAATTGGTACTACTGTCAATTTGTCGTATGCGACAAATTGGTACTACTGTCAATTTGTCGTATGCGACAAATTGGTTCAACTGTCAATTTGTCGTATGCGACAAATTGGTACTACTGTCAATTTGTCGTATGCGACAAATTGGTACTACTGTCAATTTGTCGTATGCGACAAATTGATTTAACTGTCAATTTGTCGTATGCGACAAATTGGTTCAACTGTCAATTTGTCGTATGCGACAATTTGGTGCAACTGTCAATTTGTCGTATGCGACAAATTGGTACTACTGTCAATTTGTCGTATGCGACAAATTGGTACTACTGTCAATTTGTCGTATGCGACAAATTGGTTCAACTGTCAATTTGTCGTATGCGACAAATTGGTACTACTGTCAATTTGTCGTATGCGACAAATTGGTACTACTGTCAATTTGTCGTATGCGACAAATTGGTTCAACTGTCAATTTTTCGTATGCGACAAATTGGTTCAACTGTCAATTTGTCGTATGCGACAAATTGGTTCAACTGTCAACTTGTCGTATGCGACAAATTGATTCAACTGTCAATTTGTCGTATGCGACAAATTGGTTCAACTGTCAATTTGTCGTATGCGACAAATTGGTACTACTGTCAATTTGTCGTATGCGACAAATTGGTACTACTGTCAATTTGTCGTATGCGACAAATTGGTTCAACTGTCAATTTGTCGTATGCGACAAATTGGTACTACTGTCAAATTGTCGTATGCGACAAATTGGTACTACTGTCAATTTGTCGTATGCGACAAATTGGTTCAACTGTCAATTTGTCGTATGCGACAAATTGGTTCAACTGTCAACTTGTCGTATGCGACAAATTGGTTCAACTGTCAATTTGTCGTATGCGACAAATTGGTTCAACTGTCAATTTGTCGTATACGACAAATTGATTCAACTGTCAATTTGTCGTATGCGACAAAATGGTTCAACTGTCAATTTGTCGTATGCGACAAATTGGTTCAACTGTCAATTTGTCGTATGCGACAAATTGGTTCAACTGTCAACTTGTCGTATGCGACAAATTGGTTCAACTGTCAATTTGTCGTATGCGACAAATTGGTTCAACTGTCATTTTGTCGTATACGACAAATTGATTCAACTGTCAATTTGTCGTATGCGACAAAATGGTTCAACTGTCAATTTGTCGTATGCGACAAATTGGTTCAACTGTCAATTTGTCGTATGCGACAAATTGATTCAACTGTCAATTTGTCGTATGCGACAAATTGGTACTACTGTCAATTTGTCGTATGCGACAAATTGGTTCAACTGTCAATTTGTCGTATGCGACAAATTGGTTCAACTGTCAATTTGTCGTATGCGACAAATTGGTACTACTGTCAATTTGTCGTATGCGACAAATTGGTACTACTGTCAATTTGTCGTATGCGACAAATTGGTTCAACTGTCAATTTGTCGTATGCGACAAATTGGTTCAACTGTCAATTTGTCGTATGCGACAAATTGGTTCAACTGTCAACTTGTCGTATGCGACAAATTGATTCAACTGTCAATTTGTCGTTTGCGACAAATTGGTTCAACTGTCAATTTGTCGTATGCGACAAATTGGTACTACTGTCAATTTGTCGTATGCGACAAATTGGTACTACTGTCAATTTGTCGTATGCGACAAATTGGTTCAACTGTCAATTTGTCGTATGCGACAAATTGGTACTACTGTCAATTTGTCGTATGCGACAAAATGGTACTACTGTCAATTTGTCGTATGCAACAAATTGGTTCAACTGTCAATTTGTCGAATGCGACAAATTGGTACTACTGTCAATTTGTCGTATGCGACAAATTGGTACTACTGTCAATTTGTCGTATGCGACAAATTGAATCAACTGTCAATTTGTCGTATGCGACAAATTGGTTCAACTGTCAATTTGTCGTATGCGACAAATTGGTTCAACTGTCAATTTGTCGTATGCGACAAATTGGTTCAACTGTCAATTGGTCGTATGCGACAAATTGGTACTACTGTCAATTTGTCGTATGCGACAAATTGGTACTACTGTCAATTTGTCGTATGCGACAAATTGGTTCAACTGTCAATTTGTCGTATGCGACAAATTGGTTCAACTGTCAATTTGTCGTATGCGACAAATTGGTTCAACTGTCAACTTGTCGTATGCGACAAATTGATTCAACTGTCAATTTGTCGTTTGCGACAAATTGGTTCAACTGTCAATTTGTCGTATGCGACAAATTGGTACTACTGTCAATTTGTCGTATGCGACAAATTGGTACTACTGTCAATTTGTCGTATGCGACAAATTGGTTCAACTGTCAATTTGTCGTATGCGACAAATTGGTACTACTGTCAATTTGTCGTATGCGACAAATTGGTACTACTGTCAATTTGTCGTATGCGACAAATTGGTACTACTGTCAATTTGTCGTATGCAACAAATTGGTTCAACTGTCAATTTGTCGTATGCGACAAATTGGTACTACTGTCAATTTGTCGTATGCGACAAATTGGTACTACTGTCAATTTGTCGTATGCGACAAATTGATTCAACTGTCAATTTGTCGTATGCGACAAATTGGTTCAACTGTCAATTTGTCGTCGGCGACAATTTGGTGCAACTGTCAATTTGTCGTATGCGACAAATTGGTACTACTGTCAATTTGTCGTATGCGACAAATTGGTACTACTGTCAATTTGTCGTATGCGACAAATTGGTTCAACTGTCAATTTGTCGTATGCGACAAATTGGTACTACTGTCAATTTGTCGTATGCGACAAATTGGTACTACTGTCAATTTGTCGTATGCGACAAATTGGTTCAACTGTCAATTTGTCGTATGCGACAAATTGGTTCAACTGTCAACTTGTCGTATGCGACAAATTGGTTCAACTGTCAATTTGTCGTATGCGACAAATTGGTTCAACTGTCAATTTGTCGTATACGACAAATTGATTCAACTGTCAATTTGTCGTATGCGACAAAATGGTTCAACTGTCAATTTGTCGTATACGACAAATTGATTCAACTGTCAATTTGTCGTATGCGACAAAATGGTTCAACTGTCAATTTGTCGTATGCGACAAATTGGTTCAACTGTCAATTTGTCGTATGCGACAAATTGACAGTAGTACCAATTTGTCGCATACGACAAATTGACAGTAGTACCAATTTGTCGCATACGCGACAAATTAACAGTAGTTCCAATTTGTCGCATACGACAAATTGACAGTCGAATCAATTTGTCGCATACGACAAATTGACAGTTGAACCAATTTGTCACATACGACAAAATGACAGTTGAAAAAAAAAAAAAAAAAAAAAACACCGCTGATGCCGGATCAACAATAGATGCTTAATTACAGAAAATCAGAGTGATTGCTTGAATAAGATAAAAGTTAAAAATTTTGAATTTTCAGGATTTGCAGGCAATGTTAAAATGTTCTCCTGAGCAATTGTTGATAACTAAATTTTTAACATTTTTTTCAGATTTTTATTTTGAAAATTTTCACACATTTTCATGTTTTTCGAGGCTTTGCGGGGCACGTTAAATAGTCATTCTTGGCAATTTGGGTTAAGAAACGTGGAAACGTTCTTGAAATTTTGAGAAAACTACGAAAAACGGGCTTTCACGTAGACCGGAACTACCTGAAATGGACAAAATTCCATGCATTTTCAGCGAAAAACTAGTTTCATCGGAAAATGTACAGCATGAAATGAGCAGATTTCCACAATTTCTCGAATTTGTTGCCCTCCCATAAGGAAGGGCTTTCCAAAATTTCAACAACCTCTACATTCGCAGGGTCGGAAGTATTTAGTACCTCAAACTTGGGTAATTAAACCGAATAGTCTGTTGGGCGCCAGGGTATGGCGGCCGGCAACCGCCGACGCGATACGGGGGAGGCCGCGAGACGCGGCGTAGACGCCGGTTTCCGCCGCTTCCAACAACATTTCGACAGAACCACACAGAAATGGGACTTTGGTAGAAATCAGCCGTGAATTTTCGTCGATTTCAGTTGAAAAACTGATTTTGAAGTTTTTGGAAAAGCTCGATTATCCCGATTTCGAGCAAAATTTTCTCGATTTCAAAGAATTTCAAGATTTTCCAGGATTGTCAGAGCTGCGCGAACGCA
The DNA here is from genome assembly GCA_964057215.1 of Oscheius myriophilus. Classification (NCBI taxonomy): domain Eukaryota; kingdom Metazoa; phylum Nematoda; class Chromadorea; order Rhabditida; family Rhabditidae; genus Oscheius; species Oscheius myriophilus. The sequence goes on from OZ059905.1 coordinate 18,855,420, forward strand.
GCCCCTCACGCAAAAATTTAGCTGTAGGCTAACTTCAACTCGAAGTTGCCTCACGGGTCAACCGATCCGAAAGTGCAATGGATCAGCCTCACCATGGAGCCGCCGCCTTCATGATCGCGGCGAAACTCCCAGCCAAGTAAGTTTAATGGTTGCCGGCTCGCCACGCCTTGTGTTCGGGGAGCCATTGCTTTTGTACGGGTTTGAGTCGCAGCGGCAGAAAAGGGTCACACGCTAATTTTTGACCGATCCAGGTGATTAGTGGGGTGACCTGGAGACGGACGAAAGCGAAATTTCCCACCCAAACGAAATCGGCTACTACATTTGGTGACCTTCCGAGCCCAAAACTCAAAATATCTCTAGTTCTCTTGCATTCTCACGAGCAAATCTTTCGCCTTTTACTAAAGATTTCCGTGCAAGTGGACGCATATGAGTAATATATATTTTTTGGAATCCCCTCGAAAGAGCGGGAAACAATGAATTTAGTTAAAAGCAAGGATTTCCGCAAAATTCGGTCATTTCTCATGCAAAAATGAGGTTTACGTGAGATTTACGTGGACCTCAACTAAGTGAAAACAGGCCATTTCCACCACTTTTCCTCATTTGTTGCCCTTCCCTAAGGAAAGGCTTTCCAAAATTTCGACAACCTCTACATTTTCGTGTAGGGTCGGAGTTATTTAGTACCTCAAACTTGGGTAATTAAACCAAAGTGGACTGTATGCCCCGCACTATGGCTGGTCTAACCAGCCGCGGCGATATGAAAAGGGCGGCGGACTGCCTGGTAGTCTCTAGTTTCCACCGCTTCATGAGACATTTACAGCAGAAATGAACTGATTTGGGAAATTCCAGGTTTTGAATAAAGAAATGAAATCTACGTGAAATTCTAAGAATCTTTTCCATATTCGAATTTTTTTGTCAAAATCAACGGGAAGCGAGATACAAAGCGATTTCTGTTTGGGCGCCGCGCCTGTCCGATCAAGAGTCGGGAAGCCAGCGAAAGCGAGAAATTGGAGGGTCAGACACCCGAAACTCACACCCGTATGGGATCAACCACTGAAATAGGCCTTAGCGCCCGGATTCCTAACCACAACATCGCTTCTCGGCCTAATGGCTAAGATCAAAGTGTGATAATCGCTTTTATCGAATTAACCTTCAATATCTTGAGTGATTTTGGAACTCGCTTTTCACGAGTCCTGACCTCTGGTCAGAGTCCAATTAGGGCTCTGGCTAGAAAAGGGCTTGTGTAAACGAGTTTCCAGCCCACTTCGGGCCTTCGGGCGCCGATTCCGGGACTAGTCCGCCAAGGGCTGGGCCTGGAAAAGGCACCCGTAAGGTCCGCCTCGGGCCTTCGGGCGCCGATTCCGGGATTGGTCCGCCAAGGGCTGGGCCTGGAAGAGGCACCCGCAGGTCCACCGCCGATGACCTCATTGGAAAAGATCCCTAGGGGTCGGTTTCAATAGGGTTTAATTACCCAAGTTCGAGGTACTAAATGAAACCGATCTTGACTTCCGGTGAGAATCCGTTAAAGGTGATCTCTGGACAAGACTGGGGAAGTGTAAGAACCAAACACAACAAAATAGGACCTCTAGGTTTCTTGACTTCTGGGTCTAGTCCGCTAAGGACCTGGCCTAGACAAGGTGGCAGGTAGGCCTACCCCAGGAGGGTCCTGACTTCGGGACTTGGTCCGTTAAGAGCCAAGTCCAGACAGGGCTTATACCCGATTCTAGTGGCTATGGTTGCCTTGACTTCCGACTTACTCAAACAAGGCTGAACCTAGTCCAAAGTATCTGCGTACAGAGATCCTCGACTTCTGAGTAATCCCCACTAAGGAGATAACCTGGACAAGGTTCGGTTGGCGCCCCTGCTCATAAACCAACCCACTAAGGGGTGAAGAAGAGCAGGTGTCCAAGATACTAAAGTAAAAACCCTCGTATCAGGACAAGGGTTCGTTGCCTGAAGTCTCTGCTGTCGTGGAGTCGATGGTGAGCAGCGTCGAAAAGAGCATCAGCAGCCCCCTCATCACCTGAAGTCCTTCTAAAACCCCGCAACCCTATACGGGTAGTCTTGCTTTGTTACTTGGAATAAAACCAGTCCATGTTTTAAACAGTCTTAATGGGGTGAGTGATGGATGAGAGGGAGAGACAGAGTTAGGGAAGGTCATCTGACTAAAGAAGTCCGCTGTTCTATCTTCTTGTCTCAAAACACCCCTTCCCTTAACAGGTAACGGAATAACGATACCGGTTAAACGCTGGGAATACACCGATCTGTCCTACTTATCCCAAACAATGGCGGAAACACTAATAGCGCGAATTCTTCTCCAAACCAAAAAGATGCAGCCTACAGGTGACCAGCTAGGGCCAGGCACGGAAACACTAGAAAGTCATAAAACCTAACCAGATCAACTCTGAAAGGAACTTCAGAATGGGAACTCTGGCCTAGTGAGTGAAAAAACGAGCATCGCCTGAAGTGCAGGGGACACTGGCGAATGTTCGGATCGATACAGACGGGAAACAGTATTTTCTGGAAGTTTCCTGGGTAAGATTTAGTCATTAGGGCAAGATCCGGTCAACCGCCTTCCACCGGGGTCTCCAAGAGGTATAGAAAGAGTTGGAAAAGTGGCGCCAAATCAACCACTACACCAACCATTCAGAACCGATGATGGACACCTCCGGCCCTTACAATCTAGTCCAACTGGAGACTTAATCTTATCAAAGGCTATGAGTATCAGCTCTAGGCCTGTCCCGCAAAGGTAGATGCAAAACTACCCGCGCGGTGGACACCCCAGGCTCGTCTAATCGTTCTTATCGAATTAACCTTCGATACTGTAGCACAACGCTGCAGACAAGGTTAACCGATTTTTGAGACTAGAGGTGATAGCTGGCTTGCTAGCTTCACCTCAAGGGTCGGCCCGGCGTTGCACCATTGCCGGGAGCGGCCCACCCCCAAAAAAAGATTTTATTTTTACTAAAAAATAACGGGTTGACCGTCTAAATAGACGGGCGGCCCGTCTATGTAGACGGGCGACCCAATTGGCCATATTTTTAAAGATACCGAGTTGTGGGAAAAAAGAACATGAACCAAATAAGGTCTTCGAAACTGCCTGGTGTCAGTCAAAAACATTATATTTTGCTGCGATTGGAAACATTTTTTTGCTGCGATTGGAAACATTTTACTTTGCTGCGATTGGAAACATTTTCTTTTGCTGCGATTGGAAACATTTTATTTTGCTGCGATTGGAAACATTTTGTTTTGCTGCAATTGAAAACATTTTATTTTGCTGCGATTGGAAACATATTATTTTGCTGCGATTGGAAACGTTTATTTTGCTGCGATTGGAAACATTTTATTTTGCTGCGATTGGAAACATTTTATTTTGCTGCGATTGGAAACGTTTTATTTTGCTGCGATTGGAAACATTTTTTTTTGCTAAGATTGGAAACATTTTATTTTGCTGCGATTGGAAACATTTTATTTAGCTGCAATTGAAAACATTTTATTTTGCTGCGATTGGAAACATTTTATTTTGCTGCGATTGGAAACATTTTATTTTGCTGCGATTGGAAACGTTTTATTTTGCTGCGATTGGAAACATTTTTTTTTGCTGCGATTGGAAACATTTTATTTTGCTGCGATTGGAAACATTTTATTTTGCTGCGATTGGAAACATTTTATTTTGCTGCGATTGGAAACATTTTATTTTGCTGCGATTGGAAACATTTTATTTTGCTGCGATTGGAAACATTTTATTTTGCTGCGATTGGAAACATTTTATTTTGCTGCGATTGGAAACATTTTATTTTGCTGGGATTGGAAACATTTTATTTTGCTGCGATTGGAAACATTATATTTTGCTGGAATTGGAAACATTTTATTTTGCTGCGAATGGAAACATTTTATTTTGCTGCGATTGGAAACATTTTATTTTGCTGGGATTGGAAACATTTTATTTTGCTGCGATTGGAAACATTTTATTTTGCTGGGATTGGAAACATTTTATTTTGCTGCGATTGGAAACATTTTATTTTGCTGCGATTGGAAACATTATATTTTGCTGCGATTGGAAACATTTTGTTTTGCTGCGATTGGAAACATTTTATTTTGCTGCGATTGGAAACATTTTATTTTGCTGCGATTGGAAACATTTTATTTTGCTGCGATTGGAAACATTTTATTTTGGACAAATTGGTACTACTGTCAATTTGTCGAATGCGACAAATTGGTACTACTGTCAATTTGTCGTATGCGACAAATTGGTTCAACTGTCAATTTGTCGTATGCGACAAATTGGTACTACTGTCAATTTGTCGTATGCGACAAATTGGTACTACTGTCAATTTGTCGTATGCGACAAATTGGTTCAACTGTCAATTTGTCGTATGCGACAAATTGGTTCAACTGTCAACTTGTCGTATGCGACAAATTGGTTCAACTGTCAATTTGTCGTATGCGACAAATTGGTTCAACTGTCAATTTGTCGTATGCGACAAATTGGTACTACTGTCAATTTGTCGTATGCGACAAATTGGTACTACTGTCAATTTGTCGTATGCGACAAATTGGTACTACTGTCAATTTGTCGTATGCGACAAATTGGTACTACTGTCAATTTGTCGTATGCGACAAATTGATTCAACTGTCAATTTGTCGTATGCGACAAATTGGTTCAACTGTCAATTTGTCGTATGCGACAATTTGGTGCAACTGTCAATTTGTCGTATGCGACAAATTGGTACTACTGTCAATTTGTCGTATGCGACAAATTGGTACTACTGTCAATTTGTCGTATGCGACAAATTTGTACTATTGTCAATTTGTCGTATGCGACAAATTGGTACTACTGTCAATTTGTCGTATGCGACAAATTGGTTCAACTGTCAATTTTTCGTATGCGACAAATTGGTTCAACTGTCAATTTGTCGTATGCGACAAATTGGTTCAACTGTCAACTTGTCGTATGCGACAAATTGATTCAACTGTCAATATGTCGTATGCGACAAATTGATTCAACTGTCAATTTGTCGTATGCGACAAATTGGTACTACTGTCAATTTGTCGTATGCGACAAATTGGTTCAACTGTCAATTTGTCGTATGCGACAAATTGGTTCAACTGTCAATTTGTCGTATGCGACAAATTGGTACTACTGTCAATTTGTCGTATGCGACAAATTGGTACTACTGTAGAGGTTGTTGAAATTTTGAAAAGCCCTTCCTTATGGGAGGGCAACAAATTCGAGAAATTGTGGAAAACTGCTCATTTCATGCTGTACATTTTCCGATGAAACTAGTTTTTCGCTGAAAATGCATTGAATTTTGTCCATTTCAGGTAGTTCCGGTCTACGTGAAAGCCCGTTTTTCGTAGTTTTCTCAAAATTTCAAGAACGTTTCCACGTTTCTTAACCCAAATTGCCAAGAATGACTATTTAACGTGCCCCGCAAAGCCTCGAAAAACATGAAAATGTGTGAAAATTTTCAAAATAAAAATCTGAAAAAAATGTTAAAAATTTAGTTATCAACAATTGCTCAGGAGAACATTTTAACATTGCCTGCAAATCCTGAAAATTCAAAATTTTTAACTTTTATCTTATTCAAGCAATCACTCTGATTTTCTGTAATTAGGCATCTATTGTTGATCCGGCATCAGCGGTGTTTTTTTTTTTTTTTTTTTTTTCAACTGTCAATTTGTCGTATGCGACAAATTGGTTCAACTGTCAATTTGTCGTATGCGACAAATTGATTCGACTGTCAATTTGTCGTATGCGACAAATTGGAACTACTGTCAATTTGTCGCGTATGCGACAAATTGGTACTACTGTCAATTTGTCGTATGCGACAAATTGGTACTACTGTCAATTTGTCGTATGCGACAAATTGGTTCAACTGTCAATTTGTCGTATGCGACAAATTTGTACTATTGTCAATTTGTCGTATGCGACAAATTGGTACTACTGTCAATTTGTCGTATGCGACAAATTGGTTCAACTGTCAATTTTTCGTATGCGACAAATTGGTTCAACTGTCAATTTGTCGTATGCGACAAATTGGTTCAACTGTCAACTTGTCGTATGCGACAAATTGATTCAACTGTCAATATGTCGTATGCGACAAATTGGTTCAACTGTCAATTTGTCGTATGCGACAAATTGGTACTACTGTCAATTTGTCGTATGCGACAAATTGGTACTACTGTCAATTTGTCGTATGCGACAAATTGGTTCAACTGTCAATTTGTCGTATGCGACAAATTGGTACTACTGTCAAATTGTCGTATGCGACAAATTGGTACTACTGTCAATTTGTCGTATGCGACAAATTGGTTCAACTGTCAATTTGTCGTATGCGACAAATTGATTCGACTGTCAATTTGTCGTATGCGACAAATTGGTACTACTGTCAATTTGTCGTATGCGACAAATTGGTACTACTGTCAATTTGTCGTATGCGACAAATTGGTTCAACTGTCAATTTGTCGTATGCGACAAATTGGTACTACTGTCAATTTGTCGTATGCGACAAATTGGTACTACTGTCAATTTGTCGTATGCGACAAATTGGTTCAACTGTCAATTTGTCGTATGCGACAAATTGATTCAACTGTCAATTTGTCGTATGCGACAAATTGGTTCAACTGTCAATTTGTCGTATGCGACAATTTGGTGCAACTGTCAATTTGTCGTATGCGACAAATTGATACTACTGTCAATTTGTCGTATGCGACAAATTGGTACTACTGTCAATTTGTCGTATGCGACAAATTGGTACTACTGTCAATTTGTCGTATGCGACAAATTGGTACTACTGTCAATTTGTCGTATGCGACAAATTGGTACTACTGTCAATTTGTCGTATGCGACAAATTGATTCAACTGTCAATTTGTCGTATGCGACAAATTGGTTCAACTGTCAATTTGTCGTATGCGACAATTTGGTGCAACTGTCAATTTGTCGTATGCGACAAATTGGTACTACTGTCAATTTGTCGTATGCGACAAATTGGTACTACTGTCAATTTGTCGTATGCGACAAATTGGTTCAACTGTCAATTTGTCGTATGCGACAAATTTGTACTACTGTCAATTTGTCGTATGCGACAAATTGGTACTACTGTCAATTTGTCGTATGCGACAAATTGGTTCAACTGTCAATTTTTCGTATGCGACAAATTGGTTCAACTGTCAATTTGTCGTATGCGACAAATTGGTTCAACTGTCAACTTGTCGTATGCGACAAATTGATTCAACTGTCAATTTGTCGTATGCGACAAATTGGTTCAACTGTCAATTTGTCGTATGCGACAAATTGGTACTACTGTCAATTTGTCGTATGCGACAAATTGGTACTACTGTCAATTTGTCGTATGCGACAAATTGGTTCAACTGTCAATTTGTCGTATGCGACAAATTGGTACTACTGTCAAATTGTCGTATGCGACAAATTGGTACTACTGTCAATTTGTCGTATGCGACAAATTGGTTCAACTGTCAATTTGTCGTATGCGACAAATTGGTTCAACTGTCAACTTGTCGTATGCGACAAATTGGTTCAACTGTCAATTTGTCGTATGCGACAAATTGGTTCAACTGTCAATTTGTCGTATACGACAAATTGATTCAACTGTCAATTTGTCGTATGCGACAAAATGGTTCAACTGTCAATTTGTCGTATGCGACAAATTGGTTCAACTGTCAATTTGTCGTATGCGACAAATTGGTTCAACTGTCAACTTGTCGTATGCGACAAATTGGTTCAACTGTCAATTTGTCGTATGCGACAAATTGGTTCAACTGTCATTTTGTCGTATACGACAAATTGATTCAACTGTCAATTTGTCGTATGCGACAAAATGGTTCAACTGTCAATTTGTCGTTAGCGACAAATTGGTTCAACTGTCAATTTGTCGTATGCGACAAATTGATTCAACTGTCAATTTGTCGTATGCGACAAATTGGTACTACTGTCAATTTGTCGTATGCGACAAATTGGTTCAACTGTCAATTTGTCGTATGCGACAAATTGGTTCAACTGTCAAATTGTCGTATGCGACAAATTGGTACTACTGTCAATTTGTCGTATGCGACAAATTGGTACTACTGTAGAGGTTGTTGAAATTTTGAAAAGCCCTTCCTTATGGGAGGGCAACAAATTCGAGAAATTGTGGAAATCTGCTCATTTCATGCTGTACATTTTCCGATGAAACTAGTTTTTCGCTGAAAATGCATGGAATTTTGTCCATGTCAGGTAGTTCCGGTCTACGTGAAAGCCCGTTTTTCGTAGTTTTCTCAAAATTTCAAGAACGTTTCCACGTTTCTTAACCCAAATTGCCAAGAATGACTATTTAACGTGCCCCGCAAAGCCTCGAAAAACATGAAAATGTGTGAAAATTTTCAAAATAAAAATCTGAAAAAAATGTTAAAAATTTAGTTATCAACAATTGCTCAGGAGAACATTTTAACATTGCCTGCAAATCCTGAAAATTCAAAATTTTTAACTTTTATCTTATTCAAGCAATCACTCTGATTTTCTGTAATTAAGCATCTATTGTTGATCCGGCATCAGCGGTGTTTTTTTTTTTTTTTTTTTTTTCAACTGTCAATTTGTCGTATGCGACAAATTGGTTCAACTGTCAATTTGTCGTATGCGACAAATTGATTCGACTGTCAATTTGTCGTATGCGACAAATTGGAACTACTGTCAATTTGTCGCGTATGCGACAAATTGGTACTACTGTCAATTTGTCGTATGCGACAAATTGGTACTACTGTCAATTTGTCGTATGCGACAAATTGGTTCAACTGTCAATTTGTCGTATGCGACAAATTGATTCAACTGTCAATTTGTCGTATGCGACAAATTGGTTCAACTGTCAATTTGTCGTATGCGACAAATTGGTACTACTGTCAATTTGCCGTATGCGACAAATTGGTACTACTGTCAATTTGTCGTATGCGACAAATTGGTTCAACTGTCAATTTGTCGTATGCGACAAATTGGTACTACTGTCAAATTGTCGTATGCGACAAATTGGTACTACTGTCAATTTGTCGTATGCGACAAATTGGTTCAACTGTCAATTTGTCGTATGCGACAAATTGATTCGACTGTCAATTTGTCGTATGCGACAAATTGGAACTACTGTCAATTTGTCGCGTATGCGACAAATTGGTACTACTGTCAATTTGTCGTATGCGACAAATTGGTACTACTGTCAATTTGTCGTATGCGACAAATTGGTACTACTGTCAATTTGTCGTATGCGACAAATTGGTTCAACTGTCAATTTGTCGTATGCGACAAATTGGTACTACTGTCAAATTGTCGTATGCGACAAATTGGTACTACTGTCAATTTGTCGTATGCGACAAATTGGTTCAACTGTCAATTTGTCGTATGCGACAAATTGGTTCAACTGTCAACTTGTCGTATGCGACAAATTGGTTCAACTGTCAATTTGTCGTATGCGACAAATTGGTTCAACTGTCAATTTGTCGTATACGACAAATTGATTCAACTGTCAATTTGTCGTATGAGACAAAATGGTTCAACTGTCAATTTGTCGTATGCGACAAATTGGTTCAACTGTCAATTTGTCGTATGCAACAAATTGGTTCAACTGTCAACTTGTCGTATGCGACAAATTGGTTCAACTGTCAATTTGTCGTATGCGACAAATTGGTTTAACTGTCATTTTGTCGTATACGACAAATTGATTCAACTGTCAATTTGTCGTATGCGACAAAATGGTTCAACTGTCAATTTGTCGTATGCGACAAATTGGTTCAACTGTCAATTTGTCGTATGCGACAAATTGATTCAACTGTCAATTTGTCGTATGCGACAAATTGGTACTACTGTCAATTTGTCGTATGCGACAAATTGGTTCAACTGTCAATTTGTCGTATGCGACAAATTGGTTCAACTGTCAATTTGTCGTATGCGACAAATTGGTACTACTGTCAATTTGTCGTATGCGACAAATTGGTTCAACTGTCAATTTGTCGTATGCGACAAATTGATTCAACTGTCAATTTGTCGTATGCGACAAATTGGTACTACTGTCAATTTGTCGTATGCGACAAATTGGTTCAACTGTCAATTTGTCGTATGCGACAAATTGGTTCAACTGTCAATTTGTCGTATGCGACAAATTGGTACTACTGTCAATTTGTCGTATGCGACAAATTGGTACTACTGTAGAGGTTGTTGAAATTTTGAAAAGCCCTTCCTTATGGGAGGGCAACAAATTCGAGAAATTGTGGAAATCTGCTCATTTCATGCTGTACATTTTCCGATGAAACTAGTTTTTCGCTGAAAATGCATTGAATTTTGTCCATTTCAGGTAGTTCCGGTCTACGTGAAAGCCCGTTTTTCGTAGTTTTCTCAAAATTTCAAGAACGTTTCCACGTTTCTTAACCCAAATTGCCAAGAATGACTATTTAACGTGCCCCGCAAAGCCTCGAAAAACATGAAAATGTGTGAAAATTTTCAAAATAAAAATCTGAAAAAAATGTTAAAAATTTAGTTATCAACAATTGCTCAGGAGAACATTTTAACATTGCCTGCAAATCCTGAAAATTCAAAATTTTTAACTTTTATCTTATTCAAGCAATCACTCTGATTTTCTGTAATTAAGCATCTATTGTTGATCCGGCATCAGCGGTGTTTTTTTTTTTTTTTTTTTTTCCAACTGTCAATTTGTCGTATGCGACAAATTGGTTCAACTGTCAATTTGTCGTATGCGACAAATTGATTCGACTGTCAATTTGTCGTATGCGACAAATTGGAACTACTGTCAATTTGTCGTATGCGACAAATTGATTCGACTGTCAATTTGTCGTATGCGACAAATTGGAACTACTGTCAATTTGTCGCGTATGCGACAAATTGGTACTACTGTCAATTTGTCGTATGCGACAAATTGGTACTACTGTCAATTTGTCGTATGCGACAAATTGGTTCAACTGTCAATTTGTCGTATGCGACAAATTGATTCAACTGTCAATTTGTCGTATGCGACAAATTGGTTCAACTGTCAATTTGTCGTATGCGACAAATTGGTACTACTGTCAATTTGTCGTATGCGACAAATTGGTACTACTGTCAATTTGTCGTATGCGACAAATTGGTTCAACTGTCAATTTGTCGTATGCGACAAATTGGTACTACTGTCAAATTGTCGTATGCGACAAATTGGTACTACTGTCAATTTGTCGTATGCGACAAATTGGTTCAACTGTCAATTTGTCGTATGCGACAAATTGATTCGACTGTCAATTTGTCGTATGCGACAAATTGGAACTACTGTCAATTTGTCGCGTATGCGACAAATTGGTACTACTGTCAATTTGTCGTATGCGACAAATTGGTACTACTGTCAATTTGTCGTATGCGACAAATTGGTTCAACTGTCAATTTGTCGTATGCGACAAATTGATTCAACTGTCAATTTGTCGTATGCGACAAATTGGTTCAACTGTCAATTTGTCGTATGCGACAAATTGGTACTACTGTCAATTTGTCGTATGCGACAAATTGGTACTACTGTCAATTTGTCGTATGCGACAAATTGGTTCAACTGTCAATTTGTCGTATGCGACAAATTGGTACTACTGTCAAATTGTCGTATGCGACAAATTGGTACTACTGTCAATTTGTCGTATGCGACAAATTGGTTCAACTGTCAATTTGTCGTATGCGACAAATTGGTTCAACTGTCAACTTGTCGTATGCGACAAATTGGTTCAACTGTCAATTTGTCGTATGCGACAAATTGGTTCAACTGTCAATTTGTCGTATACGACAAATTGATTCAACTGTCAATTTGTCGTATGCGACAAAATGGTGCAACTGTCAATTTGTCGTATGCGACAAATTGGTTCAACTGTCAATTTGTCGTATGCGACAAATTGGTTCAACTGTCAACTTGTCGTATGCGACAAATTGGTTCAACTGTCAATTTGTCGTATGCGACAAATTGGTTCAACTGTCATTTTGTCGTATACGACAAATTGATTCAACTGTCAATTTGTCGTATGCGACAAAATGGTTCAACTGTCAATTTGTCGTATGCGACAAATTGGTTCAACTGTCAATTTGTCGTATGCGACAAATTGATTCAACTGTCAATTTGTCGTATGCGACAAATTGGTACTACTGTCAATTTGTCGTATGCGACAAATTGATACTACTGTCAATTTGTCGTATGCGACAAATTGATTCAACTGTCAATTTGTCGTATGCGACAAATTGGTTCAACTGTCAATTTGTCGTATGCGACAATTTGGTGCAACTGTCATTTTGTCGTATGCGACAAATTGGTACTACTGTCAATTTGTCGTATGCGACAAATTGGTACTACTGTCAATTTGTCGTATGCGACAAATTGGTTCAACTGTCAATTTGTCGTATGCGACAAATTTGTACTACTGTCAATTTGTCGTATGCGACAAATTGGTACTACTGTCAATTTGTCGTATGCGACAAATTGGTTCAACTGTCAATTTTTCGTATGCGACAAATTGGTTCAACTGTCAATTTGTCGTATGCGACAAATTGGTTCAACTGTCAACTTGTCGTATGCGACAAATTGATTCAACTGTCAGTTTGTCGTATGCGACAAATTGGTTCAACTGTCAATTTGTCGTATGCGACAAATTGGTACTACTGTCAATTTGTCGTATGCGACAAATTGGTACTACTGTCAATTTGTCGTATGCGACAAATTGGTTCAACTGTCAATTTGTCGTATGCGACAAATTGGTACTACTGTCAAATTGTCGTATGCGACAAATTGGTACTACTGTCAATTTGTCGTATGCGACAAATTGGTTCAACTGTCAATTTGTCGTATGCGACAAATTGGTTCAACTGTCAACTTGTCGTATGCGACAAATTGGTTCAACTGTCAATTTGTCGTATGCGACAAATTGGTTCAACTGTCAATTTGTCGTATACGACAAATTGATTCAACTGTCAATTTGTCGTATGAGACAAAATGGTTCAACTGTCAATTTGTCGTATGCGACAAATTGGTTCAACTGTCAATTTGTCGTATGCGACAAATTGGTTCAACTGTCAACTTGTCGTATGCGACAAATTGGTTCAACTGTCAATTTGTCGTATGCGACAAATTGGTTTAACTGTCATTTTGTCGTATACGACAAATTGATTCAACTGTCAATTTGTCGTATGCGACAAAATGGTTCAACTGTCAATTTGTCGTATGCGACAAATTGGTTCAACTGTCAATTTGTCGTATGCGACAAATTGATTCAACTGTCAATTTGTCGTATGCGACAAAATGGTTCAACTGTCAATTTGTCGTATGCGACAAATTGGTTCAACTGTCAATTTGTCGTATGCGACAAAATGATTCAACTGTCAATTTGTCGTATGCGACAAATTGGTTCAACTGTCAATTTGTCGTATGCGACAATTTGGTGCAACTGTCATTTTGTCGTATGCGACAAATTGGTACTACTGTCAATTTGTCGTATGCGACAAATTGGTACTACTGTCAATTTGTCGTATGCGACAAATTGGTTCAACTGTCAATTTTTCGTATGCGACAAATTGGTTCAACTGTCAATTTGTCGTATGCGACAAATTGGTTCAACTGTCAACTTGTCGTATGCGACAAATTGATTCAACTGTCAATTTGTCGTATGCGACAAATTGGTTCAACTGTCAATTTGTCGTATGCGACAAATTGGTACTACTGTCAATTTGTCGTATGCGACAAATTGGTACTACTGTCAATTTGTCGTATGCGACAAATTGGTTCAACTGTCAATTTGTCGTATGCGACAAATTGGTACTACTGTCAAATTGTCGTATGCGACAAATTGGTACTACTGTCAATTTGTCGTATGCGACAAATTGGTTCAACTGTCAATTTGTCGTATGCGACAAATTGGTTCAACTGTCAACTTGTCGTATGCGACAAATTGGTTCAACTGTCAATTTGTCGTATGCGACAAATTGGTTCAACTGTCAATTTGTCGTATACGACAAATTGATTCAACTGTCAATTTGTCGTATGAGACAAAATGGTTCAACTGTCAATTTGTCGTATGCGACAAATTGGTTCAACTGTCAATTTGTCGTATGCGACAAATTGGTTCAACTGTCAACTTGTCGTATGCGACAAATTGGTTCAACTGTCAATTTGTCGTATGCGACAAATTGGTTTAACTGTCATTTTGTCGTATACGACAAATTGATTCAACTGTCAATTTGTCGTATGCGACAAAATGGTTCAACTGTCAATTTGTCGTATGCGACAAATTGGTTCAACTGTCAATTTGTCGTATGCGACAAATTGATTCAACTGTCAATTTGTCGTATGCGACAAATTGGTACTACTGTCAATTTGTCGTATGCGACAAATTGGTTCAACTGTCAATTTGTCGTATGCGACAAATTGGTTCAACTGTCAATTTGTCGTATGCGACAAATTGGTACTACTGTCAATTTGTCGTATGCGACAAATTGGTTCAACTGTCAATTTGTCGTATGCGACAAATTGATTCAACTGTCAATTTGTCGTATGCGACAAATTGGTACTACTGTCAATTTGTCGTATGCGACAAATTGGTTCAACTGTCAATTTGTCGTATGCGACAAATTGGTTCAACTGTCAATTTGTCGTATGCGACAAATTGGTACTACTGTCAATTTGTCGTATGCGACAAATTGGTACTACTGTAGAGGTTGTTGAAATTTTGAAAAGCCCTTCCTTATGGGAGGGCAACAAATTCGAGAAATTGTGGAAATCTGCTCATTTCATGCTGTACATTTTCCGATGAAACTAGTTTTTCGCTGAAAATGCATTGAATTTTGTCCATTTCAGGTAGTTCCGGTCTACGTGAAAGCCCGTTTTTCGTAGTTTTCTCAAAATTTCAAGAACGTTTCCACGTTTCTTAACCCAAATTGCCAAGAATGACTATTTAACGTGCCCCGCAAAGCCTCGAAAAACATGAAAATGTGTGAAAATTTTCAAAATAAAAATCTGAAAAAAATGTTAAAAATTTAGTTATCAACAATTGCTCAGGAGAACATTTTAACATTGCCTGCAAATCCTGAAAATTCAAAATTTTTAACTTTTATCTTATTCAAGCAATCACTCTGATTTTCTGTAATTAGGCATCTATTGTTGATCCGGCATCAGCGGTGTTTTTTTTTTTTTTTTTTTTTTCAACTGTCAATTTGTCGTATGCGACAAATTGGTTCAACTGTCAATTTGTCGTATGCGACAAATTGATTCGACTGTCAATTTGTCGTATGCGACAAATTGACAGTAGTACCAATTTGTCGCATACGACAAATTGACAGTTGCACCAAATTGTCGCATACGACAAATTGACAGTTGAACCAACTTGTCGCATACGACAAATTGACAGTTGAATCAATTTGTCGCATACGACAAATTGACAGTTGAACCAATTTGTCGCATACGACAAATTGACAGTAGTACCAATTTGTCGCATACGACAAATTGACAGTAGTACCAATTTGTCGCATACGACAAATTGACAGTTGAACCAATTTGTCGCATACGACAAATTGACAGTTGAACCATTTTGTCGCATACGACAAATTGACAGTTGAATCAATTTGTCGTATACGACAAATTGACAGTTGAACCATTTTGTCGCATACGACAAATTGACAGTTGAATCAATTTGTCGTATACGACAAATTGACAGTTGAACCAATTTGTCGCATACGACAAATTGACAGTTGAACCAATTTGTCGCATACGACAAGTTGACAGTTGAACCAATTTGTCGCATACGACAAATTGACAGTTGAACCAATTTGTCGCATACGACAAATTGACAGTAGTACCAATTTGTCGCATACGACAAATTGACAGTAGTACCAATTTGTCGCATACGACAAATTGACAGTTGAACCAATTTGTCGCATACGACAAATTGACAGTAGTACCAATTTGTCGCATACGACAAATTGACAGTAGTACCAATTTGTCGCATACGACAAATTGACAGTTGCACCAAATTGTCGCATACGACAAATTGACAGTTGAACCAATTTGTCGCATACGACAAATTGACAGTTGAATCAATTTGTCGCATACGACAAAATGACAGTAGTACCAATTTGTCGCATACGACAAATTGACAGTAGTACCAATTTGTCGCATACGACAAATTGACAGTTGAACCAATTTGTTGCATACGACAAATTGACAGTAGTACCAATTTGTCGCATACGACAAATTGACAGTAGTACCAATTTGTCGCATACGACAAATTGACAGTAGTACCAATTTGTCGCATACGACAAATTGACAGTTGAACCAATTTGTCGCATACGACAAATTGACAGTAGTACCAATTTGTCGCATACGACAAATTGACAGTAGTACCAATTTGTCGCATACGACAAATTGACAGTTGAATCAATTTGTCGCATACGACAAAATGACAGTAGTACCAATTTGTCGCATACGACAAATTGACAGTAGTACCAATTTGTCGCATACGACAAATTGACAGTTGAACCAATTTGTTGCATACGACAAATTGACAGTAGTACCAATTTGTCGCATACGACAAATTGACAGTAGTACCAATTTGTCGCATACGACAAATTGACAGTTGCACCAAATTGTCGCATACGACAAATTGACAGTTGAACCAATTTGTCGCATACGACAAATTGACAGTTGAATCAATTTGTCGCATACGACAAAATGACAGTAGTACCAATTTGTCGCATACGACAAATTGACAGTAGTACCAATTTGTCGCATACGACAAATTGACAGTTGAACCAATTTGTTGCATACGACAAATTGACAGTAGTACCAATTTGTCGCATACGACAAATTGACAGTAGTACCAATTTGTCGCATACGACAAATTGACAGTAGTACCAATTTGTCGCATACGACAAATTGACAGTTGAACCAATTTGTCGCATACGACAAATTGACAGTAGTACCAATTTGTCGCATACGACAAATTGACAGTAGTACCAATTTGTCGCATACGACAAATTGACAGTTGAATAAATTTGTCGCATACGACAAAATGACAGTAGTACCAATTTGTCGCATACGACAAATTGACAGTAGTACCAATTTGTCGCATACGACAAATTGACAGTTGAACCAATATGTTGCATACGACAAATTGACAGTAGTACCAATTTGTCGCATACGACAAATTGACAGTAGTACCAATTTGTCGCATACGACAAATTGACAGTAGTACCAATTTGTCGCATACGACAAATTGACAGTTGAACCAATTTGTCGCATACGACAAATTGACAGTAGTACCAATTTGTCGCATACGACAAATTGACAGTAGTACCAATTTGTCGCATACGACAAATTGACAGTAGTACCGATTTGTCGCATACGACAAATTGACAGTTGAACCAATTTGTCGCATACGACAAATTGACAGTTGAACCAATTTGTCGTATACGACAATTTGACAGTTGAACCAATTTGTCGCATACGACAAATTGACAGTTGAATCAATTTGTCGCATACGACAAATTGACAGTAGTACCAATTTGTCGCATACGACAAATTGACAGTTGAACCAATTTGTCGCATACGACAAATTGACAGTTGAACCATTTTGTCGCATACGACAAATTGACAGTTGAATCAATTTGTCGTATACGACAAATTGACAGTTGAACCATTTTGTCGCATACGACAAATTGACAGTTGAATCAATTTGTCGTATACGACAAATTGACAGTTGAACCAATTTGTCGCATACGACAAATTGACAGTTGAACCAATTTGTCGCATACGACAAGTTGACAGTTGAACCAATTTGTCGCATACGACAAATTGACAGTTGAACCAATTTGTCGCATACGACAAATTGACAGTAGTACCAATTTGTCGCATACGACAAATTGACAGTAGTACCAATTTGTCGCATACGACAAATTGACAGTTGAACCAATTTGTCGCATACGACAAATTGACAGTAGTACCAATTTGTCGCATACGACAAATTGACAGTAGTACCAATTTGTCGCATACGACAAATTGACAGTTGCACCAAATTGTCGCATACGAAAAATTGACAGTTGAACCAATTTGTCGCATACGACAAATTGACAGTTGAATCAATTTGTCGCATACGACAAAATGACAGTAGTATAAATTTGTCGCATACGACAAATTGACAGTAGTACCAATTTGTCGCATACGACAAATTGACAGTTGAACCAATTTGTTGCATACGACAAATTGACAGTAGTACCAATTTGTCGCATACGACAAATTGACAGTAGTACCAATTTGTCGCATACGACAAATTGACAGTAGTACCAATTTGTCGCATACGACAAATTGACAGTTGAACCAATTTGTCGCATGCGACAAATTGACAGTAGTACCAATTTGTCGCATACGACAAATTGACAGTAGTACCAATTTGTCGCATACGACAAATTGACAGTTGAACCAATTTGTCGCAAACGACAAATTGACAGTTGAATCAATTTGTCGCATACGACAAATTGACAGTAGTACCAATTTGTCGCATACGACAAATTGACAGTTGAACCAATTTGTTGCATACGACAAATTGACAGTAGTACCAATTTGTCGCATACGACAAATTGACAGTAGTACCAATTTGTCGCATACGACAAATTGACAGTTGCACCAAATTGTCGCATACGACAAATTGACAGTTGAACCAATTTGTCGCATACGACAAATTGACAGTTGAATCAATTTGTCGCATACGACAAAATGACAGTAGTACCAATTTGTCGCATACGACAAATTGACAGTAGTACCAATTTGTCGCATACGACAAATTGACAGTTGAACCAATTTGTTGCATACGACAAATTGACAGTAGTACCAATTTGTCGCATACGACAAATTGACAGTAGTACCAATTTGTCGCATACGACAAATTGACAGTTGAACCAATTTGTCGCATACGACAAATTGACAGTAGTACCAATTTGTCGCATACGACAAATTGACAGTAGTACCAATTTGTCGCATACGACAAATTGACAGTTGAATCAATTTGTCGCATACGACAAAATGACAGTAGTACCAATTTGTCGCATACGACAAATTGACAGTAGTACCAATTTGTCGCATACGACAAATTGACAGTTGAACCAATTTGTTGCATACGACAAATTGACAGTAGTACCAATTTGTCGCATACGACAAATTGACAGTAGTACCAATTTGTCGCATACGACAAATTGACAGTAGTACCAATTTGTCGCATACGACAAATTGACAGTAGTACCAATTTGTCGCATACGACAAATTGACAGTTGAACCAATTTGTCGCATACGACAAATTGACAGTAGTACCAATTTGTCGCATACGACAAATTGACAGTAGTACCAATTTGTCGCATACGACAAATTGACAGTAGTACCAATTTGTCGCATACGACAAATTGACAGTTGAACCAATTTGTCGCATACGACAAATTGACAGTTGAACCAATTTGTCGTATACGACAATTTGACAGTTGAACCAATTTGTCGCATACGACAAATTGACAGTTGAATCAATTTGTCGCATACGACAAATTGACAGTAGTACCAATTTGTCGCATACGACAAATTGACAGTTGAACCAATTTGTCGCATACGACAAATTGACAGTTGAACCAATTTGTCGCATACGACAAATTGACAGTTGAACCAATTTGTCGCATACGACAAGTTGACAGTTGAACCAATTTGTCGCATACGACAAATTGACAGTTGAACCAATTTGTCGCATACGACAAATTGACAGTAGTACCAATTTGTCGCATACGACAAATTGACAGTAGTACCAATTTGTCGCATACGACAAATTGACAGTTGAACCAATTTGTCGCATACGACAAATTGACAGTAGTACCAATTTGTCGCATACGACAAATTGACAGTAGTACCAATTTGTCGCATACGACAAATTGACAGTTGCACCAAATTGTCGCATACGACAAATTGACAGTTGAACCAATTTGTCGCATACGACAAATTGACAGTTGAATCAATTTGTCGCATACGACAAAATGACAGTAGTATAAATTTGTCGCATACGACAAATTGACAGTAGTACCAATTTGTCGCATACGACAAATTGACAGTTGAACCAATTTGTTGCATACGACAAATTGACAGTAGTACCAATTTGTCGCATACGACAAATTGACAGTAGTACCAATTTGTCGCATACGACAAATTGACAGTAGTACCAATTTGTCGCATACGACAAATTGACAGTTGAACCAATTTGTCGCATGCGACAAATTGACAGTAGTACCAATTTGTCGCATACGACAAATTGACAGTAGTACCAATTTGTCGCATACGACAAATTGACAGTTGAACCAATTTGTCGCAAACGACAAATTGACAGTTGAATCAATTTGTCGCATACGACAAATTGACAGTTGAACCAATTTGTCGCATACGACAAATTGACAGTAGTACCAATTTGTCGCATACGACAAATTGACAGTAGTACCAATTTGTCGCATACGACAAATTGACAGTTGAACCAATTTGTCGCATACGACAAATTGACAGTTGAACCAATTTGTCGCATACGACAAATTGACAGTTGAACCAATTTGTCGCATACGACAAATTGACAGTTGAATCAATTTGTCGCATACGACAAATTGACAGTAGTACCAATTTGTCGCATACGACAAATTGACAGTAGTACCAATTTGTCGCATACGACAAATTGACAGTTGAACCAATTTGTCGCAAACGACAAATTGACAGTTGAATCAATTTGTCGCATACGACAAGTTGACAGTTGAACCAATTTGTCGCATACGACAAATTGACAGTTGAACCAATTTGTCGCATACGACAAATTGACAGTTGAACCAATTTGTCGCATACGACAAATTGACAGTAGTACCAATTTGTCGCATACGACAAATTGACAGTAGTACCAATTTGTCGCATACGACAAATTGACAGTAGTACCAATTTGTCGCATACGACAAATTGACAGTTGAACCAATTTGTCGCATACGACAAATTGACAGTTGAACCAATTTGTCGCATACGACAAATTGACAGTTGAATCAATTTGTCGCATACGACAAAATGACAGTAGTACCAATTTGTCGCATACGACAAATTGACAGTAGTACCAATTTGTCGCATACGACAAATTGACAGTTGAACCAATTTGTTGCATACGACAAATTGACAGTAGTACCAATTTGTCGCATACGACAAATTGACAGTAGTACCAATTTGTCGCATACGACAAATTGACAGTAGTACCAATTTGTCGCATACGACAAATTGACAGTTGAACCAATTTGTCGCATACGACAAATTGACAGTAGTACCAATTTGTCGCATACGACAAATTGACAGTAGTACCAATTTGTCGCATACGACAAATTGACAGTTGAACCAATTTGTCGCAAACGACAAATTGACAGTTGAATCAATTTGTCGCATACGACAAATTGACAGTTGAACCAATTTGTCGCATACGACAAATTGACAGTAGTACCAATTTGTCGCATACGACAAATTGACAGTAGTACCAATTTGTCGCATACGACAAATTGACAGTTGAACCAATTTGTCGCATACGACAAATTGACAGTTGAACCAATTTGTCGCATACGACAAATTGACAGTTGAACCAATTTGTCGCATACGACAAATTGACAGTTGAATCAATTTGTCGCATACGACAAATTGACAGTAGTACCAATTTGTCGCATACGACAAATTGACAGTAGTACCAATTTGTCGCATACGACAAATTGACAGTTGAACCAATTTGTCGCAAACGACAAATTGACAGTTGAATCAATTTGTCGCATACGACAAGTTGACAGTTGAACCAATTTGTCGCATACGACAAATTGACAGTTGAACCAATTTGTCGCATACGACAAATTGACAGTTGAACCAATTTGTCGCATACGACAAATTGACAGTAGTACCAATTTGTCGCATACGACAAATTGACAGTTGAACCAATTTGTCGCATACGACAAATTGACAGTAGTACCAATTTGTCGCATACGACAAATTGACAGTAGTACCAATTTGTCGCATACGACAAATTGACAGTAGTACCAATTTGTCGCATACGACAAATTGACAGTTGAACCAATTTGTCGCATACGACAAATTGACAGTTGAACCAATTTGTCGTATACGACAATTTGACAGTTGAACCAATTTGTCGCATACGACAAATTGACAGTTGAATCAATTTGTCGCATACGACAAATTGACAGTAGTACCAATTTGTCGCATACGACAAATTGACAGTTGAACCAATTTGTCGCATACGACAAATTGACAGTTGAACCATTTTGTCGCATACGACAAATTGACAGTTGAATCAATTTGTCGTATACGACAAATTGACAGTTGAACCATTTTGTCGCATACGACAAATTGACAGTTGAATCAATTTGTCGTATACGACAAATTGACAGTTGAACCAATTTGTCGCATACGACAAATTGACAGTTGAACCAATTTGTCGCATACGACAAGTTGACAGTTGAACCAATTTGTCGCATACGACAAATTGACAGTTGAACCAATTTGTCGCATACGACAAATTGACAGTAGTACCAATTTGTCGCATACGACAAATTGACAGTAGTACCAATTTGTCGCATACGACAAATTGACAGTTGAACCAATTTGTCGTATACGACAAATTGACAGTAGTACCAATTTGTCGCATACGACAAATTGACAGTAGTACCAATTTGTCGCATACGACAAATTGACAGTTGCACCAAATTGTCGCATACGACAAATTGACAGTTGAACCAATTTGTCGCATACGACAAATTGACAGTTGAATCAATTTGTCGCATACGACAAAATGACAGTAGTATAAATTTGTCGCATACGACAAATTGACAGTAGTACCAATTTGTCGCATACGACAAATTGACAGTTGAACCAATTTGTTGCATACGACAAATTGACAGTAGTACCAATTTGTCGCATACGACAAATTGACAGTAGTACCAATTTGTCGCATACGACAAATTGACAGTAGTACCAATTTGTCGCATACGACAAATTGACAGTTGAACCAATTTGTCGCATGCGACAAATTGACAGTAGTACCAATTTGTCGCATACGACAAATTGACAGTAGTACCAATTTGTCGCATACGACAAATTGACAGTTGAACCAATTTGTCGCAAACGACAAATTGACAGTTGAACCAATTTGTCGCATACGACAAATTGACAGTTGAATCAATTTGTCGCATACGACAAATTGACAGTAGTACCAATTTGTCGCATACGACAAATTGACAGTAGTACCAATTTGTCGCATACGACAAATTGACAGTTGAACCAATTTGTCGCAAACGACAAATTGACAGTTGAATCAATTTGTCGCATACGACAAGTTGACAGTTGAACCAATTTGTCGCATACGACAAATTGACAGTTGAACCAATTTGTCGCATACGACAAATTGACAGTTGAACCAATTTGTCGCATACGACAAATTGACAGTAGTACCAATTTGTCGCATACGACAAATTGACAGTAGTACCAATTTGTCGCATACGACAAATTGACAGTTGAACCAATTTGTCGCAAACGATAAATTGACAGTTGAATCAATTTGTCGCATACGACAAGTTGACAGTTGAACCAATTTGTCGCATACGACAAATTGACAGTTGAACCAATTTGTCGCATACGACAAATTGACAGTTGAACCAATTTGTCGCATACGACAAATTGACAGTAGTACCAATTTGTCGCATACGACAAATTGACAGTAGTACCAATTTGTCGCATACGACAAATTGACAGTTGAACCAATTTGTCGCATACGACAAATTGACAGTAGTACCAATTTGTCGCATACGACAAATTGACAGTAGTACCAATTTGTCGCATACGACAAATTGACAGTAGTACCAATTTGTCGCATACGACAAATTGACAGTTGAACCAATTTGTTGCATACGACAAATTGACAGTAGTACCAATTTGTCGCATACGACAAATTGACAGTAGTACCAATTTGTCGCATACGACAAATTGACAGTAGTACCAATTTGTCGCATACGACAAATTGACAGTTGAACCAATTTGTCGCATACGACAAATTGACAGTAGTACCAATTTGTCGCATACGACAAATTGACAGTAGTACCAATTTGTCGCATACGACAAATTGACAGTTGAACCAATTTGTCGCAAACGACAAATTGACAGTTGAATCAATTTGTCGCATACGACAAATTGACAGTTGAACCAATTTGTCGCATACGACAAATTGACAGTAGTACCAATTTGTCGCATACGACAAATTGACAGTAGTACCAATTTGTCGCATACGACAAATTGACAGTTGAACCAATTTGTCGCATACGACAAATTGACAGTTGAACCAATTTGTCGCATACGACAAATTGACAGTTGAACCAATTTGTCGCATACGACAAATTGACAGTTGAATCAATTTGTCGCATACGACAAATTGACAGTAGTACCAATTTGTCGCATACGACAAATTGACAGTAGTACCAATTTGTCGCATACGACAAATTGACAGTTGAACCAATTTGTCGCAAACGACAAATTGACAGTTGAATCAATTTGTCGCATACGACAAGTTGACAGTTGAACCAATTTGTCGCATACGACAAATTGACAGTTGAACCAATTTGTCGCATACGACAAATTGACAGTTGAACCAATTTGTCGCATACGACAAATTGACAGTAGTACCAATTTGTCGCATACGACAAATTGACAGTAGTACCAATTTGTCGCATACGACAAATTGACAGTTGAACCAATTTGTCGCAAACGACAAACTGACAGTTGAATCAATTTGTCGCATACGACAAGTTGACAGTTGAACCAATTTGTCGCATACGACAAATTGACAGTTGAACCAATTTGTCGCATACGACAAATTGACAGTTGAACCAATTTGTCGCATACGACAAATTGACAGTAGTACCAATTTGTCGCATACGACAAATTGACAGTAGTACCAATTTGTCGCATACGACAAATTGACAGTTGAACCAACTTGTCGCATACGACAAATTGACAGTTGAACCAATTTGTCGCATACGACAAATTGACAGTAGTACCAATTTGTCGCATACGACAAATTGACAGTTGAATCAATTTGTCGCATACGACAAATTGACAGTTGAACCAATTTGTCGCATACGACAAATTGACAGTTGAACCATTTTGTCGCATACGACAAATTGACAGTTGAATCAATTTGTCGTATACGACAAAATGACAGTTGAACCAATTTGTCGCATACGACAAATTGACAGTTGAACCAATTTGTCGCATACGACAAGTTGACAGTTGAACCAATTTGTCGCTAACGACAAATTGACAGTTGAACCAATTTGTCGCATACGACAAATTGACAGTTGAACCATTTTGTCGCATACGACAAATTGACAGTTGAATCAATTTGTCGTATACGACAAATTGACAGTTGAACCAATTTGTCGCATACGACAAATTGACAGTTGAACCAATTTGTCGCATACGACAAGTTGACAGTTGAACCAATTTGTCGCATACGACAAATTGACAGTTGAACCAATTTGTCGCATACGACAAATTGACAGTAGTACCAATTTGTCGCATACGACAATTTGACAGTAGTACCAATTTGTCGCATACGACAAATTGACAGTTGAACCAATTGGTCGCATACGACAAATTGACAGTAGTTTGCAGCAAAACAAAATGTTTCCAATCGCAGCAAAACAAAATGTTTCCAATCGCAGCAAAATAAAATGTTTCCAATCGCAGCGAAATAAAATGTTTCCAATCGCAGCAAAATAAAATGTTTCCAATCGCAGCAAAATAAAATGTTTCCAATTGCAGCAAAACAAAATGTTTCCAATCGCAGCAAAATAAAACGTTTCCAATCGCAGCAAAATAAAATGTTTCCAATCGCAGCAAAATAAAATGTTTCCAATCTTAGCAAAAAAAAATGTTTCCAATCGCAGCAAAATAAAACGTTTCCAATCGCAGCAAAATAAAATGTTTCCAATCGCAGCAAAATAAAATGTTTCCAATTGCAGCAAAACAAAATGTTTCCAATCGCAGCAAAATAAAATGTTTCCAATCGCAACAAAATAAAATGTTTCCAATCGCAGCAAAATAAAATGTTTCTAATCTTAGCAAAAAAAAATGTTTCCAATCGCAGCAAAAAAAAACGTTTCCAATCGCAGCAAAATATAATGTTTCCAATCGCAGCAAAATAAAGTGTTTCCAATCGCAGCAAAATAAAATGTTTCCAATCGCAGCAAAAGAAAATATTTCCAATCGCAACAAAATAAAATGTTTCCAATCGCAGCAAAATAAAACGTTTCCAATCGCAGCAAAATAAAATGTTTCCAATCGCAGCAAAACAAAATGTTTCCAATCGCAGCAAAATAAAATGTTTCCAATCGCAGAAAAATAAAATGTTTCCAATCGCAGCAAAATAAAATGTTTTCAATCGCAGCAAAATAAAATGTTTCCAATCTTAGCAAAAAAAAATGTTTTCAATCGCAGCAAAATAAAACGTTTCCAATCGCAGCAAAATAAAATGTTTCCAATCGCAGCAAAATAAAATGTTTCCAATCTTAGCAAAAAAAAATGTTTCCAATCGCAGCAAAATAAAACGTTTCCAATCGCAGCAAAATAAAATGTTTCCAATCGCAGCAAAATAAAACGTTTCCAATCGCAGCAAAATAAAATGTTTCCAATCGCAGCAAAACAAAATGTTTCCAATCGCAGCAAAATAAAATGTTTCCAATCGCAGCAAAATAAAATGTTTCCAATCGCAGCAAAATAAAATGTTTCCCATCGCAGCAAAATAAAATGTTTCCAATCTTAGCAAAAAAAAATGTTTCCAATCGCAGCAAAATAAAATGTTTCCAATCGCAGCAAAATAAAATGTTTCCAATCGCAGCAAAATAAAATGTTTCCAATCGCAGCAAAATTAAATGTTTCCAATCGCAGCAAAATAAAATGTTTCCAATCGCAGCAAAATAAAATGTTTCCAATCGCACAAAATGTTTCCAATCGCAGCAAAATAAAATGTTTCCAATCGCAGCAAAACAAAATGTTTCCAATCGCAGCAAAACAAAATGTTTCCAATCGCAGCAAAATAAAATGTTTCCAATCGCAGCAAAATAAAATGTTTCCAATCGCAGCAAAATAAAATGTTTCCAATCGCAGCAAAATAAAATGTTTTCAATCTTAGCAACAAAAAAAATGTTTCCAATCGCAGCAAAATAAGCTGCGATTGGAAACATTTTATTTTGCTGCGATTGGAAACATTTTGTGCGATTGGAAACATTTTATTTTGCTGCAATTGAAAACATTTTATTTTGCTGCGATTGGAAACATTTTATTTTGCTGCGATTGGAAACATTTTGTTTTGCTGCAATTGGAAACATTTTATTTTGCTGCGATTGGAAACATTTTATTTTGCTGTGATTGGAAACATTTTATTTTGCTGCGATTGGAAACATTTTATTTTGCTGCGATTGGAAACATTTTGTTTTGCTGCGATTGGAAACATTTTGTTTTGCTGCGATTGGAAACATTTTATTTTGCTGCGATTGGAAACATTTTGTTTTGCTGCGATTGGAAACATTTTATTTAGCTGCGATTGGAAACATTTTATTTTGTTGCGATTGGAAACATTTTATTTTGCTGCGATTGGAAACATTTTGTTTTGCTGCAATTGGAAACATTTTATTTTGCTGCGATTGGAAACATTTTATTTTGCTGCGATTGGAAACATTTTGTTTTGCTGCGATTGGAAACATTTTATTTAGCTGCGATTGGAAACATTTTATTTTGTTGCGATTGGAAACATTTTATTTTGCTGCGATTGGAAACATTTTGTTTTGCTGCAATTGGAAACATTTTATTTTGCTGCGATTGGAAACATTTTATTTTGCTGCGATTGGAAACGTTTTATTTTGCTGCGATTGGAAACATTTTTTTTTGCTAAGATTGGAAACATTTTATTTTGCTGCGATTGGAAACATTTTATTTTGCTGCGATTGGAAACATTTTATTTTGCTGCGATTGGAAACATTTTATTTTGCTGCGATTGGAAACATTTTGTTTTGCTGCGATTGGAAACATTTTGTTTTGCTGCAATTGGAAACATTTTATTTTGCTGCGATTGGAAACATTTTATTTTGCTGCGATTGGAAACATTTTATTTCGCTGCGATTGGAAACATTTTATTTTGCTGCGATTGGAAACATTTTGTTTTGCTGCGATTGGAAACATTTTGTTTTGCTGCAATTGGAAACATTTTATTTTGCTGCGATTGGAAACATTTTATTTTGCTGCTATTGGGAACATTTTATTTTGCTGCGATTGGAAACGTTTTATTTTGCTGCGATTGGAAACATTTTATTTCGCTGCGATTGGAAACATTTTATTTTGCTGCGATTGGAAACATTTTATTTTGCTGCGATTGGAAACATTTTATTTTGCTGCGATTGGAAACATTTTTTTTTGCTAAGATTGGAAACATTTTATTTTGCTGCGATTGGAAACATTTTATTTTGCTGCGATTGGAAACATTTTATTTTGCTGCGATTGGAAACATTTTATTTTGCTGCGATTGGAAACATTTTGTTTTGCTGCGATTGGAAACATTTTAATTTGCTGCGATTGGAAACGTTTTTTTTTGCTGCGATTGGAAACATTTTTTTTTTGCTAAGATTGGCAACATTTTATTTTGCTGCGATTGGAAACATTTTATTTTGCTGCGATTGGAAACATTTTGTTCTGCTGCAATTGGAAACATTTTATTTTGCTGCGATTGGAAACATTTTATTTTGCTGCGATTGGAAACGTTTTATTTTGCTGCGATTGGAAACGTTTTATTTTGCTGCGATTGGAAACATTTTTTTTTGCTAAGATTGAAAACATTTTATTTTGCTGCGATTGGAAACATTTTATTTTGCTGCGATTGGAAACATTTTATTTTGCTGCGATTGGAAACATTTTATTTTGCTGCGATTGGAAACATTTTATTTTGCTGCGATTGGAAACATTTTGTTTTGCTGCGATTGGAAACATTTTGTTTTGCTGCAATTGGAAACATTTTATTTTGCTGCGATTGGAAACATTTTATTTTGCTGCGATTGGAAACATTTTATTTTGCTGCGATTGGAAACATTTTATTTTGCTGCGATTGGAAACGTTTTATTTTGCTGCGATTGAAAACATTTTTTTTGCTAAGATTGGAAACATTTTATTTTGCTGCGATTGAAAACATTTTATTTTGCTGCGATTGGAAACATTTTATTTTTCTGCGATTGGAAACATTTTATTTTGCTGCGATTGGAAGCATTTTGTTTTGCTGCGATTGGAAACATTTTATTTTGCTGCGATTGGAAACGTTTTATTTTGCTGCGATTGGAAACATTTTATTTTGTTGCGATTGGAAATATTTTCTTTTGCTGCGATTGGAAACATTTTATTTTGCTGCGATTGGAAACATTTTATTTTGCTGCGATTGGAAACATTTTATTTTGCTGCGATTGGAAACGTTTTATTTTGCTGCGATTGGAAACATTTTATTTTGCTGCGATTGGAAACATTTTATTTTGCTGCAATTGGAAACATTTTGTTTTGCTGCGATTGAAAACATTTTAATTTGCTGCGATTGGAAACGTTTTTTTTTGCTGCGATTGGAAACATTTTATTTTGTTGCGATTGGAAATATTTTCTTTTGCTGCGATTGGAAGCATTTTATTTTGCTGCGATTGGAAACATTTTATTTTGCTGCGATTGGAAACATTTTGTTTTGCTGCAATTGGAAACATTTTATTTTGCTGCGATTGGAAACATTTTATTTTGCTGCGATTGGAAACGTTTTATTTTGCTGCGATTGGAAACATTTTTTTTGCTAAGATTGGAAACATTTTATTTTGCTGCGATTGGAAACATTTTATTTTGCTGCGATTGGAAACATTTTATTTTGCTGCGATTGGAAACATTTTATTTTGCTGCGATTGGAAACATTTTGTTTTGCTGCGATTGGAAACATTTTGTTTTGCTGCAATTGGAAACATTTTATTTTGCTGCGATTGGAAACATTTTATTTTGCTGCGATTGGAAACATTTTATTTTGCTGCGATTGGAAACGTTTTATTTTGCAGCGATTGGAAACATTTTTTTTTTGCTAAGATTGGAAACATTTTATTTTGCTGCGATTGGAAACGTTTTATTTTGCTGCGATTGGAAACATTTTATTTTGTTGCGATTGGAAATATTTTCTTTTGCTGCGATTGGAAACATTTTATTTTGCTGCGATTGGAAACATATTATTTTGCTGCGATTGAAAACATTTCATTTTGCTGCGATTGGAAACATTTTATTTAGCTGCGATTGGAAACATTTTATTTTGCTGCGATTGGAAACATTTTATTTTGCTGCGATTGGAAACATTTTGTTCTGCTGCAATTGGAAACATTTTATTTTGCTGCGATTGGAAACATTTTATTTTGCTGCGATTGGAAACGTTTTATTTTGCTGCGATTGGAAACGTTTTATTTTGCTGCGATTGGAAACATTTTTTTTTTGCTAAGATTGAAAACATTTTATTTTGCTGCGATTGGAAACATTTTATTTTGCTGCGATTGGAAACATTTTATTTTGCTGCGATTGGAAACATTTTATTTTGCTGCGATTGGAAACATTTTGTTTTGCTGCGATTGGAAACATTTTATTTTGCTGCGATTGGAAACATTTTGTGCTATAGGAAACATTTTATTTTGCTGCGATTGGAAACATTTTATTTTGCTGCAATTGGAAACATTTTATTTTGCTGCGATTGGAAACATTTTATTTTGCTGCGATTGGAAACATTTTTTTTGTTGGTAAGATTGGAAACATTTTATTTTGCTGCGATTGGAAACATTTTATTTTGCTGCGATTGGAAACATTTTATTTTGCTGCGATTGGAAACATTTTATTTTGCTGCGATTGGAAACATTTTTTTTTGCTGCGATTGGAAACATTTTATTTTGCTGCGATTGGAAACGTTTTATTTTGCTGCGATTGGAAACATTTTTTTTGTTGCTAAGATTGAAAACATTTTATTTTGCTGCGATTGGAAACATTTTATTTTGCTGCGATTGGAAACATTTTATTTTGCTGCGATTGGAAACATTTTATTTTGCTGCGATTGGAAACATTTTGTTTTGCTGCGATTGGAAACATTTTGTTTTGCTGCGATTGGAAACATTTTATTTTGCTGCGATTGGAAACATTTTGTGCGATTGGAAACATTTTATTTTGCTGCGATTGGAAACATTTTATTTTGCTGCGATTGGAAACATTTTATTTTGCTGCGATTGGAAACATTTTATTTTGCTGCGATTGGAAACATTTTGTGCGATTGGAAACATTTTATTTTGCTGCGATTGGAAACATTTTATTTTGCTGCGATTGGAAACATTTTATTTTGCTGCGATTGGAAACATTTTGTGCGATTGGAAACATTTTATTTTGCTGCAATTGAAAACATTTTATTTTGCTGCGATTGGAAACATTTTATTTTGCTGCGATTGGAAACATTTTGTTTTGCTGCAATTGGAAACATTTTATTTTGCTGCGATTGGAAACATTTTATTTTGCTGTGATTGGAAACATTTTATTTTGCTGCGATTGGAAACATTTTATTTTGCTGCGATTGGAAACATTTTGTTTTGCTGCGATTGGAAACATTTTGTTTTGCTGCAATTGGAAACATTTTATTTTGCTTCGATTGGAAACATTTTATTTTGCTGCGATTGGAAACATTTTATTTTGCTGCGATTGGAAACGTTTTATTTTGCTGCGATTGGAAACATTTTTTTTTGCTAAGATTGGAAACATTTTATTTTCCTGCGATTGGAAACATTTTGTTTTGCTGCGATTGGAAACATTTTTTTTTGCTGCGATTGGAAACGTTTTATTTTGCTGCGATAGGAATTATTTTATTTTGTTGCGATTGGAAATATTTTCTTTTGCTGCGATTGGAAACATTTTATTTTGCTGCGATTGGAAACATTTTATTTTGCTGCGATTGGAAACATTTTATTTTGCTGCGATTGGAAACATTTTATTTTGCTGCGATTGGAAACATTTTGTGCGATTGGGAACATTTTATTTTGCTGCGATTGGAAACATTTTATTTTGCTGCGATTGGAAACATTTTGTTTTGCTGCGATTGGAAACATTTTGTGCGATTGGAAACATTTTGTGCGATTGGAAACATTTTATTTTGCTGCGATTGGAAACATTTTATTTTGCTGCAATTGGAAACATTTTATTTTGCTGCGATTGGAAACATTTTATTTTGCTGCGATTGGAAACATTTTATTTTGCTGCGATTGGAAACATTTTATTTTGCTGCGATTGGAAACATTTTATTTTGCTGCGATTGGAAACATTTTATTTTGCTGCGATTTTAAACATTTTGTTTTGCTGCGATTGGAAACATTTTATTTTGCTGCGATTGGAAACATTTTATTTTGCTGCGATTGGAAACATTTTGTGCGATTGGAAACATTTTATTTTGCTGCGATTGGAAACATTTTATTTTGCTGCAATTGGAAACATTTTATTTTGCTGCGATTGGAAACATTTTATTTTGCTGCGATTGGAAACATTTTGTGCGATTGGAAACATTTTATTTTGCTGCGATTGGAAACATTTTATTTTGCTGCAATTGGAAACATTTTATTTTGCTGCGATTGGAAACATTTTATTTTGCTGCGATTGGAAACATTTTGTTTTGCTGCAATTGGAAACATTTTATTTTGCTGCGATTGGAAACATTTTATTTTGCTGCGATTGGAAACATTTTATTTTGCTGCGATTGGAAACATTTTATTTTGCTGCGATTGGAAACATTTTGTTTTGCTGCGATTGGAAACATTTTGTTTTGCTGCAATTGGAAACATTTTATTTTGCTGCGATTGGAAACATTTTATTTTGCTGCGATTGGAAACATTTTTTTTTTGCTAAGATTGGAAACATTTTATTTTGCTGCGATTGGAAACATTTTATTTTGCTGCGATTGGAAACATTTTATTTTGCTGCGATTGGAAACATTTTGTGCGATTGGAAACATTTTATTTTGCTGCGATTGGAAACATTTTATTTTGCTGCAATTGGAAACATTTTATTTTGCTGCGATTGGAAACATTTTATTTTGCTGCGATTGGAAACATTTTGTTTTGCTGCAATTGGAAACATTTTATTTTGCTGCGATTGGAAACATTTTATTTTGCTGTGATTGGAAACATTTTATTTTGCTGCGATTGGAAACATTTTATTTTGCTGCGATTGGAAACATTTTGTTTTGCTGCGATTGGAAACATTTTGTTTTGCTGCAATTGGAAACATTTTATTTTGCTTCGATTGGAAACATTTTATTTTGCTGCGATTGGAAACATTTTATTTTGCTGCGATTGGAAACGTTTTATTTTGCTGCGATTGGAAACATTTTTTTTTGCTAAGATTGGAAACATTTTGTGCGATTGGGAACATTTTATTTTGCTGCGATTGGAAACATTTTATTTTGCTGCGACTGGAAACATTTTGTTTTGCTGCGATTGGAAACATTTTGTGCGATTGGAAACATTTTGTGCGATTGGAAACATTTTATTTTGCTGCGATTGGAAACATTTTATTTTGCTGCAATTGGAAACATTTTATTTTGCTGCGATTGGAAACATTTTATTTTGCTGCGATTGGAAACATTTTGTTTTGCTGCAATTGGAAACATTTTATTTTGCTGCGATTGGAAACATTTTATTTTGCTGCGATTGGAAACATTTTATTTTGCTGCGATTGGAAACATTTTATTTTGCTGCGATTGGAAACATTTTTTTTTGCTAAGATTGGAAACATTTTATTCTGCTGCGATTGGAAACATTTTATTTTGCTGCGATTGGAAACATTTTATTTTGCTGCGATTGGAAACATTTTATTTTGCTGCGATTGGAAACATTTTGTGCGATTGGAAACATTTTATTTTGCTGCGATTGGAAACATTTTATTTTCCTGCGATTGGAAACATTTTGTTTTGCTGCGATTGGAAACATTTTTTTTTGCTGCGATTGGAAACGTTTTATTTTGCTGCGATTGGAATTATTTTATTTTGTTGCGATTGGAAATATTTTCTTTTGCTGCGATTGGAAACATTTTATTTTGCTGCGATTGGAAACATTTTATTTTGCTGCGATTGGAAACATTTTGTGCGATTGGGAACATTTTATTTTGCTGCGATTGGAAACATTTTATTTTGCTGCGATTGGAAACATTTTGTTTTGCTGCGATTGGAAACATTTTGTGCGATTGGAAACATTTTGTGCGATTGGAAACATTTTATTTTGCTGCGATTGGAAACATTTTATTTTGCTGCAATTGGAAACATTTTATTTTGCTGCGATTGGAAACATTTTATTTTGCTGCGATTGGAAACATTTTGTTTTGCTGCAATTGGAAACATTTTATTTTGCTGCGATTGGAAACATTTTATTTTGCTGCGATTGGAAACATTTTATTTTGCTGCGATTGGAAACATTTTGTTTTGCTGCGATTGGAAACATTTTATTTTGCTGCGATTTTAAACATTTTGTTTTGCTGCGATTGGAAACATTTTATTTTGCTGCGATTGGAAACATTTTATTTTGCTGCGATTGGAAACATTTTGTGCGATTGGAAACATTTTATTTTGCTGCGATTGGAAACATTTTATTTTGCTGCAATTGGAAACATTTTATTTTGCTGCGATTGGAAACATTTTATTTTGCTGCGATTTTAAACATTTTGTTTTGCTGCGATTGGAAACATTTTATTTTGCTGCGATTGGAAACATTTTATTTTGCTGCGATTGGAAACATTTTGTGCGATTGGAAACATTTTATTTTGCTGCGATTGGAAACATTTTATTTTGCTGCAATTGGAAACATTTTATTTTGCTGCGATTGGAAACATTTTATTTTGCTGCGATTGGAAACATTTTGTGCGATTGGAAACATTTTATTTTGCTGCGATTGGAAACATTTTATTTTGCTGCAATTGGAAACATTTTATTTTGCTGCGATTGGAAACATTTTATTTTGCTGCGATTGGAAACATTTTGTTTTGCTGCAATTGGAAACATTTTATTTTGCTGCGATTGGAAACATTTTATTTTGCTGCGATTGGAAACATTTTGTGCGATTGGAAACATTTTATTTTGCTGCGATTGGAAACATTTTATTTTCCTGCGATTGGAAACATTTTGTTTTGCTGCGATTGGAAACATTTTTTTTTGCTGCGATTGGAAACGTTTTATTTTGCTGCGATTGGAATTATTTTATTTTGTTGCGATTGGAAATATTTTCTTTTGCTGCGATTGGAAACATTTTATTTTGCTGCGATTGGAAACATTTTATTTTGCTGCGATTGGAAACATTTTGTGCGATTGGGAACATTTTATTTTGCTGCGATTGGAAACATTTTATTTTGCTGCGATTGGAAACATTTTGTTTTGCTGCGATTGGAAACATTTTGTGCGATTGGAAACATTTTGTGCGATTGGAAACATTTTATTTTGCTGCGATTGGAAACATTTTATTTTGCTGCAATTGGAAACATTTTATTTTGCTGCGATTGGAAACATTTTATTTTGCTGCGATTGGAAACATTTTGTTTTGCTGCAATTGGAAACATTTTATTTTGCTGCGATTGGAAACATTTTATTTTGCTGCGATTGGAAACATTTTATTTTGCTGCGATTGGAAACATTTTGTTTTGCTGCGATTGGAAACATTTTATTTTGCTGCGATTTTAAACATTTTGTTTTGCTGCGATTGGAAACATTTTATTTTGCTGCGATTGGAAACATTTTATTTTGCTGCGATTGGAAACATTTTGTGCGATTGGAAACATTTTATTTTGCTGCGATTGGAAACATTTTATTTTGCTGCAATTGGAAACATTTTATTTTGCTGCGATTGGAAACATTTTATTTTGCTGCGATTGGAAACATTTTGTGCGATTGGAAACATTTTATTTTGCTGCGATTGGAAACATTTTATTTTGCTGCAATTGGAAACATTTTATTTTGCTGCGATTGGAAACATTTTATTTTGCTGCGATTGGAAACATTTTGTTTTGCTGCAATTGGAAACATTTTATTTTGCTGCGATTGGAAACATTTTATTTTGCTGCGATTGGAAACATTTTATTTTGCTGCGATTGGAAACATTTTATTTTGCTGCGATTGGAAACATTTTGTTTTGCTGCGATTGGAAACATTTTGTTTTGCTGCAATTGGAAACATTTTATTTTGCTGCGATTGGAAACATTTTATTTTGCTGCGATTGGAAACATTTTTTTTTTGCTAAGATTGGAAACATTTTATTTTGCTGCGATTGGAAACATTTTATTTTGCTGCGATTGGAAACATTTTATTTTGCTGCGATTGGAAACATTTTGTGCGATTGGAAACATTTTATTTTGCTGCGATTGGAAACATTTTATTTTGCTGCAATTGGAAACATTTTATTTTGCTGCGATTGGAAACATTTTATTTTGCTGCGATTGGAAACATTTTGTTTTGCTGCAATTGGAAACATTTTATTTTGCTGCGATTGGAAACATTTTATTTTGCTGTGATTGGAAACATTTTATTTTGCTGCGATTGGAAACATTTTATTTTGCTGCGATTGGAAACATTTTGTTTTGCTGCGATTGGAAACATTTTGTTTTGCTGCAATTGGAAACATTTTATTTTGCTTCGATTGGAAACATTTTATTTTGCTGCGATTGGAAACATTTTATTTTGCTGCGATTGGAAACGTTTTATTTTGCTGCGATTGGAAACATTTTTTTTTGCTAAGATTGGAAACATTTTGTGCGATTGGGAACATTTTATTTTGCTGCGATTGGAAACATTTTATTTTGCTGCGACTGGAAACATTTTGTTTTGCTGCGATTGGAAACATTTTGTGCGATTGGAAACATTTTGTGCGATTGGAAACATTTTATTTTGCTGCGATTGGAAACATTTTATTTTGCTGCAATTGGAAACATTTTATTTTGCTGCGATTGGAAACATTTTATTTTGCTGCGATTGGAAACATTTTGTTTTGCTGCAATTGGAAACATTTTATTTTGCTGCGATTGGAAACATTTTATTTTGCTGCGATTGGAAACATTTTATTTTGCTGCGATTGGAAACATTTTATTTTGCTGCGATTGGAAACATTTTTTTTTGCTAAGATTGGAAACATTTTATTCTGCTGCGATTGGAAACATTTTATTTTGCTGCGATTGGAAACATTTTATTTTGCTGCGATTGGAAACATTTTATTTTGCTGCGATTGGAAACATTTTGTGCGATTGGAAACATTTTATTTTGCTGCGATTGGAAACATTTTATTTTGCTGCAATTGGAAACATTTTATTTTGCTGCGATTGGAAATATTTTCTTTTGCTGCGATTGGAAACATTTTATTTTGCTGCGATTGGAAACATTTTATTTTGCTGCGATTGGAAACATTTTGTGCGATTGGGAACATTTTATTTTGCTGCGATTGGAAACATTTTATTTTGCTGCGATTGGAAACATTTTGTTTTGCTGCGATTGGAAACATTTTGTGCGATTGGAAACATTTTGTGCGATTGGAAACATTTTATTTTGCTGCGATTGGAAACATTTTATTTTGCTGCAATTGGAAACATTTTATTTTGCTGCGATTGGAAACATTTTATTTTGCTGCGATTGGAAACATTTTGTTTTGCTGCAATTGGAAACATTTTATTTTGCTGCGATTGGAAACATTTTATTTTGCTGCGATTGGAAACATTTTATTTTGCTGCGATTGGAAACATTTTATTTTGCTGCGATTGGAAACATTTTATTTTGCTGCGATTTTAAACATTTTGTTTTGCTGCGATTGGAAACATTTTATTTTGCTGCGATTGGAAACATTTTATTTTGCTGCGATTGGAAACATTTTGTGCGATTGGAAACATTTTATTTTGCTGCGATTGGAAACATTTTATTTTGCTGCAATTGGAAACATTTTATTTTGCTGCGATTGGAAACATTTTATTTTGCTGCGATTGGAAACATTTTGTGCGATTGGAAACATTTTATTTTGCTGCGATTGGAAACATTTTATTTTGCTGCAATTGGAAACATTTTATTTTGCTGCGATTGGAAACATTTTATTTTGCTGCGATTGGAAACATTTTGTTTTGCTGCAATTGGAAACATTTTATTTTGCTGCGATTGGAAACATTTTATTTTGCTGCGATTGGAAACATTTTATTTTGCTGCGATTGGAAACATTTTATTTTGCTGCGATTGGAAACATTTTGTTTTGCTGCGATTGGAAACATTTTGTTTTGCTGCAATTGGAAACATTTTATTTTGCTGCGATTGGAAACATTTTATTTTGCTGCGATTGGAAACATTTTTTTTTTGCTAAGATTGGAAACATTTTATTTTGCTGCGATTGGAAACATTTTATTTTGCTGCGATTGGAAACATTTTATTTTGCTGCGATTGGAAACATTTTGTGCGATTGGAAACATTTTATTTTGCTGCGATTGGAAACATTTTATTTTGCTGCAATTGGAAACATTTTATTTTGCTGCGATTGGAAACATTTTATTTTGCTGCGATTGGAAACATTTTGTTTTGCTGCAATTGGAAACATTTTATTTTGCTGCGATTGGAAACATTTTATTTTGCTGTGATTGGAAACATTTTATTTTGCTGCGATTGGAAACATTTTATTTTGCTGCGATTGGAAACATTTTGTTTTGCTGCGATTGGAAACATTTTGTTTTGCTGCAATTGGAAACATTTTATTTTGCTTCGATTGGAAACATTTTATTTTGCTGCGATTGGAAACATTTTATTTTGCTGCGATTGGAAACGTTTTATTTTGCTGCGATTGGAAACATTTTTTTTTGCTAAGATTGGAAACATTTTGTGCGATTGGGAACATTTTATTTTGCTGCGATTGGAAACATTTTATTTTGCTGCGACTGGAAACATTTTGTTTTGCTGCGATTGGAAACATTTTGTGCGATTGGAAACATTTTGTGCGATTGGAAACATTTTATTTTGCTGCGATTGGAAACATTTTATTTTGCTGCAATTGGAAACATTTTATTTTGCTGCGATTGGAAACATTTTATTTTGCTGCGATTGGAAACATTTTGTTTTGCTGCAATTGGAAACATTTTATTTTGCTGCGATTGGAAACATTTTATTTTCCTGCGATTGGAAACATTTTATTTTGCTGCGATTGGAAACATTTTATTTTGCTGCGATTGGAAACATTTTTTTTTGCTAAGATTGGAAACATTTTATTCTGCTGCGATTGGAAACATTTTATTTTGCTGCGATTGGAAACATTTTTATTTGCTGCGATTGGAAACATTTTATTTTCCTGCGATTGGAAACATTTTGTTTTGCTGCGATTGGAAACATTTTTTTTTGCTGCGATTGGAAACGTTTTATTTTGCTGCGATTGGAATTATTTTATTTTGTTGCGATTGGAAATATTTTCTTTTGCTGCGATTGGAAACATTTTATTTTGCTGCGATTGGAAACATTTTATTTTGCTGCGATTGGAAACATTTTGTGCGATTGGGAACATTTTATTTTGCTGCGATTGGAAACATTTTATTTTGCTGCGATTGGAAACATTTTGTTTTGCTGCGATTGGAAACATTTTGTGCGATTGGAAACATTTTGTGCGATTGGAAACATTTTATTTTGCTGCGATTGGAAACATTTTATTTTGCTGCAATTGGAAACATTTTATTTTGCTGCGATTGGAAACATTTTATTTTGCTGCGATTGGAAACATTTTGTTTTGCTGCAATTGGAAACATTTTATTTTGCTGCGATTGGAAACATTTTATTTTGCTGCGATTGGAAACATTTTATTTTGCTGCGATTGGAAACATTTTATTTTGCTGCGATTGGAAACATTTTATTTTGCTGCGATTTTAAACATTTTGTTTTGCTGCGATTGGAAACATTTTATTTTGCTGCGATTGGAAACATTTTATTTTGCTGCGATTGGAAACATTTTGTGCGATTGGAAACATTATATTTTGCTGCGATTGGAAACATTTTATTTTGCTGCAATTGGAAACATTTTATTTTGCTGCGATTGGAAACATTTTATTTTGCTGCGATTGGAAACATTTTGTTTTGCTGCAATTGGAAACATTTTATTTTGCTGCGATTGGAAACATTTTATTTTGCTGCGATTGGAAACTTTTTATTTTGCTGCGATTGGAAACATTTTATTTTGCTGCGATTGGAAACATTTTGTTTTGCTGCGATTGGAAACATTTTGTTTTGCTGCAATTGGAAACATTTTATTTTGCTGCGATTGGAAACATTTTATTTTGCTGCGATTGGAAACATTTTTTTTTTGCTAAGATTGGAAACATTTTATTTTGCTGCGATTGGAAACATTTTATTTTGCTGCGATTGGAAACATTTTATTTTGCTGCGATTGGAAACATTTTGTGCGATTGGAAACATTTTATTTTGCTGCGATTGGAAACATTTTATTTTGCTGCAATTGGAAACATTTTATTTTGCTGCGATTGGAAACATTTTATTTTGCTGCGATTGGAAACATTTTGTTTTGCTGCAATTGGAAACATTTTATTTTGCTGCGATTGGAAACATTTTATTTTGCTGTGATTGGAAACATTTTATTTTGCTGCGATTGGAAACATTTTATTTTGCTGCGATTGGAAACATTTTGTTTTGCTGCGATTGGAAACATTTTGTTTTGCTGCAATTGGAAACATTTTATTTTGCTTCGATTGGAAACATTTTATTTTGCTGCGATTGGAAACATTTTATTTTGCTGCGATTGGAAACGTTTTATTTTGCTGCGATTGGAAACATTTTTTTTTGCTAAGATTGGAAACATTTTATTCTGCTGCGATTGGAAACATTTTATTTTGCTGCGATTGGAAACATTTTTATTTGCTGCGATTGGAAACATTTTATTTTCCTGCGATTGGAAACATTTTGTTTTGCTGCGATTGGAAACATTTTTTTTTGCTGCGATTGGAAACGTTTTATTTTGCTGCGATTGGAATTATTTTATTTTGTTGCGATTGGAAATATTTTCTTTTGCTGCGATTGGAAACATTTTATTTTGCTGCGATTGGAAACATTTTATTTTGCTGCGATTGGAAACATTTTGTGCGATTGGGAACATTTTATTTTGCTGCGATTGGAAACATTTTATTTTGCTGCGACTGGAAACATTTTGTTTTGCTGCGATTGGAAACATTTTGTGCGATTGGAAACATTTTGTGCGATTGGAAACATTTTATTTTGCTGCGATTGGAAACATTTTATTTTGCTGCAATTGGAAACATTTTATTTTGCTGCGATTGGAAACATTTTATTTTGCTGCGATTGGAAACATTTTGTTTTGCTGCAATTGGAAACATTTTATTTTGCTGCGATTGGAAACATTTTATTTTGCTGCGATTGGAAACATTTTATTTTGCTGCGATTGGAAACATTTTATTTTGCTGCGATTGGAAACATTTTGTTTTGCTGCGATTGGAAACATTTTGTTTTGCTGCAATTGGAAACATTTTATTTTGCTGCGATTGGAAACATTTTATTTTGCTGCGATTGGAAACATTTTATTTTGCTGCGATTGGAAACGTTTTATTTTGCTGCGATTGGAAACATTTTTTTTTGCTAAGATTGGAAACATTTTATTTTGCTGCGATTGGAAACATTTTATTTTGCTGCGATTGGAAACATTTTATTTTGCTGCGATTGGAAACATTTTGTGCGATTGGAAACATTTTATTTTGCTGCGATTGGAAACATTTTATTTTGCTGCAATTGGAAACATTTTATTTTGCTGCGATTGGAAACATTTTATTTTGCTGCGATTGGAAACATTTTGTTTTGCTGCAATTGGAAACATTTTATTTTGCTGCGATTGGAAACATTTTATTTTGCTGCGATTGGAAACATTTTATTTTGCTGCGATTGGAAACATTTTATTTTGCTGCGATTGGAAACATTTTGTTTTGCTGCGATTGGAAACATTTTGTTTTGCTGCAATTGGAAACATTTTATTTTGCTTCGATTGGAAACATTTTATTTTGCTGCGATTGGAAACATTTTATTTTGCTGCGATTGGAAACGTTTTATTTTGCTGCGATTGGAAACATTTTTTTTTGCTAAGATTGGAAACATTTTATTCTGCTGCGATTGGAAACATTTTATTTTGCTGCGATTGGAAACATTTTTATTTGCTGCGATTGGAAACATTTTATTTTGCTGCGATTGGAAACATTTTGTTTTGCTGCGATTGGAAACATTTTATTTTGCTGCGATTGGAAACGTTTTATTTTGCTGCGATTGGAATTATTTTATTTTGTTGCGATTGGAAATATTTTCTTTTGCTGCGATTGGAAACATTTTATTTTGCTGCGATTGGAAACATTTTATTTTGCTGCGATTAAAAACATTTTATTTTGCTGCGATTGGAAACATTTTATTTAGCTGCGATTGGAAACATTTTATTTTGCTGCGATTGGAAACATTTTATTTTGCTGCGATTGGAAACATTTTGTTTTGCTGCAATTGGAAACATTTTATTTTGCTGCGATTGGAAACATTTTATTTTGCTGCGATTGGAAACATTTTATTTTGCTGCGATTGGAAACGTTTTATTTTGCTGCGATTGGAAACATTTTTTTTTGCTAAGATTGGAAACATTTTATTTTGCTGCGATTGGAAACATTTTATTTTGCTGCGATTGGAAACATTTTATTTTGCTGCGATTGGAAACATTTTATTTTGCTGCGATTGGAAACATTTTGTTTTGCTGCGATTGGAAACATTTTATTTTGCTGCGATTGGAAACATTTTGTTTTGCTGCAATTGGAAACATTTTATTTTGCTGCGATTGGAAACATTTTATTTTGCGGCGATTGGAAACATTTTATTTTGCTGCGATTGGAAACATTTTATTTTGCTGCGATTGGAAACATTTTATTTTGCTGCGATTGGAAACATTTTGTTTTGCTGCAATTGGAAACATTTTCGTTGCTGCGATTGGAAACATTTTATTTTGCTGCGATTGGAAACATTTTATTTTGCTGCGATTGGAAACATTTTGTGCGATTGGAAACATTTTATTTTGCTGCGATTGGAAACATTTTATTTTGCTGCGATTAAAAACATTTTATTTTGCGGCGATGGGAAACATTT
Organism: Oscheius myriophilus; assembly: GCA_964057215.1. Lineage (NCBI taxonomy): Eukaryota > Metazoa > Nematoda > Chromadorea > Rhabditida > Rhabditidae > Oscheius > Oscheius myriophilus. The sequence goes on from OZ059905.1 coordinate 18,898,735, forward strand.
TGGTTAGCTGCGATTGGAAACATTTTATTTTGCTGCGATTGGAAACATTTTATTTTGCTGCGATTGGAAACATTTTGTTTTGCTGCAATTGGAAACATTTTATTTTGCTGCGATTGGAAACATTTTATTTTGCGGCGATTGGAAACATTTTATTTTGCTGCGATTGGAAACGTTTTATTTTGCTGCGATTGGTAACATTTTTTTTTGCTAAGATTGGAAACATTTTATTTTGCTGCGATTAGAAACATTTTATTTTGCTGCGATTGGAAACATTATATTTTGCTGCGATTGGAAACATTTTGTTTTGCTGCGATTGGAAACATTTTGTTTTGCTGCAATTGGAAACATTTTATTTTGCTGCGATTGGAAACATTTTATTTTGCTGCGATTGGAAACATTTTATTTTGCTGCGATTGGAAACGATTTATTTTGCTGCGATTGGAAACATTTTTTTTGCTAAGATTGGAAACATTTTATTTTGCTGCGATTGGAAACATTTTATTTTGCTGCGATTGGAAACATTTTATTTTGCTGCGATTGGAAACATTTTATTTTGCTGCGATTGGAAACATTTTGTTTTGCTGCGATTGGAAACATTTTGTTTTGCTGCAAATGGAAACATTTTATTTTACTGCGATTGGAAACATTTTATTTTGCTGCGATTGGAAACATTTTATTTTGCTGCGATTGGAAACGTTTTATTTTGCTGCGATTGGAAACATTTTATTTTGCTGCGATTGGAAACATTTTATTTTGCTGCGATTGGAAACGTTTTATTTTGCTGCGATTGGAAACATTTTATTTAGCTGCGATTGGAAACATTTTATTTTGCTGCGATTGGAAACATTTTATTTTGCTGCGATTGAAAACATTTTATTTTGCTGCGATTGGAAACATTTTATTTTGCTGCGATTGGAAACATTTTATTTTGCTGCGATTGGAAACATTTTATTTTGCTGCGATTGGAAACGTTTTATTTTGCTGCGATTGGAAACATTTTTTTTGCTAAGATTGGAAACATTTTATTTTGCTGCGATTGGAAACATTTTATTTTGCTGCGATTGGAAACATTTTATTTTGCTGCGATTGGAAACATTTTATTTTGCTGCGATTGGAAACATTTTATTTTGCTGCGATTGGAAACATTTTATTTTGCTGCGATTGGAAACATTTTATTTTGCTGCGATTGAAAACATTTTATTTTGCTGCGATTGGAAACATTTTATTTTGCTGCGATTGGAAACGTTTTATTTTGCTGCGATTGGAAACATTTTATTTAGCTGCGATTGGAAACATTTTATTTTGCTGCGATTGGAAACATTTTGTTTTGCTGCAATTGGAAACATTTTATTTTGCTGCGATTAGAAACATTTTATTTTGCTGCGATTGGAAACATTTTATTTTGCTGGGATTGGAAACGTTTTATTTTGCTGCGATTGGAAACATTTTGTTTTGCTGCGATTGGAAACATTTTGTTTTGCTGCAATTGGAAACATTTTATTTTGCTGCGATTGGAAACATTTTATTTTGCTGCGATTGGAAACATTTTATTTTGCTGCGATTAGAAACGTTTTATTTTGCTGCGATTGGAAACATTTTTTTTTGCTAAGATTGGAAACATTTTATTTTGCTGCGATTGGAAACATTTTATTTTGCTGCGATTGGAAACATTTTGTTTTGCTGCGATTGGAAACATTTTATTTTGCTGCGATTGGAAACATTTTGTTTTGCTGCGATTGGAAACATTTTATTTTGCTGCGATTGGAAACGTTTTATTTTGCTGCGATTGGAAACATTTTATTTTGTTGCGATTGGAAATATTTTCTTTTGCTGCGATTGAAAACATTTTCTTTGCTGCGATTGGAAACATTTTATTTTGCTGCGATTGGAAACATTTTGTTTTGCTGCGATTGGAAACATTTTATTTTGCTGCGATTGGAAACGTTTTATTTTGCTGCGATTGGAAACATTTTATTTTGCTGCGATTGGAAACATTTTATTTTGCTGCGATTGGAAACATTTTATTTTGCTGCGATTGGAAACATTTTATTTTGCTGCGATTGGAAACATTTTATTTTGCTGCGATTTTAAACATTTTCTTTTGCTGCGATTGGAAACATTTTCTTTTGCTGCGATTGCAAACATTTTATTTTGCTGCGATTGGAAACATTTTATTTTGCTGCGATTGGAAACATTTTATTTTGCTGCGATTGGAAACATTTTATTTTGATGCGATTGGAAACATTTTATTTTGCTGCGATTGCAAACATTTTATTTTGCTGCGATTGGAAACATTTTCTTTTGCTGCGATTGTAAACATTTTGTTTTGCTGCGATTGGAAACATTTTATTTTGCTGCGATTGGAAACGTTTTATTTTGCTGCGATTGGAAACATTTTATTTTGCTGCGATTGGAAACATTTTATTTTGCTGCGATTGGAAACATTTTATTTTGCTGCGATTGGAAACATTTTATTTTGCTGCGATTGGAAACATTTTATTTTGCTGCGATTTTAAACATTTTCTTTTGCTGCGATTGGAAACATTTTCTTTTGCTGCGATTGCAAACATTTTATTTTGCTGCGATTGGAAACATTTTATTTTGCTGCGATTGGAAACATTTTATTTTGCTGCGATTGCAAACATTTTATTTTGCTGCGATTGGAAACATTTTCTTTTGCTGCGATTGTAAACATTTTGTTTTGCTGCGATTGGAAACATTTTATTTTGCTGCGATTGGAAACATTTTCTTTTGCTGCGATTGCAAACATTTTATTTTGCTGCGATTGGAAACATTTTATTTTGCTGCGATTGGAAACATTTTATTTTGCTGCGATTGGAAACATTTTATTTTGCTGCGATTGGAAACATTTTATTTTGCTGCGATTTTAAACATTTTCTTTTGCTGCGATTGGAAACATTTTATTTTGCTGCGATTGCAAACATTTTATTTTGCTGCGATTGGAAACATTTTCTTTTGCTGCGTTTGTAAACATTTTATTTTGCTGCGATTGGAAACATTTTATTTTGCTGCGATTGGAAACATTTTCTTTTGCTGCGATTGCAAACATTTTATTTTGCTGCGATTGGAAACATTTTATTTTGCTGCGATTGGAAACATTTTATTTTGCTGCGTATAGAAACATTTCATTTTGCTGCGATTGGAAACATTTTATTTTGCTGCGATTGGAAACATTTTATTTTGCTGCGATTGGAAACATTTTATTTTGCTGCGATTGGAAACATTTTATTTTGCTGCGATTGGAAACATTTTATTTTGCTGCGATTGGAAACATTTTATTTTGCTGCGATTTTAAACATTTTCTTTTGCTGCGATTGGAAACATTTTCTTTTGCAACGATTGCAAACATTTTATTTTGCTGCGATTGGAAACATTTTATTTTGCTGCGATTGGAAACATTTTATTTTGCTGCGATTGGAAACATTTTATTTTGATGCGATTGGAAACATTTTATTTTGCTGCGATTGGAAACATAATATTTTGCTGCGATTGGAAACATTTTATTTTGCTGCGATTGGAAACATTTTACTTTGCTGCGATTGGAAACATTTTATTTTGCTGCGATTGGAAACGTTTTATTTTGCTGCGATTGGAAACATTTTATTTTGCTGCGATTGGAAACATTTTCTTTTGCTGCGATTGCAAACATTTTATTTTGCTGCGATTGGAAACATTTTCTTTTGCTGCGATTGTAAACATTTTATTTTGCTGCGATTGGAAACATTTTATTTTGCTGCGATTGGAAACATTTTCTTTTGCTGCGATTGCAAACATTTTCTTTTGCTGCGATTGGAAACATTTTATTTTGCTGCGATTGGAAACATTTTATTTTGCTGCGTATAGAAACATTTTGTTTTGCTGCGATTGGAAACATTTTATTTTGCTGCGATTGGAAACATTTTCTTTTGTTGCGATTGGAAACATTTTATTTTGCTGCGTTTGGAAACATTTTTTTTTGCTGCGATTGGAAACATTTTATTTTGCTGCGATTGGAAACATTTTCTTTTGCTGCGATTGGAAACATTTTCTTTGCTGCGATTGAAAACATTTTATTTTGCTGCGATTGGAAACATTTTGTTTTGCTGCGATTGGAAACATTTTATTTTGCTGCGATTGGAAACGTTTTATTTTGCTGCGATTGGAAACATTTTATTTTGCTGCGATTGGAAACATTTTATTTTGCTGCGATTGGAAACATTTTACTTTGCTGCGATTGGAAACATTTTATTTTGCTGCGATTGGAAACGTTTTATTTTGCTGCGATTGGAAACATTTTATTTTGCTGCGATTGGAAACATTTTCTTTTGCTGCGATTGCAAACATTTTATTTTGCTGCGATTGGAAACATTTTCTTTTGCTGCGATTGTAAACATTTTATTTTGCTGCGATTGGAAACATTTTATTTTGCTGCGATTGGAAACATTTTCTTTTGCTGCGATTGCAAACATTTTCTTTTGCTGCGATTGGAAACATTTTATTTTGCTGCGATTGGAAACATTTTATTTTGCTGCGTATAGAAACATTTTGTTTTGCTGCGATTGGAAACATTTTATTTTGCTGCGATTGGAAACATAATATTTTGCTGCGATTGGAAACATTTTATTTTGCTGCGATTGGAAACATTTTACTTTGCTGCGATTGGAAACATTTTATTTTGCTGCGATTGGAAACGTTTTATTTTGCTGCGATTGGAAACATTTTATTTTGCTGCGATTGGAAACATTTTCTTTTGCTGCGATTGCAAACATTTTATTTTGCTGCGATTGGAAACATTTTCTTTTGCTGCGATTGTAAACATTTTATTTTGCTGCGATTGGAAACATTTTATTTTGCTGCGATTGGAAACATTTTCTTTTGCTGCGATTGCAAACATTTTCTTTTGCTGCGATTGGAAACATTTTATTTTGCTGCGATTGGAAACATTTTATTTTGCTGCGTATAGAAACATTTTGTTTTGCTGCGATTGGAAACATTTTATTTTGCTGCGATTGGAAACATTTTCTTTTGTTGCGATTGGAAACATTTTATTTTGCTGCGTTTGGAAACATTTTTTTTTGCTGCGATTGGAAACATTTTATTTTGCTGCGATTGGAAACATTTTCTTTTGCTGCGATTGGAAACATTTTCTTTGCTGCGATTGGAAACATTTTATTTTGCTGCGATTGGAAACATTTTGTTTTGCTGCGATTGGAAACATTTTATTTTGCTGCGATTGGAAACGTTTTATTTTGCTGCGATTGGAAACATTTTATTTTGCTGCGATTGGAAACATTTTATTTTGCTGCGATTGGAAACATTTTATTTTGCTGCGATTGGAAACATTTTATTTTGCTGCGATTGGAAACATTTTATTTTGCTGCGATTTTAAACATTTTCTTTTGCTGCGATTGGAAACATTTTCTTTTGCTGCGATTGCAAACATTTTATTTTGCTGCGATTGGAAACATTTTATTTTGCTGCGATTGGAAACATTTTATTTTGCTGCGATTCGAAACATTTTATTTTGATGCGATTGGAAACATTTTATTTTGCTGCGATTGCAAACATTTTATTTTGCTGCGATTGGAAACATTTTCTTTTGCTGCGATTGTAAACATTTTATTTTGCTGCGATTGGAAACATTTTATTTTGCTGCGATTGGAAACATTTTCTTTTGCTGCGATTGCAAACATTTTATTTTGCTGCGATTGGAAACATTTTATTTTGCTGCGATTGGAAACATTTTATTTTGCTGCGTATAGAAACATTTCATTTTGCTGCGATTGGAAACATTTTATTTTGCTGCGATTGGAAACATTTTATTTTGCTGCGATTGGAAACATTTTATTTTGCTGCGATTGGAAACATTTTATTTTGCTGCGATTGGAAACATTTTATTTTGCTGCGATTGGAAACATTTTATTTTGCTGCGATTTTAAACATTTTCTTTTGCTGCGATTGGAAACATTTTCTTTTGCTGCGATTGCAAACATTTTATTTTGCTGCGATTGGAAACATTATATTTTGCTGCGATTGGAAACATTTTATTTTGCTGCGATTGGAAACATTTTATTTTGATGCGATTGGAAACATTTTATTTCGCTGCGATTGGAAACATAATATTTTGCTGCGATTGGAAACATTTTATTTTGCTGCGATTGGAAACATTTTACTTTGCTGCGATTGGAAACATTTTATTTTGCTGCGATTGGAAACATTTTATTTTGCTGCGATTGGAAACATTTTATTTTGCTGCGATTGGAAACATTTTCTTTTGCTGCGATTGCAAACATTTTATTTTGCTGCGATTGGAAACATTTTCTTTTGCTGCGATTGTAAACATTTTATTTTGCTGCGATTGGAAACATTTTATTTTGCTGCGATTGGAAACATTTTCTTTTGCTGCGATTGCAAACATTTTCTTTTGCTGCGATTGGAAACATTTTATTTTGCTGCGATTGGAAACATTTTATTTTGCTGCGTATAGAAACATTTTGTTTTGCTGCGATTGGAAACATTTTATTTTGCTGCGATTGGAAACATTTTCTTTTGTTGCGATTGGAAACATTTTATTTTGCTGCGTTTGGAAACATTTTTTTTGCTGCGATTGGAAACATTTTATTTTGCTGCGATAGGAAACATTTTATTTTGCTGCGATTGGAAACATTTTTTTTTGCTGCGATTGGAAACATTTTCTTTTGCTGCGATTGGAAACATTTTATTTTGCTGCGATTGGAAACATTTTCTTTTGCTGCGATTGGAAACATTTTATTTTGCTGCGATTGGAAACATTTTATTTTGCTGCGATTGGAAACATTTTATTTTGCTGCGGTTGGAAACATTTTATTTTGCTGCGATTGGAAACATTTTCTTTTGCTTGCTGCAATTGGAAACATTTTATTTTGCTGCGATTGGAAACATTTTATTTTGCTGCGATTGGAAACATTTTATTTTGCTACGATTGGAAACATCTTCTTTTGCTGCGATTGGAAACATTTTATTTTGCTGCGATTGGAAACATTTTATTTTGCTGCGATTGGAAACATTTTCTTTTGCTGCGATTGGAAACATTTTATTTTGCTGCGATTGGAAACATTTTATTTTGCTGCGATTGGAAACATTTTCTTTTGTTGCGATTGGAAACAATTTATTTTGCTGCGTTTGGAAACATTTTTTTTTGCTGCGATTGGAAACATTTTATTTTGCTGCGATTTGCTGCGATTGGAAACATTTTATTTTGCTGCGATTTTAAACATTTTCTTTTGCTGCGATTGGAAACATTTTCTTTTGCTGCGATTGCAAACATTTTATTTTGCTGCGATTGGAAACATTTTATTTTGCTGCGTATAGAAACATTTCATTTTGCTGCGATTGGAAACATTTTATTTTGCTGCGATTGGAAACATTTTATTTTGCTGCGATTGGAAACATTTTATTTTGCTGCGATTGGAAACATTTTATTTTGCTGCGATTGGAAACATTTTATTTTGCTGCGATTGGAAACATTTTATTTTGCTGCGATTTTAAACATTTTCTTTTGCTGCGATTGGAAACATTTTCTTTTGCAACGATTGCAAACATTTTATTTTGCTGCGATTGGAAACATTTTATTTTGCTGCGATTGGAAACATTTTATTTTGCTGCGATTGGAAACATTTTATTTTGATGCGATTGGAAACATTTTATTTTGCTGCGATTGGAAACATAATATTTTGCTGCGATTGGAAACATTTTATTTTGCTGCGATTGGAAACATTTTACTTTGCTGCGATTGGAAACATTTTATTTTGCTGCGATTGGAAACGTTTTATTTTGCTGCGATTGGAAACATTTTATTTTGCTGCGATTGGAAACATTTTCTTTTGCTGCGATTGCAAACATTTTATTTTGCTGCGATTGGAAACATTTTCTTTTGCTGCGATTGTAAACATTTTATTTTGCTGCGATTGGAAACATTTTATTTTGCTGCGATTGGAAACATTTTATTTTGCTGCGATTTTAAACATTTTCTTTTGCTGCGATTGGAAACATTTTCTTTTGCTGCGATTGCAAACATTTTATTTTGCTGCGATTGGAAACATTATATTTTGCTGCGATTGGAAACATTTTATTTTGCTGCGATTGGAAACATTTTATTTTGATGCGATTGGAAACATTTTATTTCGCTGCGATTGGAAACATAATATTTTGCTGCGATTGGAAACATTTTATTTTGCTGCGATTGGAAACATTTTACTTTGCTGCGATTGGAAACATTTTATTTTGCTGCGATTGGAAACATTTTATTTTGCTGCGATTGGAAACATTTTATTTTGCTGCGATTGGAAACATTTTCTTTTGCTGCGATTGCAAACATTTTATTTTGCTGCGATTGGAAACATTTTCTTTTGCTGCGATTGTAAACATTTTATTTTGCTGCGATTGGAAACATTTTATTTTGCTGCGATTGGAAACATTTTCTTTTGCTGCGATTGCAAACATTTTCTTTTGCTGCGATTGGAAACATTTTATTTTGCTGCGATTGGAAACATTTTATTTTGCTGCGTATAGAAACATTTTGTTTTGCTGCGATTGGAAACATTTTATTTTGCTGCGATTGGAAACATTTTCTTTTGTTGCGATTGGAAACATTTTATTTTGCTGCGTTTGGAAACATTTTTTTTGCTGCGATTGGAAACATTTTATTTTGCTGCGATTGGAAACATTTTATTTTGCTGCGATTGGAAACATTTTTTTTTGCTGCGATTGGAAACATTTTCTTTTGCTGCGATTGGAAACATTTTATTTTGCTGCGATTGGAAACATTTTCTTTTGCTGCGATTGGAAACATTTTATTTTGCTGCGATTGGAAACATTTTATTTTGCTGCGATTGGAAACATTTTATTTTGCTGCGGTTGGAAACATTTTATTTTGCTGCGATTGGAAACATTTTCTTTTGCTTGCTGCAATTGGAAACATTTTATTTTGCTGCGATTGGAAACATTTTATTTTGCTGCGATTGGAAACATTTTATTTTGCTACGATTGGAAACATCTTCTTTTGCTGCGATTGGAAACATTTTATTTTGCTGCGATTGGAAACATTTTATTTTGCTGCGATTGGAAACATTTTCTTTTGCTGCGATTGGAAACATTTTATTTTGCTGCGATTGGAAACATTTTATTTTGCTGCGATTGGAAACATTTTCTTTTGTTGCGATTGGAAACAATTTATTTTGCTGCGTTTGGAAACATTTTTTTTTGCTGCGATTGGAAACATTTTATTTTGCTGCGATTTGCTGCGATTGGAAACATTTTATTTTGCTGCGATTTTAAACATTTTCTTTTGCTGCGATTGGAAACATTTTCTTTTGCTGCGATTGCAAACATTTTATTTTGCTGCGATTGGAAACATTTTATTTTGCTGCGTATAGAAACATTTCATTTTGCTGCGATTGGAAACATTTTATTTTGCTGCGATTGGAAACATTTTATTTTGCTGCGATTGGAAACATTTTATTTTGCTGCGATTGGAAACATTTTATTTTGCTGCGATTGGAAACATTTTATTTTGCTGCGATTGGAAACATTTTATTTTGCTGCGATTTTAAACATTTTCTTTTGCTGCGATTGGAAACATTTTCTTTTGCAACGATTGCAAACATTTTATTTTGCTGCGATTGGAAACATTTTATTTTGCTGCGATTGGAAACATTTTATTTTGCTGCGATTGGAAACATTTTATTTTGATGCGATTGGAAACATTTTATTTTGCTGCGATTGGAAACATAATATTTTGCTGCGATTGGAAACATTTTATTTTGCTGCGATTGGAAACATTTTACTTTGCTGCGATTGGAAACATTTTATTTTGCTGCGATTGGAAACGTTTTATTTTGCTGCGATTGGAAACATTTTATTTTGCTGCGATTGGAAACATTTTCTTTTGCTGCGATTGCAAACATTTTATTTTGCTGCGATTGGAAACATTTTCTTTTGCTGCGATTGTAAACATTTTGTTTTGCTGCGATTGGAAACATTTTATTTTGCTGCGATTGGAAACATTTTCTTTTGCTGCGATTGCAAACATTTTCTTTTGCTGCGATTGGAAACATTTTATTTTGCTGCGATTGGAAACATTTTATTTTGCTGCGTATAGAAACATTTTGTTTTGCTGCGATTGGAAACATTTTATTTTGCTGCGATTGGAAACATTTTCTTTTGTTGCGATTGGAAACATTTTATTTTGCTGCGTTTGGAAACATTTTTTTTTGCTGCGATTGGAAACATTTTATTTTGCTGCGATTGGAAACATTTTCTTTTGCTGCGATTGGAAACATTTTCTTTGCTGCGATTGGAAACATTTTATTTTGCTGCGATTGGAAACATTTTGTTTTGCTGCGATTGGAAACATTTTATTTTGCTGCGATTGGAAACGTTTTATTTTGCTGCGATTGGAAACATTTTATTTTGCTGCGATTGGAAACATTTTATTTTGCTGCGATTGGAAACATTTTATTTTGCTGCGATTGGAAACATTTTATTTTGCTGCGATTGGAAACATTTTATTTTGCTGCGATTGGAAACATTTTATTTTGCTGCGATTTTAAACATTTTCTTTTGCTGCGATTGGAAACATTTTCTTTTGCTGCGATTGCAAACATTTTATTTTGCTGCGATTGGAAACATTTTATTTTGCTGCGATTGGAAACATTTTATTTTGCTGCGATTCGAAACATTTTATTTTGATGCGATTGGAAACATTTTATTTTGCTGCGATTGCAAACATTTTATTTTGCTGCGATTGGAAACATTTTCTTTTGCTGCGATTGTAAACATTTTATTTTGCTGCGATTGGAAACATTTTATTTTGCTGCGATTGGAAACATTTTCTTTTGCTGCGATTGCAAACATTTTATTTTGCTGCGATTGGAAACATTTTATTTTGCTGCGATTGGAAACATTTTATTTTGCTGCGTATAGAAACATTTCATTTTGCTGCGATTGGAAACATTTTATTTTGCTGGGATTGGAAACATTTTATTTTGCTGCGATTGGAAACATTTTATTTTGCTGCGATTGGAAACATTTTATTTTGCTGCGATTGGAAACATTTTATTTTGCTGCGATTGGAAACATTTTATTTTGCTGCGATTTTAAACATTTTCTTTTGCTGCGATTGGAAACATTTTCTTTTGCTGCGATTGCAAACATTTTATTTTGCTGCGATTGGAAACATTATATTTTGCTGCGATTGGAAACATTTTATTTTGCTGCGATTGGAAACATTTTATTTTGATGCGATTGGAAACATTTTATTTTGCTGCGATTGGAAACATAATATTTTGCTGCGATTGGAAACATTTTATTTTGCTGCGATTGGAAACATTTTACTTTGCTGCGATTGGAAACATTTTATTTTGCTGCGATTGGAAACATTTTATTTTGCTGCGATTGGAAACATTTTATTTTGCTGCGATTGGAAACATTTTCTTTTGCTGCGATTGCAAACATTTTATTTTGCTGCGATTGGAAACATTTTCTTTTGCTGCGATTGTAAACATTTTATTTTGCTGCGATTGGAAACATTTTATTTTGCTGCGATTGGAAACATTTTCTTTTGCTGCGATTGCAAACATTTTCTTTTGCTGCGATTGGAAACATTTTATTTTGCTGCGATTGGAAACATTTTATTTTGCTGCGTATAGAAACATTTTGTTTTGCTGCGATTGGAAACATTTTATTTTGCTGCGATTGGAAACATTTTCTTTTGTTGCGATTGGAAACATTTTATTTTGCTGCGTTTGGAAACATTTTTTTTGCTGCGATTGGAAACATTTTATTTTGCTGCGATTGGAAACATTTTATTTTGCTGCGATTGGAAACATTTTTTTTTGCTGCGATTGGAAACATTTTCTTTTGCTGCGATTGGAAACATTTTATTTTGCTGCGATTGGAAACATTTTCTTTTGCTGCGATTGGAAACATTTTATTTTGCTGCGATTGGAAACATTTTATTTTGCTGCGATTGGAAACATTTTATTTTGCTGCGGTTGGAAACATTTTATTTTGCTGCGATTGGAAACATTTTCTTTTGCTTGCTGCAATTGGAAACATTTTATTTTGCTGCGATTGGAAACATTTTATTTTGCTGCGATTGGAAACATTTTATTTTGCTACGATTGGAAACATCTTCTTTTGCTGCGATTGGAAACATTTTATTTTGCTGCGATTGGAAACATTTTATTTTGCTGCGATTGGAAACATTTTCTTTTGCTGCGATTGGAAACATTTTATTTTGCTGCGATTGGAAACATTTTATTTTGCTGCGATTGGAAACATTTTCTTTTGTTGCGATTGGAAACAATTTATTTTGCTGCGTTTGGAAACATTTTTTTTTGCTGCGATTGGAAACATTTTATTTTGCTGCGATTGGAAACATTTTATTTTGCTGCGATTGGAAACATTTTCTTTTGCTGCGATTGGAAACATTTTATTTTGCTGCGATTGGAAACATTTTATTTTGCTGCGATTGGAAACATTTTATTTTGCTGCGATTGGAAACATTTTATTTTGCTGCGATTGGAAACATTTTATTTTGATGCGATTGGAAACATTTTATTTTGCTGCGGTTGGAAACATATTATTTTGCTGCGATTGGAAACATTTTACTTTGCTGCGATTGGAAACATTTGTTTTTGCTGCGATTGGAAACATTTTATTTTGCCGCGATTGGAAACATTTTATTTTGCTGCGATTGGAAACATTTTATTTTGCTGCGATTGGAAACATTCTCTTTTGCTGCGATTGGAAACATTTTATTTTGCTGCGATTGGAAACATTTTATTTTGCTGCGATTGGAAACATTTTGTTTTGCTGCGATTGGAAACATTTTATTTTGATGCGATTGGAAACATTTTATTTTGCTGCGGTTGGAAACATATTATTTTGCTGCGATTGGAAACATTTTATTTTGCCGCGATTGGAAACATTTTATTTTGCTGCGATTGGAAACATTTTATTTTGCTGCGATTGGAAACATTCTCTTTTGCTGCGATTGGAAACATTTTATTTTGCTGCGATTGGAAACATTTTATTTTGCTGCGATTGGTAACATCTTCTTTTGCTGCGATTGGAAACATTTTAATTTGCTGCGATTGGAAACATTTTATTTTGCTGCGATTGGAAACATTTTGTTTTGCTGCGATTGGAAACATTTTGTTTTGCTGCAAATGGAAACATTTTATTTTGCTGCGATTGGAAACATTTTATTTTGCTGCGATTGGAAACATTTTATTTTGCTGCGATTGGAAACGTTTTATTTTGCTGCGATTGGAAACATTTTATTTTGCTGCGATTGGAAACATTTTATTTTGCTGCGATTGGAAACGTTTTATTTTGCTGCGATTGGAAACATTTTTTTTTGCTAAGATTGGAAACATTTTATTTTGCTGCAATTGAAAACATTTTATTTAGCTGCGATTGGAAACATTTTATTTTGCTGCGATTGGAAACATTTTATTTTGCTGCGATTGGAAACATTTTATTTTGCTGCGATTGGAAACGTTTTATTTTGCTGCGATTGGAAACATTTTATTTTGCTGCGATTGGAAACGTTTTATTTTGCTGCGATTGGAAACAATTTTTTTGCTAAGATTGGAAACATTTTATTTTGCTGCGATTGGAAACATTTTTTTTTGCTAAGATTGGAAACGTTTTCTTTTGCTGCGATTGGAAACATTTTATTTTGTTGCGATTGGAAATATTTTCTTTTGCTGCGATTGGAAACATTTTATTTTGCTGCGATTGGAAACATTTTATTTTGCTGCGATTGGAAACATTTTATTTTGCTGCGATTGGAAACGTTTTATTTTGCTGCGATTGGAAACATTTTATTTAGCTGCGATTGAAAACATTTTATTTTGCTGCGATTGGAAACATTTTATTTCGCTGCGATTGGAAACATTTTGTTTTGCTGCAATTGGAAACATTTAATTTTGCTGCGATTGGAAACATTTTATTTTGCTGCGATTGGAAACATTTAATTTTGCTGCGATTGGAAACATTTTATTTTGCTGCGATTGGAAACATTTTATTTTGCTGCGATTGGAAACATTTTGTTTTGCTGCGATTGGAAACATTTTATTTTGCTGCGATTGGAAACGTTTTCTTTTGCTGCGATTGGAAAAATTTTATTTTGTTGCGATTGGAAATATTTTCTTTTGCTGCGATTGGAAACATTTTATTTTGCTGCGATTGGAAACATTTTATTTTGCTGCGATTGGAAACATTTTGTTTTGCTGCAATTGGAAACATTTTATTTTGCTGCGATTGGAAACATTTTATTTTGCTGCGATTGAAAAAGTTTTATTTTGCTGCGATTGGAAACATTTTTTTTTGCTAAGATTGGAAACATTTTATTTTGCTGCGATTGGAAACATTTTATTTTGCTGCGATTGGAAACATTTTATTTTGCTGCGATTGGAAACATTTTATTTTGCTGCGATTGGAAACATTTTGTTTTGCTGCGATTGGAAACATTTTTTTTTGCTGCAATTGGAAACATTTTATTTTGTTGCGATTGGAAACGTTTTATTTTGCTGCGATTGGAAACATTTTTTTTTTGTTAAGATTGGAAACATTTTATTTTGCTGCGATTGGAAACATTTTATTTTGCTGCGATTGGAAACATTTTGTTTTGCTGCGATTGGAAACATTTTATTTTGCTGCGATTGGAAACATTTTGTTTTGCTGCGATTGGAAACATTTTGTTTTGCTGCAATTGGAAACATTTTGTTTTGCTGCGATTGGAAACATTTTGTTTTGCTGCAAATGGAAACATTTTATTTTGCTGCGATTGGAAACATTTTATTTTGCTGCGATTGGAAACATTTTATTTTGCTGCGATTGGAAACGTTTTATTTTGCTGCGATTGGAAACATTTTATTTTGCTGCGATTGGAAACATTTTATTTTGCTGCGATTGGAAACGTTTTATTTTGCTGCGATTGGAAACATTTTTTTTTGCTAAGATTGGAAACATTTTATTTTGCTGCAATTGAAAACATTCATATTTAGCTGCGATTGGAAACATTTTATTTTGCTGCGATTGGAAACATTTTATTTTGCTGCGATTGGAAACATTTTATTTTGCTGCGATTGGAAACGTTTTATTTTGCTGCGATTGGAAACATTTTATTTTGCTGCGATTGGAAACGTTTTATTTTGCTGCGATTGGAAACAATTTTTTTGCTAAGATTGGAAACATTTTATTTTGCTGCGATTGGAAACATTTTTTTTTGCTAAGATTGGAAACGTTTTCTTTTGCTGCGATTGGAAACATTTTATTTTGTTGCGATTGGAAATATTTTCTTTTGCTGCGATTGGAAACATTTTATTTTGCTGCGATTGGAAACATTTTATTTTGCTGCGATTGGAAACATTATATTTTGCTGCGATTGGAAACGTTTTATTTTGCTGCGATTGGAAACATTTTATTTAGCTGCGATTGAAAACATTTTATTTTGCTGCGATTGGAAACATTTTATTTCGCTGCGATTGGAAACATTTTGTTTTGCTGCAATTGGAAACATTTAATTTTGCTGCGATTGGAAACATTTTATTTTGCTGCGATTGGAAACATTTAATTTTGCTGCGATTGGAAACATTTTATTTTGCTGCGATTGGAAACATTTTATTTTGCTGCGATTGGAAACATTTTGTTTTGCTGCGATTGGAAACATTTTATTTTGCTGCGATTGGAAACGTTTTCTTTTGCTGCGATTGGAAAAATTTTATTTTGTTGCGATTGGAAATATTTTCTTTTGCTGCGATTGGAAACATTTTATTTTGCTGCGATTGGAAACATTTTATTTTGCTGCGATTGGAAACATTTTGTTTTGCTGCAATTGGAAACATTTTATTTTGCTGCGATTGGAAACATTTTATTTTGCTGCGATTGAAAAAGTTTTATTTTGCTGCGATTGGAAACATTTTTTTTTGCTAAGATTGGAAACATTTTATTTTGCTGCGATTGGAAACATTTTATTTTGCTGCGATTGGAAACATTTTATTTTGCTGCGATTGGAAACATTTTATTTTGCTGCGATTGGAAACATTTTGTTTTGCTGCGATTGGAAACATTTTGTTTTGCTGCAATTGGAAACATTTTATTTTGTTGCGATTGGAAACGTTTTATTTTGCTGCGATTGGAAACATTTTTTTTTTGTTAAGATTGGAAACATTTTATTTTGCTGCGATTGGAAACATTTTATTTTGCTGCGATTGGAAACATTTTGTTTTGCTGCGATTGGAAACATTATATTTTGCTGCGATTGGAAACATTTTGTTTTGCTGCGATTGGAAACATTTTGTTTTGCTGCAATTGGAAACATTTTATTTTGCTGCGATTGGAAACATTTTGTTTTGCTGCAATTGGAAACATTTTATTTTGCTGCGATTGGAAACATTTTGTTTTGCTGCGATTGGAAACATTTTATTTTGCTGCGATTGGAAACGTTTTATTTTGCTGCGATTGGAAACATTTTATTTTGTTGCGATTGGAAATATTTTCTTTTGCTGCGATTGGAAACATTTTTTTTGCTGCGATTGGAAACATTTTATTCTGCTGCGATTGGAAACATTTTGTTTTGCTGCGATTGGAAACATTTTATTTTGCTGCGATTGGAAACGTTTTATTTTGCTGCGATTGGAAACATTTTATTTTGCTGCGATTGGAAACATTTTATTTTGCTGCGATTGGAAACATTTTATTTTGCTGCGATTGGAAACATTTTATTTTGCTGCGATTGGAAACATTTTATTTTGCTGCGATTGGAAACATTTTATTTTGCTGCGATTGGAAACATTTTGTTTTGCTGCGATTGGAAACATTTTGTTTTGCTGCAATTGGAAACATTTTATTTTGTTGCGATTGGAAACGTTTTATTTTGCTGCGATTGGAAACATTTTTTTTTGTTAAGATTGGAAACATTTTATTTTGCTGCGATTGGAAACATTTTATTTTGCTGCGATTGGAAACATTTTGTTTTGCTGCGATTGGAAACATTTTATTTTGCTGCGATTGGAAACATTTTGTTTTGCTGCGATTGGAAACATTTTGTTTTGCTGCAATTGGAAACATTTTATTTTGCTGCGATTGGAAACATTTTGTTTTGCTGCAATTGGAAACATTTTATTTTGCTGCGATTGGAAACATTTTGTTTTGCTGCGATTGGAAACATTTTATTTTGCTGCGATTGGAAACGTTTTATTTTGCTGCGATTGGAAACATTTTATTTTGTTGCGATTGGAAATATTTTCTTTTGCTGCGATTGGAAACATTTTTTTTGCTGCGATTGGAAACATTTTATTCTGCTGCGATTGGAAACATTTTGTTTTGCTGCGATTGGAAACATTTTATTTTGCTGCGATTGGAAACGTTTTATTTTGCTGCGATTGGAAACATTTTATTTTGCTGCGATTGGAAACATTTTATTTTGCTGCGATTGGAAACATTTTATTTTGCTGCGATTGGAAACATTTTATTTTGCTGCGATTGGAAACATTTTATTTTGCTGCGATTTTAAACATTTTCTTTTGCTGCGATTGGAAACATTTTCTTTTGCTGCGATTGCAAACATTTTATTTTGCTGCGATTGCAAACATTTTATTTTGCTGCGATTGGAAACATTTTATTTTGCTGCGATTGGAAACATTTTATTTTGATGCAATTAGAAACATTTTATTTTGCTGCGATTGCAAACATTTTATTTTGCTGCGATTGGAAACATTTTCTTTTGCTGCGATTGTAAACATTTTATTTTGCTGCGATTGGAAACATTTTATTTTGCTGCGATTGGAAACATTTTCTTTTGCTGCGATTGCAAACATTTTATTTTGCTGCGATTGGAAACATTTTATTTTGCTGCGATTGGAAACATTTTATTTTGCTGCGTATAGAAACATTTTGTTTTGCTGCGATTGGAAACATTTTATTTTGCTGCGATTGGAAACATTTTTTTTTGTTGCGATTGGAAACATTTTATTTTGCTGCGTTTGGAAACATTTTTTTTTGCTGCGATTGGAAACAATTTATTTTGCTGCGATTGGAAACATTTTATTTTGCTGCGATTGGAAACATTTCATTTTGCTGCGATTGGAAACATTTTATTTTGCTGCGATTGGAAACATTTTATTTTGCTGCGATTGGAAACATTTTATTTTGCTGCGATTGGAAACATTTTATTTTGCTGCGATTGGAAACATTTTTTTTTGCTGCGATTGGAAACATTTTATTTTGCTGCGATTGGAAACATTTTATTTTGCTGCGATTTTAAACATTTTCTTTTGCTGCGATTGGAAACATTTTCTTTTGCTGCGATTGCAAACATTTTATTCTGCTGCGATTGGAAACATTTTATTTTGCTGCGATTGGAAACATTTTATTTTGCTGCGATTGGAAACATTTTGTTTTGCTGCGATTGGAAACATTTTATTTTGCTGCGATTGGAAACGTTTTATTTTGCTGCGATTGGAAACATTTTATTTTGTTGCGATTGGAAATATTTTCTTTTGCTGCGATTGGAAACATTTTTTTTGCTGCGATTAGAAACATTTTATTCTGCTGCGATTGGAAACATTTTGTTTTGCTGCGATTGGAAACATTTTATTTTGCTGCGATTGGAAACGTTTTATTTTGCTGCGATTGGAAACATTTTCTTTTGCTGCGATTGGAAACATTTTCTTTTGCTGCGATTGCAAACATTTTATTTTGCTGCGATTGCAAACATTTTATTTTGCTGCGATTGGAAACATTTTATTTTGCTGCGATTGGAAACATTTTATTTTGCTGCGATTGGAAACATTTTATTTTGATGCGATTAGAAACATTTTATTTTGCTGCGATTGCAAACATTTTATTTTGCTGCGATTGGAAACGTTTTATTTTGCTGCGATTGGAAACATTTTCTTTTGCTGCGATTGGAAACATTTTCTTTTGCTGCGATTGCAAACATTTTATTTTGCTGCGATTGCAAACATTTTATTTTGCTGCGATTGGAAACATTTTATTTTGCTGCGATTGGAAACATTTTATTTTGCTGCGATTGGAAACATTTTATTTTGATGCGATTAGAAACATTTTATTTTGCTGCGATTGCAAACATTTTATTTTGCTGCAATTGGAAACATTTTCTTTTGCTGCGATTGTAAACATTTTATTTTGCTGCGATTGGAAACATTTTATTTTGCTGCGATTGGAAACATTTTCTTTTGCTGCGATTGCAAACATTTTATTTTGCTGCGATTGGAAACATTTTATTTTGCTGCGATTGGAAACATTTTATTTTGCTGCGTATAGAAACATTTTGTTTTGCTGCGATTGGAAACATTTTATTTTGCTGCGATTGGAAACATTTTCTTTTGTTGCGATTGGAAACATTTTATTTTGATGCGAT
Organism: Oscheius myriophilus; assembly: GCA_964057215.1. NCBI lineage: Eukaryota > Metazoa > Nematoda > Chromadorea > Rhabditida > Rhabditidae > Oscheius > Oscheius myriophilus. Next base: position 18,918,170 of record OZ059905.1, read on the forward strand.
TAGAAACATTTTATTTTGCTGCGATTGCAAACATTTTATTTTGCTGCAATTGGAAACATTTTCTTTTGCTGCGATTGTAAACATTTTATTTTGCTGCGATTGGAAACATTTTATTTTGCTGCGATTGGAAACATTTTCTTTTGCTGCGATTGCAAACATTTTATTTTGCTGCGATTGGAAACATTTTATTTTGCTGCGATTGGAAACATTTTATTTTGCTGCGTATAGAAACATTTTGTTTTGCTGCGATTGGAAACATTTTATTTTGCTGCGATTGGAAACATTTTCTTTTGTTGCGATTGGAAACATTTTATTTTGCTGCGTTTGGAAACATTTTTTTTGCTGCGATTGGAAACATTTTATTTTGCTGCGATTGGAAACATTTTATTTTGCTGCGATTGGAAACATTTTCTTTTGCTGCGATTGCAAACATTTTATTTTGCTGCGATTGCAAACATTTTATTTTACTGCGATTGGAAACATTTTATTTTGCTGCGATTGGAAACATTTTATTTTGCTGCGATTGGAAACATTTTATTTTGATGCGATTAGAAACATTTTATTTTGCTGCGATTGCAAACATTTTATTTTGCTGCGATTGGAAACATTTTCTTTTGCTGCGATTGTAAACATTTTATTTTGCTGCGATTGGAAACATTTTATTTTGCTGCGATTGGAAACATTTTCTTTTGCTGCGATTGCAAACATTTTATTTTGCTGCGATTGGAAACATTTTATTTTGCTGCGATTTTAAACATTTTCTTTTGCTGCGATTGGAAACATTTTCTTTTGCTGCGATTGCAAACATTTAATTCTGCTGCGATTGGAAACATTTTATTTTGCTGCGTATAGAAACATTTTATTTTGCTGCGATTGGAAACATTTTATTTTGCTGCGATTGGAAACATTTTATTTTGCTGCGATTGGAAACATTTTATTTTGCTGCGATTGGAAACATTTTATTTTGCTGCGATTTTAAACATTTTCTTTTGCTGCGATTGGAAACATTTTATTTTGCTGCGTTTGGAAACATTTTTTTTGCTGCGATTGGAAACATTTTATTTTGCTGCGATTGGAAACATTTTATTTTGCTGCGATTGGAAACATTTTCTTTTGCTGCGATTGCAAACATTTTATTTTGCTGCGATTGCAAACATTTTATTTTACTGCGATTGGAAACATTTTATTTTGCTGCGATTGGAAACATTTTATTTTGCTGCGATTGGAAACATTTTATTTTGATGCGATTAGAAACATTTTATTTTGCTGCGATTGCAAACATTTTATTTTGCTGCGATTGGAAACATTTTCTTTTGCTGCGATTGTAAACATTTTATTTTGCTGCGATTGGAAACATTTTATTTTGCTGCGATTGGAAACATTTTCTTTTGCTGCGATTGCAAACATTTTATTTTGCTGCGATTGGAAACATTTTATTTTGCTGCGATTTTAAACATTTTCTTTTGCTGCGATTGGAAACATTTTCTTTTGCTGCGATTGCAAACATTTAATTCTGCTGCGATTGGAAACATTTTATTTTGCTGCGTATAGAAACATTTTATTTTGCTGCGATTGGAAACATTTTATTTTGCTGCGATTGGAAACATTTTATTTTGCTGCGATTGGAAACATTTTATTTTGCTGCGATTGGAAACATTTTATTTTGCTGCGATTTTAAACATTTTCTTTTGCTGCGATTGGAAACATTTTCTTTTGCTGCGATTGCAAGCATTTTATTCTGCTGCGATTGGAAACATTTTATTTTGCTGCGATTGGAAACATTTTATTTTGCTGCGATTGGAAACATTTTATTTTGATGCGATTGGAAACATTTTATTTTGCTGCGATTGGAAACATAATATTTTGCAGCGATTGGAAACATTTTATTTTGCTGCGATTGGAAACATTTTACTTTGCTGCGATTGGAAACATTTTATTTTGCTGCGATTGGAAACATTTTATTTTGCTGCGATTGGAAACATTTTATTTTGCTGCGATTGGAAACATTTTCTTTTGCTGCGTTTGCAAACTTTTTATTTTGCTGCGATTGGAAACATTTTCTTTTGCTGCGATTGTAAACATTTTATTTTGCTGCGATTGGAAACATTTTATTTTGCTGCGATTGGAAACATTTTATTTTGCTGCGTATAGAAACATTTTGTTTTGCTGCGATTGGAAACATTTTATTTTGCTGCGATTGGAATGATTTTCTTTTGTTGCGATTGGAAACATTTTTTTTTGCTGCGTTTGGAAACATTTTTTTTTGCTGCGATTGGAAACATTTTATTTTGCTGCGATTGGAAACATTTTATTTTGCTGCGATTGGAAACATTTTTTTTTGCTGCGATTGGAAACATTTCATTTTGCTGCGATTGGAAACATTTTATTTTGCTGCGATTGGAAACATTTTCTTTTGCTGCGATTGGAAACATTTTATTTTGCTGCGATTGGAAACATTTTATTTTGCTGCGATTGGAAACATTTTATTTTGCTGCGATTGGAAACATTTTATTTTGCTGCGATTTTAAACATTTTCTTTTGCTGCGATTGGAAACATTTTCTTTTGCTGCGATTGCAAACATTTTATTCTGCTGCGATTGGAAACATCATATTTTGCTGCGATTGGAAACATTTTTTTTTGCTGCGATTGGAAACATTTTATTTTGATGCGATTGGAAACATTTTATTTTGCTGCGATTGGAAACATAATATTTTGCTGCGATTGGAAACATTTTATTTTGCTGCGATTGGAAACATTTTACTTTGCTGCGATTGGAAACATTTTATTTTGCTGCGATTGGAAACATTTTATTTTGCTGCGATTGGAAACATAATATTTTGCTGCGATTGGAAACATTTTATTTTGCTGCGATTGGAAACATTTTACTTTGCTGCGATTGGAAACATTTTATTTTGCTGCGATTGGAAACATTTTATTTTGCTGCGATTGGAAACATTTTATTTTGCTGCGATTGGAAACATTTTCTTTTGCTGCGTTTGCAAACTTTTTATTTTGCTGCGATTGGAAACATTTTCTTTTGCTGCGATTGTAAACATTTTATTTTGCTGCGATTGGAAACATTTTATTTTGCTGCGATTGGAAACATTTTATTTTGCTGCGTATAGAAACATTTTGTTTTGCTGCGATTGGAAACATTTTATTTTGCTGCGATTGGAATGATTTTCTTTTGTTGCGATTGGAAACATTTTTTTTTGCTGCGTTTGGAAACATTTTTTTTTGCTGCGATTGGAAACATTTTATTTTGCTGCGATTGGAAACATTTTATTTTGCTGCGATTGGAAACATTTTTTTTTGCTGCGATTGGAAACATTTCAGTTTGCTGCGATTGGAAACATTTTATTTTGCTGCGATTGGAAACATTTTCTTTTGCTGCGATTGGAAACATTTTATTTTGCTGCGATTGGAAACATTTTATTTTGCTGCGATTGGAAACATTTTATTTTGCTGCGATTGGAAACATTTTATTTTGCTGCGATTTTAAACATTTTCTTTTGCTGCGATTGGAAACATTTTCTTTTGCTGCGATTGCAAACATTTTATTCTGCTGCGATTGGAAACATTTTATTTTGCTGCGATTGGAAACATTTTTTTTTGCTGCGATTGGAAACATTTTATTTTGATGCGATTGGAAACATTTTATTTTGCTGCGATTGGAAACATAATATTTTGCTGCGATTGGAAACATTTTATTTTGCTGCGATTGGAAACATTTTACTTTGCTGCGATTGGAAACATTTTATTTTGCTGCGATTGGAAACATTTTATTTTGCTGCGATTGGAAACATTTTATTTTGCTGCGATTGGAAACATTTTATTTTGCTGCGATTGGAAACATTTTATTTTGCTGCGATTGGTAACATTTTCTTTTGCTGCGATTGCAAACATTTTCTTTTGCTGCGATTGGAAACATTTTATTTTGCTGCGATTGGAAACATTTTATTTTGCTGCGTATAGAAACATTTTGTTTTGCTGCGATTGGAAACATTTTATTTTGCTGCGATTGGAAACATTTTATTCTGCTGCGTATAGAAACATTTTGTTTTGCTGCGATTGGAAACATTTTATTTTGCTGCGATTGGAAACATTTTCTTTTGCTGCGATTGGAAACATTTTATTTTGCTGCGTATAGAAACATTTTGTTTTGCTGCGATTGGAAACATTTTTTTTTGCTGCGATTGGAAACATTTTATTTTGCTGCGATTGGAAACATTTTATTTTGCTGCGAATGGAAACATTTTTTTTTGCTGCGATTGGAAACATTTTCTTTTGCTGCGATTGGAAACATTTTATTTTGCTGCGATTGGAAACATTTTCTTTTGCTGCGATTGGAAACATTTTATTTTGCTGCGATTGGAAACATTTTATTTTGCTGCGATTGGAAACATTTTATTTTGCTGCGGTTGGAAACATTTTATTTTGCTGCGATTGGAAACATTTTATTTTGCTGCGATTGGAAACATCTTCTTTTGCTGCGATTGGAAACACTTTATTTTGCTGCGATTGGAAACATTTTATTTTGCTGCGATTGGAAACATTTTCTTTTGCTGCGATTGGAAACATTTTATTTTGCTGCGATTGGAAACATTTTATTTTGCTGCGATTGGAAACATTTTCTTTTGTTGCGATTGGAAACAATATATTTTGCTGCGTTTGGAAACATTTTTTTTTGCTGCGATTGGAAACATTTTATTTTGCTGCGATTGGAAACATTTTCTTTTGCTGCGATTGGAAACATTTTCTTTTGCTGCGATTGCAAACATTTTATTTTGCTGCGATTGGAAACATTTTATTTTGCTGCGATTGGAAACATTTTATTTTGCTGCGATTGGAAACATTTTATTTTGCTGCGATTGGAAACATTTTATTTTGATGCGATTGGAAACATTTTATTTTGCTGCGGTTGGAAACATTTTATTTTGCTGCGATTGGAAACATTTTACTTTGCTGCGATTGGAAACATTTTCTTTTGCTGCGATTGGAAACATTTTATTTTTCCGCGATTGGAAACATTTTATTTTGCTGCGATTGGAAACATTTTATTTTGCTGCGTATGGAAACATTTTGTTTTGCTGCGATTGGAAACATTTTATTTTGCTGCGATTGGAAACACTTTATTTTGCTGCGGTTGGAAACATTTTATTTTGCTGCGATTGGAAACATTTTACTTTGCTGCGATTGGAAACATTTTCTTTTGCTGCGATTGCAAACATTTTATTTTGCTGCGATTGGAAACAGTTTATTTTGCTGCGATTGGAAACATTTTATTTTGCTGCGATTGGAAATTTTGCTGCGATTGGAAACATTTTATTTTGCTGCGATTGGAAACATTTTATTTTGCTGCGATTGGAAACATTTTATTTTGCTGCGATTGGAAACATTTTATTTTGCTGCGATTGGAAAAATTTTCTTTTGCTGCGATTGCAAACATTTTATTTTGCTGCGATTGGAAACATTTTCTTTTGCTTGCTGCAATTGGAAACATTTTATTTTGCTGCGATTGGAAACATTTTATTTTGCTGCGATTGGAAACATTTCATTTTGCTGCGTTTGGAAACATTTTATTTTGCTGCGATTGGAAACATTTTATTTTGCTGCGATTGGAAACATTTTATTTTGCTGCGATTGGAAACATTTTCTTTTGCTGCGATTGGAAACATTTTCTTTTGCTGCGATTGCAAACATTTTATTTTGCTGCGATTGGAAACATTTTATTTTGCTGCGATTGGAAACATTTTATTTTGCTGCGATTGGAAACATTTTATTTTGCTGCGATTGGAAACATTTTATTTTGATGCGATTGGAAACATTTTATTTTGCTGCGGTTGGAAACATTTTATTTTGCTGCGATTGGAAACATTTTACTTTGCTGCGATTGGAAACATTTTCTTTTGCTGCGATTGGAAACATTTTATTTTTCCGCGATTGGAAACATTTTATTTTGCTGCGATTGGAAACATTTTATTTTGCTGCGTATGGAAACATTTTGTTTTGCTGCGATTGGAAACATTTTATTTTGCTGCGATTGGAAACACTTTATTTTGCTGCGGTTGGAAACATTTTATTTTGCTGCGATTGGAAACATTTTACTTTGCTGCGATTGGAAACATTTTCTTTTGCTGCGATTGCAAACATTTTATTTTGCTGCGATTGGAAACAGTTTATTTTGCTGCGATTGGAAACATTTTATTTTGCTGCGATTGGAAATTTTGCTGCGATTGGAAACATTTTATTTTGCTGCGATTGGAAACATTTTATTTTGCTGCGATTGGAAACATTTTATTTTGCTGCGATTGGAAACATTTTATTTTGCTGCGATTGGAAAAATTTTCTTTTGCTGCGATTGCAAACATTTTATTTTGCTGCGATTGGAAACATTTTCTTTTGCTTGCTGCAATTGGAAACATTTTATTTTGCTGCGATTGGAAACATTTTATTTTGCTGCGATTGGAAACATTTTATTTTGCTGCGATTGGAAACATTTTATTTTGCTGCGATTGGAAACATTTTATTTTGCTGCGATTGGAAACATTTTATTTTGCTGCGATTGGAAACATTTTATTTTGCTGCGATTGGAAACATTTTATTTTGCTGCGATTGGAAACATTTTATTTTGCTGCGATTCGAAACATTTTCTTTTGCTGCGGTTGGAAACATTTTATTTTGCTGCGATTGGAAACATTTTATTTTGCTGCGATTGGAAACATTTTATTTTGCTGCGATTGGAAACATTTTCTTTTGCTGCGATTGGAAACATTTTATTTTGCTGCGATTGGAAACATTTTATTTTGCTGCGATTGGAAACGTTTTTTTTTGCTGCAATTGGAAACATTTTATTCTGTTGCGATTGGAAATATTTTCTTTTGCTGCGATTGGAAGCATTTTATTTTGCTGCGATTGGAAACATTTTATTTTGCTGCGTATGGAAACATTTTGTTTTGCTGCGATTGGAAACATTTTATTTTGCTGCGATTGGAAACATTTTATTTTGCTGCGATTGGAAACATTTTATTTTGCTGCGATTGGAAAAATTTTCTTTTGCTGCGATTGCAAACATTTTATTTTGCTGCGATTGGAAACATTTTCTTTTGCTTGCTGCAATTGGAAACATTTTATTTTGCTGCGATTGGAAACATTTTATTTTGCTGCGATTGGAAACATTTTATTTTGCTGCGTTTGGAAACATTTTATTTTGCTGCGATTGGAAACATTTTATTTTGCTGCGATTGGAAACATTTTATTTTGCTGCGATTGGAAACATTTTATTTTGCTGCGATTGGAAACATTTTATTTTGCTGCGATTCGAAACATTTTCTTTTGCTGCGGTTGGAAACATTTTATTTTGCTGCGATTGGAAACATTTTATTTTGCTGCGATTGGAAACATTTTATTTTGCTGCGATTGGAAACATTTTCTTTTGCTGCGATTGGAAACATTTTATTTTGCTGCGATTGGAAACATTTTATTTTGCTGCGATTGGAAACGTTTTTTTTTGCTGCGATTGGAAACATTTTATTTTGTTGCGATTGGAAATATTTTCTTTTGCTGCGATTGGAAGCATTTTATTTTGCTGCGATTGGAAACATCTTCTTTTGCTGCGATTGGAAACATTTTATTTTGCTGCGATTGGAAACATTTTATTTTGCTGCGATTGGAAACATTTTATTTTGCTGCGATTGGAAACATTTTCTTTTGCTGCGATTGGAAACATTTTATTTTGCTGCGATTGGAAACATTCTATTTTGCTGCGATTGGAAACATTTTATTTTGCTGCGATTGGAAACATTTTATTTTGCTGTGATTGGAAACATTTTATTTTGCTGCGATTGTAAACATTTTATTTTGCTGCGATTGGAAACATCTTCTTTTGCTGCGATTGGAAACATTTTATTTTGCTGCGATTGGAAACAATTTCTTTTGCTGCGATTGGAAACATTTTATTTTGCTGCGATTGGAAACATTTTATTTTGCTGCGATTGGAAACATTTTATTTTGCTTCGATTGGAAACATTTTATTTTGCTGTGATTGGAAACATATTATTTTGCTGCGATTGGAAACATTTTATTTTGCTGCGATTGGAAACATCTTCTTTTGCTGCGATTGGAAACATTTTATTTTGCTGCGATTGGAAACATTTTATTTTGCTGCGATCGGAAACATTTTATTTTGCTGCGATTGGAAACATTTTATTTTGCTGCGATTGGAAACATTTTTATTTGCTGCGATTGGAAACATTTTATTTTGCTGCGATTGGAAACATTTTATTTTGCTGTGATTGGAAACATATTATTTTGCTGCGATTGGAAACATTTTATTTTGCTGCGATTGGAAACATTTTATTTTGCTGCGATTGGAAACATTTTATTTTGCTGCGATTGGATACATTTTATTTTGCTGCGATTGGAAACATCTTCTTTTGCTGCGATTGGAAACATTTTATTTTGCTGCGATTGGAAACATTTTATTTTGCTGCGATTGGAAACATCTTCTTTTGCTGCGATTGGAAACATTTTATTTTGCTGCGATTGGAAACATTTTATTTTGCTGCGATTGGAAACATTTTATTTTGCTGCGCTTGGAAACATTTTATTTTGCTGCGATTGGAAACATCTTCTTTTGCTGCGATTGGAAACATTTTATTTTGCTGCGATTGGAAACATTTTATTTTGCTGCGATTGGATACATTTTATTTTGCTGCGATTGAAAACATCTTCTTTTGCTGCGATTGGAAACATTTTATTTTGCTGCGATTGGAAACATTTTATTTTGCTGCGGTTGGAAACATTTTTATTTGCTGCGATTGGAAACATTTTATTTTGCTGCGATTGGAAACATTTTATTTTGCTGTGATTGGAAACATATTATTTTGCTGCGATTGGAAACATTTTATTTTGCTGCGATTGGAAACATCTTCTTTTGCTGCGATTGGAAACATTTTATTTTGCTGCGATTGGAAACATTTTATTTTGCTGCGATTGGAAACATTTTATTTTGCTGCGATTGGAAACATTTTATTTTGCTGCGATTGGAAACATCTTCTTTTGCTGCGATTGGAAACATTTTATTTTGCTGCGATTGGAAACATTTTATTTTGCTGCGATTGGAAACATTTTATTTTGCTGCGATTGGAAACATTTTATTTTGCTGTGATTGGAAACATTTTATTTTGCTGCGATTGTAAACATTTTATTTTGCTGCGATTGGAAACATTTTCTTTTGCTGCGATTGGAAACATTTTATTTTGCTGCGATTGGAAACATTTTATTTTGCTGCGATTGGAAACATTTTATTTTGCTGCGATTGGAAACATTTTATTTTGCTGTGATTGGAAACATATTATTTTGCTGCGATTGGAAACATTTTATTTTGCTGCGATTGGAAACATCTTCTTTTGCTGCGATTGGAAACATTTTATTTTGCTGCGATTGGAAACATTTTATTTTGCTGCGATTGGAAACATTTTATTTAGCTGCAATTGGAAACATTTTATTTTGCTGCGATTGGAAACATTTTATTTTCCTGCGATTGGAAACATTATATTTTGCTGCGATTGTAAACATTTTATTTTGCTGCGATTGGAAACATCTTCTTTTGCTGCGATTGGAAACATTTTATTTTTCTGCGATTGGAAACAATTTCTTTTGCTGCGATTGGAAACATTTTATTTTGCTGCGATTGGAAACATTTTATTTTGCTGCGATTGGAAACATCTTCTTTTGCTGCGATTGGAAACATTTTATTTTGCTGCGATTGGAAACATTTTATTTTGCTGCGATTGGAAACATTTTATTTTGCTGCGGTTGGAAACATTTTTATTTGCTGCGATTGGAAACATTTTATTTTGCTGCGATTGGAAACATTTTATTTTGCTGTGATTGGAAACATATTATTTTGCTGCGATTGGAAACATTTTATTTTGCTGCGATTGGAAACATCTTCTTTTGCTGCGATTGGAAACATTCTATTTTGCTGCGATTGGAAACAGTTTATTTTGCTGCGATTGGAAACATTTTATTTTGCTGCGATTGGAAATTTTGCTGCGATTGAAAACATTTTATTTTGCTGCGATTGGAAACATTTTATTTTGCTGCGATTGGAAACATTTTATTTTGCTGCGATTGGAAACATTTTATTTTGCTGCGATTGGAAAAATTTTCTTTTGCTGCGATTGCAAACATTTTATTTTGCTGCGATTGGAAACATTTTCTTTTGCTTGCTGCAATTGGAAACATTTTATTTTGCTGCGATTGGAAACATTTTATTTTGCTGCGATTGGAAACATTTTATTTTGCTGCGTTTGGAAACATTTTATTTTGCTGCGATTGGAAACATTTTATTTTGCTGCGATTGGAAACATTTTATTTTGCTGCGATTGGAAACATTTTCTTTTGCTGCGATTGGAAACATTTTCTTTTGCTGCGATTGCAAACATTTTATTTTGCTGCGATTGGAAACATTTTATTTTGCTGCGATTGGAAACATTTTATTTTGCTGCGATTGGAAACATTTTATTTTGCTGCGATTGGAAACATTTTATTTTGATGCGATTGGAAACATTTTATTTTGCTGCGGTTGGAAACATTTTATTTTGCTGCGATTGGAAACATTTTACTTTGCTGCGATTGGAAACATTTTCTTTTGCTGCGATTGGAAACATTTTATTTTTCCGCGATTGGAAACATTTTATTTTGCTGCGATTGGAAACATTTTATTTTGCTGCGTATGGAAACATTTTGTTTTGCTGCGATTGGAAACATTTTATTTTGCTGCGATTGGAAACACTTTATTTTGCTGCGGTTGGAAACATTTTATTTTGCTGCGATTGGAAACATTTTACTTTGCTGCGATTGGAAACATTTTCTTTTGCTGCGATTGCAAACATTTTATTTTGCTGCGATTGGAAACAGTTTATTTTGCTGCGATTGGAAACATTTTATTTTGCTGCGATTGGAAATTTTGCTGCGATTGGAAACATTTTATTTTGCTGCGATTGGAAACATTTTATTTTGCTGCGATTGGAAACATTTTATTTTGCTGCGATTGGAAACATTTTATTTTGCTGCGATTGGAAAAATTTTCTTTTGCTGCGATTGCAAACATTTTATTTTGCTGCGATTGGAAACATTTTCTTTTGCTTGCTGCAATTGGAAACATTTTATTTTGCTGCGATTGGAAACATTTTATTTTGCTGCGATTGGAAACATTTTATTTTGCTGCGTTTGGAAACATTTTATTTTGCTGCGATTGGAAACATTTTATTTTGCTGCGATTGGAAACATTTTATTTTGCTGCGATTGGAAACATTTTATTTTGCTGCGATTGGAAACATTTTATTTTGCTGCGATTCGAAACATTTTCTTTTGCTGCGGTTGGAAACATTTTATTTTGCTGCGATTGGAAACATTTTATTTTGCTGCGATTGGAAACATTTTATTTTGCTGCGATTGGAAACATTTTCTTTTGCTGCGATTGGAAACATTTTATTTTGCTGCGATTGGAAACATTTTATTTTGCTGCGATTGGAAACGTTTTTTTTTGCTGCGATTGGAAACATTTTATTTTGTTGCGATTGGAAATATTTTCTTTTGCTGCGATTGGAAGCATTTTATTTTGCTGCGATTGGAAACATTTTATTTTGCTGCGTATGGAAACATTTTGTTTTGCTGCGATTGGAAACATTTTATTTTGCTGCGATTGGAAACATTTTATTTTGCTGCGATTGGAAACATTTTATTTTGCTGCGATTGGAAAAATTTTCTTTTGCTGCGATTGCAAACATTTTATTTTGCTGCGATTGGAAACATTTTCTTTTGCTTGCTGCAATTGGAAACATTTTATTTTGCTGCGATTGGAAACATTTTATTTTGCTGCGATTGGAAACATTTTATTTTGCTGCGTTTGGAAACATTTTATTTTGCTGCGATTGGAAACATTTTATTTTGCTGCGATTGGAAACATTTTATTTTGCTGCGATTGGAAACATTTTATTTTGCTGCGATTGGAAACATTTTATTTTGCTGCGATTCGAAACATTTTCTTTTGCTGCGGTTGGAAACATTTTATTTTGCTGCGATTGGAAACATTTTATTTTGCTGCGATTGGAAACATTTTATTTTGCTGCGATTGGAAACATTTTCTTTTGCTGCGATTGGAAACATTTTATTTTGCTGCGATTGGAAACTTTTTATTTTGCTGCGATTGGAAACGTATTTTTTTGCTGCGATTGGAAACATTTTATTTTGTTGCGATTGGAAATATTTTCTTTTGCTGCGATTGGAAGCATTTTATTTTGCTGCGATTGGAAACATCTTCTTTTGCTGCGATTGGAAACATTTTATTTTGCTGCGATTGGAAACATTTTATTTTGCTGCGATTGGAAACATTTTATTTTGCTGCGATTGGAAACATTTTCTTTTGCTGCGATTGGAAACATTTTATTTTGCTGCGATTGGAAACATTTTATTTTGCTGCGATTGGAAACATTTTATTTTGCTGCGATTAGAAACATTTTATTTTGCTGTGATTGGAAACATTTTATTTTGCTGCGATTGTAAACATTTTGTTTTGCTGCGATTGGAAACATCTTCTTTTGCTGCGATTGGAAACATTTTATTTTGCTGCGATTGGAAACAATTTCTTTTGCTGCGATTGGAAACATTTTATTTTGCTGCGATTGGAAACATTTTATTTTGCTGCGATTGGAAACATTTTATTTTGCTTCGATTGGAAACATTTTATTTTGCTGTGATTGGAAACATATTATTTTGCTGCGATTGGAAACATTTTATTTTGCTGCGATTGGAAACATCTTCTTTTGCTGCGATTGGAAACATTTTATTTTGCTGCGATTGGAAACATTTTATTTTGCTGCGATCGGAAACATTTTATTTTGCTGCGATTGGAAACATTTTATTTTGCTGCGATTGGAAACATTTTTATTTGCTGCGATTGGAAACATTTTATTTTGCTGCGATTGGAAACATTTTATTTTGCTGTGATTGGAAACATATTATTTTGCTGCGATTGGAAACATTTTATTTTGCTGCGATTGGAAACATTTTATTTTGCTGCGATTGGAAACATTTTATTTTGCTGCGATTGGATACATTTTATTTTGCTGCGATTGGAAACATCTTCTTTTGCTGCGATTGGAAACATTTTATTTTGCTGCGATTGGAAACATTTTATTTTGCTGCGATTGGAAACATCTTCTTTTGCTGCGATTGGAAACATTTTATTTTGCTGCGATTGGAAACATTTTATTTTGCTGCGATTGGAAACATTTTATTTTGCTGCGCTTGGAAACATTTTATTTTGCTGCGATTGGAAACATTTTCTTTTGCTGCGATTGGAAACATTTTATTTTGCTGCGATTGGAAACATTTTATTTTGCTGCGATTGGAAACGTTTTTTTTTGCTGCGATTGGAAACATTTTATTTTGTTGCGATTGGAAATATTTTCTTTTGCTGCGATTGGAAGCATTTTATTTTGCTGCGATTGGAAACATCTTCTTTTGCTGCGATTGGAAACATTTTATTTTGCTGCGATTGGAAACATTTTATTTTGCTGCGATTGGAAACATTTTATTTTGCTGCGATTGGAAACATTTTCTTTTGCTGCGATTGGAAACATTTTATTTTGCTGCGATTGGAAACATTTTATTTTGCTGCGATTGGAAACATTTTATTTTGCTGCGATTGGAAACATTTTATTTTGCTGTGATTGGAAACATTTTATTTTGCTGCGATTGTAAACATTTTATTTTGCTGCGATTGGAAACATCTTCTTTTGCTGCGATTGGAAACATTTTATTTTGCTGCGATTGGAAACAATTTCTTTTGCTGCGATTGGAAACATTTTATTTTGCTGCGATTGGAAACATTTTATTTTGCTGCGATTGGAAACATTTTATTTTGCTTCGATTGGAAACATTTTATTTTGCTGTGATTGGAAACATATTATTTTGCTGCGATTGGAAACATTTTATTTTGCTGCGATTGGAAACATCTTCTTTTGCTGCGATTGGAAACATTTTATTTTGCTGCGATTGGAAACATTTTATTTTGCTGCGATCGGAAACATTTTATTTTGCTGCGATTGGAAACATTTTATTTTGCTGCGATTGGAAACATTTTTATTTGCTGCGATTGGAAACATTTTTTTTTGCTGCGATTGGAAACATTTTATTTTGTTGCGATTGGAAATATTTTCTTTTGCTGCGATTGGAAGCATTTTATTTTGCTGCGATTGGAAACATCTTCTTTTGCTGCGATTGGAAACATTTTATTTTGCTGCGATTGGAAACATTTTATTTTGCTGCGATTGGAAACATTTTATTTTGCTGCGATTGGAAACATTTTCTTTTGCTGCGATTGGAAACATTTTATTTTGCTGCGATTGGAAACATTTTATTTTGCTGCGATTGGAAACATTTTATTTTGCTGCGATTGGAAACATTTTATTTTGCTGTGATTGGAAACATTTTATTTTGCTGCGATTGTAAACATTTTATTTTGCTGCGATTGGAAACATCTTCTTTTGCTGCGATTGGAAACATTTTATTTTGCTGCGATTGGAAACAATTTCTTTTGCTGCGATTGGAAACATTTTATTTTGCTGCGATTGGAAACATTTTATTTTGCTGCGATTGGAAACATTTTATTTTGCTTCGATTGGAAACATTTTATTTTGCTGTGATTGGAAACATATTATTTTGCTGCGATTGGAAACATTTTATTTTGCTGCGATTGGAAACATCTTCTTTTGCTGCGATTGGAAACATTTTATTTTGCTGCGATTGGAAACATTTTATTTTGCTGCGATCGGAAACATTTTATTTTGCTGCGATTGGAAACATTTTATTTTGCTGCGATTGGAAACATTTTTATTTGCTGCGATTGGAAACATTTTATTTTGCTGCGATTGGAAACATTTTATTTTGCTGTGATTGGAAACATATTATTTTGCTGCGATTGGAAACATTTTATTTTGCTGCGATTGGAAACATTTTATTTTGCTGCGATTGGAAACATTTTATTTTGCTGCGATTGGATACATTTTATTTTGCTGCGATTGGAAACATCTTCTTTTGCTGCGATTGGAAACATTTTATTTTGCTGCGATTGGAAACATTTTATTTTGCTGCGATTGGAAACATCTTCTTTTGCTGCGATTGGAAACATTTTATTTTGCTGCGATTGGAAACATTTTATTTTGCTGCGATTGGAAACATTTTATTTTGCTGCGCTTGGAAACATTTTATTTTGCTGCGATTGGAAACATCTTCTTTTGCTGCGATTGGAAACATTTTATTTTGCTGCGATTGGAAACATTTTATTTTGCTGCGATTGGATACATTTTATTTTGCTGCGATTGAAAACATCTTCTTTTGCTGCGATTGGAAACATTTTATTTTGCTGCGATTGGAAACATTTTATTTTGCTGCGGTTGGAAACATTTTTATTTGCTGCGATTGGAAACATTTTATTTTGCTGCGATTGGAAACATTTTATTTTGCTGTGATTGGAAACATATTATTTTGCTGCGATTGGAAACATTTTATTTTGCTGCGATTGGAAACATCTTCTTTTGCTGCGATTGGAAACATTTTATTTTGCTGCGATTGGAAACATTTTATTTTGCTGCGATTGGAAACATTTTATTTTGCTGCGATTGGAAACATTTTATTTTGCTGCGATTGGAAACATCTTCTTTTGCTGCGAATGGAAACATTTTATTTTGCTGCGATTGGAAACATTTTATTTTGCTGCGATTGGAAACATTTTATTTTGCTGCGATTGGAAACATTTTATTTTGCTGTGATTGGAAACATTTTATTTTGCTGCGATTGTAAACATTTTATTTTGCTGCGATTGGAAACATTTTCTTTTGCTGCGATTGGAAACATTTTATTTTGCTGCGATTGGAAACATTTTATTTTGCTGCGATTGGAAACATTTTATTTTGCTGCGATTGGAAACATTTTATTTTGCTGTGATTGGAAACATATTATTTTGCTGCGATTGGAAACATTTTATTTTGCTGCGATTGGAAACATCTTCTTTTGCTGCGATTGGAAACATTTTATTTTGCTGCGATTGGAAACATTTTATTTTGCTGCGATTGGAAACATTTTATTTAGCTGCAATTGGAAACATTTTATTTTGCTGCGATTGGAAACATTTTATTTTGCTGCGATTGGAAACATTATATTTTGCTGCGATTGTAAACATTTTATTTTGCTGCGATTGGAAACATCTTCTTTTGCTGCGATTGGAAACATTTTATTTTTCTGCGATTGGAAACAATTTCTTTTGCTGCGATTGGAAACATTTTATTTTGCTGCGATTGGAAACATTTTATTTTGCTGCGATTGGAAACATCTTCTTTTGCTGCGATTGGAAACATTTTATTTTGCTGCGATTGGAAACATTTTATTTTGCTGCGATTGGAAACATTTTATTTTGCTGCGGTTGGAAACATTTTTATTTGCTGCGATTGGAAACATTTTATTTTGCTGCGATTGGAAACATTTTATTTTGCTGTGATTGGAAACATATTATTTTGCTGCGATTGGAAACATTTTATTTTGCTGCGATTGGAAACATCTTCTTTTGCTGCGATTGGAAACATTCTATTTTGCTGCGATTGGAAACATTTTATTTTGCTGCGATTGGAAACATTTTATTTTGCTGCGATTGGAAACATTTTATTTTGCTGCGATTGGAAACATCTTCTTTTGCTGCGATTGGAAACATTTTATTTTGCTGCGATTGGAAACATTTTATTTTGCTGCGATTGGAAACATTTTATTTTGCTGCGATTGGAAACATTTTATTTTGCTGTGATTGGAAACATTTTATTTTGCTGCGATTGTAAACATTTTATTTTGCTGCGATTGGAAACATTTTCTTTTGCTGCGATTGGAAACATTTTATTTTGCTGCGATTGGAAACATTTTATTTTGCTGCGATTGGAAACATTTTATTTTGCTGCGATTGGAAACATTTTATTTTGCTGTGATTGGAAACATATTATTTTGCTGCGATTGGAAACATTTTATTTTGCTGCGATTGGAAACATCTTCTTTTGCTGCGATTGGAAACATTTTATTTTGCTGCGATTGGAAACATTTTATTTTGCTGCGATTGGAAACATTTTATTTAGCTGCAATTGGAAACATTTTATTTTGCTGCGATTGGAAACATTTTATTTTGCTGCGATTGGAAACATTTTATTTTGCTGCGATTGTAAACATTTTATTTTGCTGCGATTGGAAACATCTTCTTTTGCTGCGATTGGAAACATTTTATTTTTCTGCGATTGGAAACAATTTCTTTTGCTGCGATTGGAAACATTTTATTTTGCTGCGATTGGAAACATTTTATTTTGCTGCGATTGGAAACATTTTATTTTGCTGCGATTGGAAACATTTTATTTTGCTGTGATTGGAAACATATTATTTTGCTGCGATTGGAAACATTTTATTTTGCTGCGATTGGAAACATCTTCTTTTGCTGCGATTGGAAACATTTTATTTTTCTGCGATTGGAAACAATTTCTTTTGCTGCGATTGGAAACATTTTATTTTGCTGCGATTGGAAACATTTTATTTTGCTGCGATTGGAAACATTTTATTTTGCTGCGATTGGAAACATTTTATTTTGCTGTGATTGGAAACATATTATTTTGCTGCGATTGGAAACATTTTATTCTGCTGCGATTGGAAACATCTTCTTTTGCTGCGAGTGGAAACATTTTATTTTGCTGCGATTGGAAACATTTTATTTTGCTGCGATTGGAAACATTTTATTTTGCTGCGATTGGAAACATTTTATTTTGCTGCGATTGGAAACATTTTTATTTGCTGCGATTGGAAACATTTTATTTTGCTGCGATTGGAAACATTTTATTTTGCTGTGATTGGAAACATATTATTTTGCTGCGATTGGAAACATTTTATTTTGCTGCGATTGGAAACATCTTCTTTTGCTGCGATTGGAAACATTTTATTTTGCTGCGATTGGAAACATTTTATTTTGCTGCGATTGGAAACATTTTATTTTGCTGCGATTGGAAACATTTTATTTTGCTGCGATTGGAAACATCTTCTTTTGCTGCGATTGGAAACATTTTATTTTGCTGCGATTGGAAACATCTTCTTTTGCTGCGATTGGAAACACTTTATTTTGCTGCGATTGGAAACATTTTATTTTGCTGCGATTGGAAACATTTTATTTTGCTGCGATTGGAAACATTTTATTTTGCTGCGATTGGATACATTTTATTTTGCTGCGATTGGAAACATTTTCTTTTGCTGCGATTGGAAACATTTTATTTTGCTGCGATTGGAAACATTTTATTTTGCTGCGATTGGAAACATTTTATTTTGCTGCGGTTGGAAACATTTTTATTTGCTGCGATTGGAAACATTTTATTTTGCTGCGATTGGAAACATTTTATTTTGCTGTGATTGGAAACATATTATTTTGCTGCGATTGGAAACATTTTATTTTGCTGCGATTGGAAACATCTTCTTTTGCTGCGATTGGAAACATTTTATTTTGCTGCGATTGGAAACATTTTATTTTGCTGCGATTGGAAACATTTTATTTTGCTGCGATTGGAAACATTTTATTTTGCTGCGATTGGAAACATCTTCTTTTGCTGCGATTGGAAACATTTTATTTTGCTGCGATTGGAAACATTTTATTTTGCTGCGATTGGAAACATTTTATTTTGCGGCGATTGGAAACATTTTATTTTGCTGTGATTGGAAACATCTTCTTTTGCTGCGATTGGAAACATTTTATTTTGCTGCGATTGGAAACATTTTATTTTGCTGCGATTGGAAACATCTTCTTTTGCTGCGATTGGAAACATTTTATTTTGCTGCGATTGGAAACATTTTCTTTTGCTGCGATTGGAAACATTTTATTTTGCTGCGATTGGAAACATTTTATTTTGCTGCGATTGGAAACATTTTATTTTGCTGCGATTGGAAACATTTTATTTTGCTGTGATTGGAAACATATTATTTTGCTGCGATTGAAAACATTTTATTTTGCTGCGATTGGAAACATCTTCTTTTGCTGCGATTGGAAACATTTTATTTTGCTGCGATTGTAAACAATTTATTTTGCTGCGATTGGAAACATTTTATTTTGCTGCGATTGGAAACATTTTATTTTGCTGCGATTGGAAACATCTTCTTTTGCTGCGATTGGAAACATTTTATTTTGCTGCGATTGGAAACATTTTATTTTGCTGCGATTGGAAACATTTTATTTTGCTGCGATTGGAAACATTTTATTTTGCTGCGATTGGAAACATCTTCTTTTGCTGCGATTGGAAACATTTTATTTTGCTGCGATTGGAAACATTTTCTTTTGCTGCGATTGGAAACATTTTATTTTGCTGCGATTGGAAACATTTTATTTTGCTGCGATTGGAAACATTTTATTTTGCTGTGATTGGAAACATATTATTTTGCTGCGATTGGAAACATTTTATTTTGCTGCGATTGGAAACATCTTCTTTTGCTGCGATTGGAAACATTTTATTTTGCTGCGATTGGAAACATTTTATTTTGCTGCGATTGGAAACATTTTATTTTGCTGCGATTGGAAACATTTTATTTTGCTGCGATTGGAAACATCTTCTTTTGCTGCGATTGGAAACATTTTATTTTGCTGCGATTGGAAACATTTTATTTTGCTGCGATTGGAAACATTTTCTTTTGCTGCGATTGGAAACATTTTATTTTGCTGCGATTGGAAACATTTTATTTTGCTGCGATTGGAAACATTTTATTTTGCTGTGATTGGAAACATATTATTTTGCTGCGATTGGAAACATTTTATTTTGCTGCGATTGGAAACATCTTCTTTTGCTGCGATTGGAAACATTTTATTTTGCTGCGATTGGAAACATTTTATTTTGCTGCGATTGGAAACATTTTATTTTGCTGCGATTGGAAACATTTTATTTTGCTGCGATTGGAAACATCTTCTTTTGCTGCGATTGGAAACATTTTATTTTGCTGCGATTGGAAACATTTTATTTTGCTGCGATTGGAAACATTTTATTTTGCGGCGATTGGAAACATTTTATTTTGCTGTGATTGGAAACATTTTATTTTGCTGCGATTGTAAACATTTTATTTTGCTGCGATTGGAAACATTTTATTTTGCTGCGATTGGAAACATTTTCTTTTGCTGCGATTGGAAACATTTTATTTTGCTGCGATTGGAAACATTTTATTTTGCTGCGATTGGAAACATTTTATTTTGCTGCGATTGGAAACATTTTATTTTGCTGTGATTGGAAACATATTATTTTGCTGCGATTGGAAACATTTTATTTTGCTGCGATTGGAAACATTTTATTTTGCTGCGATTGGAAACAGTTTATTTTGCTGTGATTGGAAACACTTTATTTTGCTGCGATTGGAAACATTTTATTTTGCTGCGATTGGAAACATTTATTTTGCTGCGATTGGAAACATTTTATTTTGCTGCGATTGGAAACATTTTATTTTGCTGCGATTGGAAACATTTTATTTTGCTGTGATTGGAAACATTTTATTTTGCTGCGATTGGAAACATTTTATTTTACTGCGATTGGAAACATTTATTTTGCTGCGTTTGTAAACATTTTATTTTGCTGCAATTGGAAACATCTTCTTTTGCTGCGATTGGAAACATTTTATTTTGCTGCGATTGGAAACATTTTATTTTGCTGCGATTGGAAACATTTTATTTTGCGGCGATTGGAAACATTTTATTTTGCTGTGATTGGAAACATTTTATTTTGCTGCGATTGTAAACATTTTATTTTGCTGCGATTGGAAACATCTTCTTTTGCTGCGATTGGAAACATTTTATTTTGCTGCGATTGGAAACATTTTCTTTTGCTGCGATTGGAAACATTTTATTTTGCTGCGATTGGAAACATTTTATTTTGCTGCGATTGGAAACATTTTATTTTGCTGCGATTGGAAACATTTTATTTTGCTGTGATTGGAAACATATTATTTTGCTGCGATTGGAAACATTTTATTTTGCTGCGATTGGAAACGTTTTATTTTGCTGCGATTGGAAACATTTTATTTTGCTGTGATTGGAAACACTTTATTTTGCTGCGATTGGAAACATTTTATTTTGCTGCGATTGGAAACATTTATTTTGCTGCGATTGGAAACATTTTATTTTGCTGCGATTGGAAACATTTATTTTGCTGCGATTGTAAACATTTTATTTTGCTGCAATTGGAAACATCTTCTTTTGCTGCGATTGGAAACATTTTATTTTGCTGCGATTGGAAACATTTATTTTGCTGCGATTGTAAACATTTTATTTTGCTGCAATTGGAAACATCTTCTTTTGCTGCGATTGGAAACATTTTATTTTGCTGCGATTGGAAACATTTTCTTTTGCTGCGATTGGAAACATTTTTTTTTGCTGCGATTGGAAACATTTTATTTTGCTGCGATTGGAAACATTTTATTTTGCTGTGATTGGAAACACTTTATTTTGCTGCGATTGGAAACATTTTATTTTGCTGCGATTGGAAACATTTATTTTGCTGCGATTGGAAACATTTTATTTTGCTGCGATTGGAAACATTTTATTTTGCTGCGATTGGAAACATTTTATTTTGCTGTGATTGGAAACATTTTATTTTGCTGCGATTGGAAACATTTTATTTTACTGCGATTGGAAACATTTATTTTGCTGCGATTGTAAACATTTTATTTTGCTGCAATTGGAAACATCTTCTTTTGCTGCGATTGGAAACATTTTATTTTGCTGCGATTGGAAACATTTTCTTTTGCTGCGATTGGAAACATTTTTTTTTGCTGCGATTGGAAACATTTTATTTTGCTGCGATTGGAAACATTTTATTTTGCTGCGATTGGAAACATTTTATTTTGCTGCGATTGGAAACATCTTCTTTTGCTGCGATTGGAAACATTTTATTTTGCTGCGATTGGAAACATTTTTTTTTGCTGCGATTGCAAACATTTTATTTTGCTGCGATTGGAAACATTTTATTTTGCTGCGATTGGAAACGTTTTATTTTGCTGCGATTGGAAACATTTTATTTTGCTGTGATTGGAAACACTTTATTTTGCTGCGATTGGAAACATTTTGTTTTGCTGCGATTGGAAACATTTATTTTGCTGCGATTGGAAACATTTTATTTTGCTGCGATTGGAAACATTTATTTTGCTGCGATTGTAAACATTTTATTTTGCTGCAATTGGAAACATCTTCTTTTGCTGCGATTGGAAACATTTTATTTTGCTGCGATTGGAAACATTTATTTTGCTGCGATTGTAAACATTTTATTTTGCTGCAATTGGAAACATCTTCTTTTGCTGCGATTGGAAACATTTTATTTTGCTGCGATTGGAAACATTTTCTTTTGCTGCGATTGGAAACATTTTTTTTTGCTGCGATTGGAAACATTTTATTTTGCTGCGATTGGAAACATTTTATTTTGCTGTGATTGGAAACACTTTATTTTGCTGCGATTGGAAACATTTTATTTTGCTGCGATTGGAAACATTTATTTTGCTGCGATTGGAAACATTTTATTTTGCTGCGATTGGAAACATTTTATTTTGCTGCGATTGGAAACATTTTATTTTGCTGTGATTGGAAACATTTTATTTTGCTGCGATTGGAAACATTTTATTTTACTGCGATTGGAAACATTTATTTTGCTGCGATTGTAAACATTTTATTTTGCTGCAATTGGAAACATCTTCTTTTGCTGCGATTGGAA
Source organism: Oscheius myriophilus (assembly GCA_964057215.1). NCBI lineage: Eukaryota > Metazoa > Nematoda > Chromadorea > Rhabditida > Rhabditidae > Oscheius > Oscheius myriophilus. The sequence goes on from OZ059905.1 coordinate 18,940,982, forward strand.
ACATTTTATTTTGCTGCGATTGGAAACATTTTCTTTTGCTGCGATTGGAAACATTTTTTTTTGCTGCGATTGGAAACATTTTATTTTGCTGCGATTGGAAACATTTTATTTTGCTGCGATTGGAAACATTTTATTTTGCTGCGATTGGAAACATCTTCTTTTGCTGCGATTGGAAACATTTTATTTTGCTGCGATTGGAAACATTTTTTTTTGCTGCGATTGGAAACATTTTATTTTGCTGCGATTGGAAACATTTTATTTTGCTGCGATTGGAAACATCTTCTTTTGCTGCGATTGGAAACATTTTATTTTGCTGCGATTGGAAACATTTTATTTTGCTGCGATTGGAAACATTTTATTTTGCTGCGATTGGAAACATTTTATTTTGCTGCGATTGGAAACATTTTATTTTGCTGCGATTGGATACATTTTATTTTGCTGCGATTGGAAACATCTTCTTTTGCTGCGATTGGAAACATTTTATTTTGCTGCGATTGGAAACATTTTATTTTGCTGCGATTGGAAACATTTTATTTTGCTGCGATTGGAAACATTTTTATTTGCTGCGATTGGAAACATTTTATTTTGCTGCGATTGGAAACATTTTCTTTTGCTGCTATTGGAAACATTTTATTTTGCTGCGATTGGAAACATCTTCTTTTGCTGCGATTGGAAACATCTTCTTTTGCTGCGATTGGAAACATTTTATTTTGCTGCGATTGGAAACATTTTGTTTTGCCGCGATTGGAAACATTTTATTTTGCTGTGATTGGAAACATTTTATTTTGCTGCGATTGTAAACATTTTATTTTGCTGCGATTGGAAACATCTTCTTTTGCTGCGATTGGAAACATTTTATTTTGCTGCGATTGGAAACATTTTCTTTTGCTGCGATTGGAAATATTTTATTTTGCTGCGATTGGAAACATTTTATTTTGCTGCGATTGGAAACATTTTATTTTGCTGCGATTGGAAACATTTTATTTTGCTGTGATTGGAAACATATTATTTTGCTGCGATTGGAAACATTTTATTTTGCTGCGATTGGAAACATCTTCTTTTGCTGCGATTGGAAACATTTTATTTTGCTGCGATTGGAAACATTTTATTTTGCTGCGATTGGAAACATTTTATTTTGCTGCGATTGGAAACATTTTATTTTGCTGCGATTGGAAACATTTTATTTTGCTGCGATTGGAAACATTTTATTTTGCTGCGATTGGAAACATTTTATTTTGCTGCGATTGGAAACATTTTATTTTGCTGCGATTGGAAACATCTTCTTTTGCTGCGATTGGAAACATTTTATTTTGCTGCGATTGGAAACATCTTCTTTTGCTGCGATTGGAAACATTTTATTTTGCTGCGATTGGAAACATTGTATTTTGCTGCGATTGGAAACATTTTATTTTGCTGCGATTGGAAACATTTTATTTTGCTGCGATTGGAAACATTTTATTTTGCTGCGATTGGACACATTTTATTTTGCTGCGATTGGAAACATCTTCTTTTGCTGCGATTGGAAACATTTTATTTTGCTGCGATTGGAAACATTTTATTTTGCTGCGATTGGAAACATTTTATTTTGCTGCGATTGGAAACATTTTTATTTGCTGCGATTGGAAACATTTTATTTTGCTGCGATTGGAAACATTTTCTTTTGCTGCTATTGGAAACATTTTATTTTGCTGCGATTGGAAACATCTTCTTTTGCTGCGAATGGAAACATTTTATTTTGCTGCGATTGGAAACATTTTGTTTTGCTGCGATTGGAAACATTTTATTTTGCTGCGATTGGAAACATTTTATTTTGCTGCGATTGGAAACATTTTATTTTGCTGCGATTGGAAACATCTTCTTTTGCTGCGATTGGAAACATTTTATTTTGCTGCGATTGGAAACATTTTATTTTGCTGCGATTGGAAACATTTTATTTTGCTGCGATTGGAAACATCTTCTTTTGCTGCGATTGGAAACATTTTATTTTGCTGCGATTGGAAACATTTTATTTTGCTGCGATTGGAAACATTTTATTTTGCTGCGATTGGAAACATTTTGTTTTGCTGCGATTGGAAACATTTTATTTTGCTGTGATTGGAAACATTTTATTTTGCTGCGATTGTAAACATTTTATTTTGCTGCGATTGGAAACATCTTCTTTTGCTGCGATTGGAAACATTTTATTTTGCTGCGATTGGAAACATTTTCTTTTGCTGCGATTGGAAACATTTTATTTTGCTGCGATTGGAAACATTTTATTTTGCTGCGATTGGAAACATTTTATTTTGCTGCGATTGGAAACATCTTCTTTTGCTGCGATTGGAAACATTTTATTTTGCTGCGATTGGAAACATTTTCTTTTGCTGCGATTGGAAACATTTTATTTTGCTGCGATTGGAAACATTTTATTTTGCTGCGATTGGAAACATTTTATTTTGCTGCGATTGGAAACATCTTCTTTTGCTGCGATTGGAAACATTTTATTTTGCTGCGATTGGAAACATCTTCTTTTGCTGCGATTGGAAACATTTTATTTTGCTGCGATTGGAAACATTGTATTTTGCTGCGATTGGAAACATTTTATTTTGCTGCGATTGGAAACATTTTATTTTGCTGCGATTGGAAACATTTTATTTTGCTGCGATTGGACACATTTTATTTTGCTGCGATTGGAAACATCTTCTTTTGCTGCGATTGGAAACATCTTCTTTTGCTGCGATTGGAAACATTTTATTTTGCTGCGATTGGAAACATTTTGTTTTGCTGCGATTGGAAACATTTTATTTTGCTGTGATTGGAAACATTTTATTTTGCTGCGATTGTAAACATTTTATTTTGCTGCGATTGGAAACATCTTCTTTTGCTGCGATTGGAAACATTTTATTTTGCTGCGATTGGAAACATTTTCTTTTGCTGCGATTGGAAACATTTTATTTTGCTGCGATTGGAAACATTTTATTTTGCTGCGATTGGAAACATTTTATTTTGCTGCGATTGGAAACATTTTATTTTGCTGTGATTGGAAACATATTATTTTGCTGCGATTGGAAACATTTTATTTTGCTGCGATTGGAAACATCTTCTTTTGCTGCGATTGGAAACATTTTATTTTGCTGCGATTGGAAACATTTTATTTTGCTGCGATTGGAAACATTTTATTTTGCTGCGATTGGAAACATTTTATTTTGCTGCAATTGGAAACATTTTATTTTGCTGCGATTGGAAACATTTTATTTTGCTGCGATTGGAAACATTTTATTTTGCTGCGATTGGAAACATTTTATTTTGCTGCGATTGGAAACATCTTCTTTTGCTGCGATTGGAAACATTTTATTTTGCTGCGATTGGAAACATCTTCTTTTGCTGCGATTGGAAACATTTTATTTTGCTGCGATTGGAAACATTGTATTTTGCTGCGATTGGAAACATTTTATTTTGCTGCGATTGGAAACATTTTATTTTGCTGCGATTGGAAACATTTTATTTTGCTGCGATTGGAAACATCTTCTTTTGCTGCGATTGGAAACATTTTATTTTGCTGCGATTGGAAACATTTTATTTTGCTGCGATTGGAAACATTTTATTTTGCTGCGATTGGAGACATATTTATTTGCTGCGATTGGAAACATTTTATTTTGCTGCGATTGGAAACATTTTCTTTTGCTGCTATTGGAAACATTTTATTTTGCTGCGATTGGAAACATCTTCTTTTGCTGCGAATGGAAACATTTAATTTTGCTGCGATTGGAAACATTTTGTTTTGCTGCGATTGGAAACATTTTATTTTGCTGCGATTGGAAACATTTTATTTTGCTGCGATTGGAAACATTTTATTTTGCTGCGATTGGAAACATCTTCTTTTGCTGCGATTGGAAACATTTTATTTTGCTGCGATTGGAAACATTTTATTTTGCTGCGATTGGAAACATTTTATTTTGCTGCGATTGGAAACATCTTCTTTTGCTGCGATTGGAAACATTTTATTTTGCTGCGATTGGAAACATTTTATTTTGCTGCGATTGGAAACATTTTATTTTGCTGCGATTGGAAACATTTTGTTTTGCTGCGATTGGAAACATTTTATTTTGCTGTGATTGGAAACATTTTATTTTGCTGCGATTGTAAACATTTTATTTTGCTGCGATTGGAAACATCTTCTTTTGCTGCGATTGGAAACATTTTATTTTGCTGCGATTGGAAACATTTTCTTTTGCTGCGATTGGAAACATTTTATTTTGCTGCGATTGGAAACATTTTATTTTGCTGCGATTGGAAACATTTTATTTTGCTGCGATTGGAAACATCTTCTTTTGCTGCGATTGGAAACATTTTATTTTGCTGCGATTGGAAACATTTTCTTTTGCTGCGATTGGAAACATTTTATTTTGCTGCGATTGGAAACATTTTATTTTGCTGCGATTGGAAACATTTTATTTTGCTGCGATTGGAAACATCTTCTTTTGCTGCGATTGGAAACATTTTATTTTGCTGCGATTGGAAACATCTTCTTTTGCTGCGATTGGAAACATTTTATTTTGCTGCGATTGGAAACATTGTATTTTGCTGCGATTGGAAACATTTTATTTTGCTGCGATTGGAAACATTTTATTTTGCTGCGATTGGAAACATCTTCTTTTGCTGCGATTGGAAACATTTTATTTTGCTGCGATTGGAAACATTTTCTTTTGCTGCGATTGTAAACATTTTATTTTGCTGCGATTGGAAACATCTTCTTTTGCTGCGATTGGAAACATTTTATTTTGCTGCGATTGGAAACATTTTCTTTTGCTGCGATTGGAAACATTTTATTTTGCTGCGATTGGAAACATTTTATTTTGCTGCGATTGGAAACATTTTATTTTGCTGCGATTGGAAACATCTTCTTTTGCTGCTATTGGAAACATTTTATTTTGCTGCGATTGGAAACATCTTCTTTTGCTGCGATTGGAAACATTTTATTTTGCTGCGATTGGAAACATTTTGTTTTGCTGCGATTGGAAACATTTTATTTTGCTGCGATTGGAAACATTTTATTTTGCTGCGATTGGAAACATTTTATTTTGCTGCGATTGGAAACATCTTCTTTTGCTGCGATTGGAAACATTTTATTTTGCTGCGATTGGAAACATTTTATTTTGCTGCGATTGGAAACATTTTGTTTTGCTGCGATTGGAAACATCTTCTTTTGCTGCGATTGGAAACATTTTTATTTGCTGCGATTGGAAACATTTTATTTTGCTGCGATTGGAAACATCTTCTTTTGCTGCGATTGGAAACATTTTATTTTGCTGCGATTGGAAACATTTTATTTTGCTGCGATTGGAAACATCTTCTTTTGCTGCGATTGGAAACATTTTATTTTGCTGCGATTGGAAACATCTTCTTTTGCTGCGATTGGAAACATTTTATTTTGCTGCGATTGGAAACATTTTATTTTGCTGCGATTGGAAACATTTTATTTTGCTGCGATTGGAAACATCTTCTTTTGCTGCGATTGGAAACATTTTATTTTGCTGCGATTGGAAACATTTTATTTTGCTGCGATTGGAAACATCTTCTTTTGCTGCGATTGGAAACATTTTATTTTGCTGCGATTGGAAACATTTTATTTTGCTGCGATAGGAAACATCTTCTTTTGCTGCGATTGGAAACATTTTATTTTGCTGCGATTGGAAACATTGTATTTTGCTGCGATTGGAAACATTTTATTTTGCTGCGATTGGAAACATTTTATTTTGCTGCGATTGGAAACATTTTATTTTGCTGCGATTGGACACATTTTATTTTGCTGCAATTGGAAACATCTTCTTTTGCTGCGATTGGAAACATTTTATTTTGCTGCGATTGGAAACATTTTATTTTGCTGCGATTGGAAACATTTTATTTTGCTGCGATTGGAAACATTTTTATTTGCTGCGATTGGAAACATTTTATTTTGCTGCGATTGGAAACATTTTCTTTTGCTGCTATTGGAAACATTTTATTTTGCTGCGATTGGAAACATCTTCTTTTGCTGCGATTGGAAACATTTTATTTTGCTGCGATTGGAAACATTTTGTTTTGCTGCGATTGGAAACATTTTATTTTGCTGCGATTGGAAACATTTTATTTTGCTGCGATTGGAAACATTTTATTTTGCTGCGATTGGAAACATCTTCTTTTGCTGCGATTGGAAACATTTTATTTTGCTGCGATTGGAAACATTTTATTTTGCTGCGATTGGAAACATTTTATTTTGCTGCGATTGGAAACATCTTCTTTTGCTGCGATTGGAAACATTTTATTTTGCTGCGATTGGAAACATTTTATTTTGCTGCGATTGGAAACATCTTCTTTTGCTGCGATTGGAAACATTTTATTTTGCTGCGATTGGAAACATTTTATTTTGCTGCGATTGGAAACATTTTATTTTGCTGCGATTGGAAACATTTTATTTTGCTGCGATTAGAAACATTTTGTTTTGCTGCGATTGGAAACATTTTATTTTGCTGTGATTGGAAACATTTTATTTTGCTGCGATTGTAAACATTTTATTTTGCTGCGATTGGAAACATCTTCTTTTGCTGCGATTGGAAACATTTTATTTTGCTGCGATTGGACACATTTTATTTTGCTGCGATTGGAAACATCTTCTTTTGCTGCGATTGGAAACAATTTATTTTGCTGCGATTGGAAACATTTTATTTTGCTGCGATTGGAAACATTTTATTTTGCTGCGATTGGAAACATTTTTATTTGCTGCGATTGGAAACATTTTATTTTGCTGCGATTGGAAACATTTTCTTTTGCTGCTATTGGAAACATTTTATTTTGCTGCGATTGGAAACATCTTCTTTTGCTGCGATTGGAAACATTTTATTTTGCTGCGATTGGAAACATTTTGTTTTGCTGCGATTGGAAACATTTTATTTTGCTGTGATTGGAAACATTTTATTTTGCTGCGATTGTAAACATTTTATTTTGCTGCGATTGGAAACATTTTCTTTTGCTGCGATTGGAAACATTTTATTTTGCTGCGATTGGAAACATTTTCTTTTGCTGCGATTGGAAACATTTTATTTTGCTGCGATTGGAAACATTTTATTTTGCTGCGATTGGAAACATTTTATTTTGCTGCGATTGGAAACATTTTATTTTGCTGTGATTGGAAACATATTATTTTGCTGCGATTGGAAACATTTTATTTTGCTGCGATTGGAAACATTTTATTTTGCTGCGATTGGAAACATTTTATTTTGCTGCGATTGGAAACATTTTATTTTGCTGTGATTGGAAACATATTATTTTGCTGCGATTGGAAACATTTTATTTTGCTGCGATTGGAAACATCTTCTTTTGCTGCGATTGGAAACATTTTATTTTGCTGCGATTGGAAACATTTTATTTTGCTGCGATTGGAAACATTTTATTTTGCTGCGATTGGAAACATTTTATTTTGCTGCGATTGGAAACATTTTATTTTGCTGCGATTGGAAACATTTTATTTTGCTGTGATTGGAAACATTTTATTTTGCTGCGAATGGATACATTTTATTTTGCTGCGATTGGAAACATCTTCTTTTGCTGCGATTGGAAACATTTTATTTTGCTGCGATTGGAAACATTTTATTTTGCTGCGATTGGAAACATTTTATTTTGCTGCGATTGGAAACATTATATTTTGCTGCGATTGGAAACATTTTATTTTGCTGCGATTGGAAACATTTTATTTTGCTGCGATTGGAAACATTTTATTTTGCTGCGATTGGAAACATTTTATTTTGCTGCGATTGGAAACATCTTCTTTTGCTGCGATTGGAAACATTTTATTTTGCTGCGATTGGAAACATCTTCTTTTGCTGCGATTGGAAACATTTTATTTTGCTGCGATTGGAAACATTGTATTTTGCTGCGATTGGAAACATTTTATTTTGCTGCGATTGGAAACATTTTCTTTTGCTGCGATTGGAAACATTTTATTTTGCTGCGATTGGAAACATCTTCTTTTGCTGCGATTGGAAACATTTTATTTTGCTGCGATTGGAAACATTTTCTTTTGCTGCGATTGGAAACATTTTATTTTGCTGCGATTGGAAACATTTTATTTTGCTGCGATTGGAAACATTTTATTTTGCTGCGATTGGAAACATCTTCTTTTGCTGCGATTGGAAACATTTTATTTTGCTGCGATTGGAAACATCTTCTTTTGCTGCGATTGGAAACATTTTATTTTGCTGCGATTGGAAACATTGTATTTTGCTGCGATTGGAAACATTTTATTTTGCTGCGATTGGAAACATTTTATTTTGCTGCGATTGAAAACATTTTATTTTGCTGCGATTGGACACATTTTATTTTGCTGCGATTGGAAACATTTTTATTTGCTGCGATTGGAAACATTTTATTTTGCTGCGATTGGAAACATTTTCTTTTGCTGCTATTGGAAACATTTTATTTTGCTGCGATTGGAAACATCTTCTTTTGCTGCGATTGGAAACATTTTATTTTGCTGCGATTGGAAACATTTTGTTTTGCTGCGATTGGAAACATTTTATTTTGCTGCGATTGGAAACATTTTATTTTGCTGCGATTGGAAACATTTTATTTTGCTGCGATTGGAAACATCTTCTTTTGCTGCGATTGGAAACATTTTATTTTGCTGCGATTGGAAACATTTTATTTTGCTGCGATTGGAAACATTTTATTTTGCTGCGATTGGAAACATCTTCTTTTGCTGCGATTGGAAACATTTTATTTTGCTGCGATTGGAAACATTTTATTTTGCTGCGATTGGAAACATTTTATTTTGCTGCGATTGGAAACATTTTTATTTGCTGCGATTGGAAACATTTTATTTTGCTGCGATTGGAAACATTTTCTTTTGCTGCTATTGGAAACATTTTATTTTGCTGCAATTGGAAACATCTTCTTTTGCTGCGATTGGAAACATTTTGTTTTGCTGCGATTGGGAACATTTTATTTTGCTGTGATTGGAAACATTTTATTTTGCTGCGATTGTAAACATTTTATTTTGCTGCGATTGGAAACATCTTCTTTTGCTGCGATTGGAAACATTTTGTTTTGCTGCGATTGGACACATTTTATTTTGCTGCGATTGGAAACATCTTCTTTTGCTGCGATTGGAAACAATTTATTTTGCTGCGATTGGAAACATTTTATTTTGCTGCGATTGGAAACATTTTATTTTGCTGCGATTGGAAACATTTTTATTTGCTGCGATTGGAAACATTTTATTTTGCTGCGATTGGAAACATTTTCTTTTGCTGCTATTGGAAACATTTTATTTTGCTGCGATTGGAAACATCTTCTTTTGCTGCGATTGGAAACATTTTATTTTGCTGCGATTGGAAACATTTTGTTTTGCTGCGATTGGAAACATTTTATTTTGCTGTGATTGGAAACATTTTATTTTGCTGCGATTGTAAACATTTTATTTTGCTGCGATTGGAAACATTTTCTTTTGCTGCGATTGGAAACATTTTATTTTGCTGCGACTGGAAACATTTTCTTTTGCTGCGATTGGAAACATTTTATTTTGCTGCGATTGGAAACATTTTATTTTGCTGCGATTGGAAACATTTTATTTTGCTGCGATTGGAAACATTTTATTTTGCTGTGATTGGAAACATATTATTTTGCTGCGATTGGAAACATTTTATTTTGCTGCGATTGGAAACATCTTCTTTTGCTGCGATTGGAAACATTTTATTTTGCTGCGATTGGAAACATTTTATTTTGCTGCGATTGGAAACATTTTATTTTGCTGCGATTGGAAACATTTTATTTTGCTGCGATTGGAAACATTTTATTTTGCTGCGATTGGAAACATTTTATTTTGCTGTGATTGGAAACATTTTATTTTGCTGCGAATGGATACATTTTATTTTGCTGCGATTGGAAACATCTTCTTTTGCTGCGATTGGAAACATTTTATTTTGCTGCGATTGGAAACATTTTATTTTGCTGCGATTGGAAACATTTTATTTTGCTGCGATTGGAAACATTTTATTTTGCTGCGATTGGAAACATTTTATTTTGCTGCGATTGGAAACATTTTATTTTGCTGCGATTGGAAACATTTTATTTTGCTGCGATTGGAAACATTTTATTTTGCTGCGATTGGAAACATCTTCTTTTGCTGCGATTGGAAACATTTTATTTTGCTGCGATTGGAAACATCTTCTTTTGCTGCGATTGGAAACATTTTATTTTGCTGCGATTGGAAACATTGTATTTTGCTGCGATTGGAAACATTTTATTTTGCTGCGATTGGAAACATTTTCTTTTGCTGCGATTGGAAACATTTTATTTTGCTGCGATTGGAAACATCTTCTTTTGCTGCGATTGGAAACATTTTATTTTGCTGCGATTGGAAACATTTTCTTTTGCTGCGATTGGAAACATTTTATTTTGCTGCGATTGGAAACATTTTATTTTGCTGCGATTGGAAACATTTTATTTTGCTGCGATTGGAAACATCTTCTTTTGCTGCGATTGGAAACATTTTATTTTGCTGCGATTGGAAACATCTTCTTTTGCTGCGATTGGAAACATTTTATTTTGCTGCGATTGGAAACATTGTATTTTGCTGCGATTGGAAACATTTTATTTTGCTGCGATTGGAAACATTTTATTTTGCTGCGATTGAAAACATTTTATTTTGCTGCGATTGGACACATTTTATTTTGCTGCGATTGGAAACATTTTTATTTGCTGCGATTGGAAACATTTTATTTTGCTGCGATTGGAAACATTTTCTTTTGCTGCTATTGGAAACATTTTATTTTGCTGCGATTGGAAACATCTTCTTTTGCTGCGATTGGAAACATTTTATTTTGCTGCGATTGGAAACATTTTGTTTTGCTGCGATTGGAAACATTTTATTTTGCTGCGATTGGAAACATTTTATTTTGCTGCGATTGGAAACATTTTATTTTGCTGCGATTGGAAACATCTTCTTTTGCTGCGATTGGAAACATTTTATTTTGCTGCGATTGGAAACATTTTATTTTGCTGCGATTGGAAACATTTTATTTTGCTGCGATTGGAAACATCTTCTTTTGCTGCGATTGGAAACATTTTATTTTGCTGCGATTGGAAACATTTTATTTTGCTGCGATTGGAAACATTTTATTTTGCTGCGATTGGAAACATTTTTATTTGCTGCGATTGGAAACATTTTATTTTGCTGCGATTGGAAACATTTTCTTTTGCTGCTATTGGAAACATTTTATTTTGCTGCAATTGGAAACATCTTCTTTTGCTGCGATTGGAAACATTTTGTTTTGCTGCGATTGGGAACATTTTATTTTGCTGTGATTGGAAACATTTTATTTTGCTGCGATTGTAAACATTTTATTTTGCTGCGATTGGAAACATCTTCTTTTGCTGCGATTGGAAACATTTTGTTTTGCTGCGATTGGACACATTTTATTTTGCTGCGATTGGAAACATCTTCTTTTGCTGCGATTGGAAACAATTTATTTTGCTGCGATTGGAAACATTTTATTTTGCTGCGATTGGAAACATTTTATTTTGCTGCGATTGGAAACATTTTTATTTGCTGCGATTGGAAACATTTTATTTTGCTGCGATTGGAAACATTTTCTTTTGCTGCTATTGGAAACATTTTATTTTGCTGCGATTGGAAACATCTTCTTTTGCTGCGATTGGAAACATTTTATTTTGCTGCGATTGGAAACATTTTGTTTTGCTGCGATTGGAAACATTTTATTTTGCTGTGATTGGAAACATTTTATTTTGCTGCGATTGTAAACATTTTATTTTGCTGCGATTGGAAACATTTTCTTTTGCTGCGATTGGAAACATTTTATTTTGCTGCGACTGGAAACATTTTCTTTTGCTGCGATTGGAAACATTTTATTTTGCTGCGATTGGAAACATTTTATTTTGCTGCGATTGGAAACATTTTATTTTGCTGCGATTGGAAACATTTTATTTTGCTGTGATTGGAAACATATTATTTTGCTGCGATTGGAAACATTTTATTTTGCTGCGATTGGAAACATCTTCTTTTGCTGCGATTGGAAACATTTTATTTTGCTGCGATTGGAAACATTTTATTTTGCTGCGATTGGAAACATTTTATTTTGCTGCGATTGGAAACATTTTATTTTGCTGCGATTGGAAACATTTTATTTTGCTGCGATTGGAAACATTTTATTTTGCTGTGATTGGAAACATTTTATTTTGCTGCGAATGGATACATTTTATTTTGCTGCGATTGGAAACATCTTCTTTTGCTGCGATTGGAAACATTTTATTTTGCTGCGATTGGAAACATTTTATTTTGCTGCGATTGGAAACATTTTATTTTGCTGCGATTGGAAACATTTTATTTTGCTGCGATTGGAAACATTTTATTTTGCTGCGATTGGAAACATTTTATTTTGCTGCGATTGGAAACATTTTATTTTGCTGCGATTGGAAACATTTTATTTTGCTGCGATTGGAAACATCTTCTTTTGCTGCGATTGGAAACATTTTATTTTGCAGCGATTGGAAACATCTTCTTTTGCTGCGATTGGAAACATTTTATTTTGCTGCGATTGGAAACATTGTATTTTGCTGCGATTGGAAACATTTTATTTTGCTGCGATTGGAAACATTTTCTTTTGCTGCGATTGGAAACATTTTATTTTGCTGCGATTGGAAACATCTTCTTTTGCTGCGATTGGAAACATTTTATTTTGCTGCGATTGGAAACATTTTCTTTTGCTGCGATTGGAAACATTTTATTTTGCTGCGATTGGAAACATTTTATTTTGCTGCGATTGGAAACATTTTATTTTGCTGCGATTGGAAACATCTTCTTTTGCTGCGATTGGAAACATTTTATTTTGCTGCGATTGGAAACATCTTCTTTTGCTGCGATTGGAAACATTTTATTTTGCTGCGATTGGAAACATTGTATTTTGCTGCGATTGGAAACATTATATTTTGCTGCGATTGGAAACATTTTCTTTTGCTGCGATTGGAAACATTTTATTTTGCTGCGATTGGAAACATCTTCTTTTGCTGCGATTGGAAACATTTTATTTTGCTGCGATTGGAAACATTTTCTTTTGCTGCGATTGGAAACATTTTATTTTGCTGCGATTGGAAACATTTTATTTTGCTGCGATTGGAAACATTTTATTTTGCTGCGATTGGAAACATCTTCTTTTGCTGCGATTGGAAACATTTTATTTTGCTGCGATTGGAAACATCTTCTTTTGCTGCGATTGGAAACATTTTATTTTGCTGCGATTGGAAACATTGTATTTTGCTGCGATTGGAAACATTTTATTTTGCTGCGATTGGAAACATTTTATTTTGCTGCGATTGGAAACATTTTATTTTGCTGCGACTGGAAACATTTTCTTTTGCTGCGATTGGAAACATTTTATTTTGCTGCGATTGGAAACATTTTATTTTGCTGCGATTGGAAACATTTTATTTTGCTGCGATTGGAAACATTTTATTTTGCTGTGATTGGAAACATATTATTTTGCTGCGATTGGAAACATTTTATTTTGCTGCGATTGGAAACATCTTCTTTTGCTGCGATTGGAAACATTTTATTTTGCTGCGATTGGAAACATTTTATTTTGCTGCGATTGGAAACATTTTATTTTGCTGCGATTGGAAACATTTTATTTTGCTGCGATTGGAAACATTTTATTTTGCTGCGATTGGAAACATTTTATTTTGCTGTGATTGGAAACATTTTATTTTGCTGCGAATGGATACATTTTATTTTGCTGCGATTGGAAACATCTTCTTTTGCTGCGATTGGAAACATTTTATTTTGCTGCGATTGGAAACATTTTATTTTGCTGCGATTGGAAACATTTTATTTTGCTGCGATTGGAAACATTTTATTTTGCTGCGATTGGAAACATTTTATTTTGCTGCGATTGGAAACATTTTATTTTGCTGCGATTGGAAACATTTTATTTTGCTGCGATTGGAAACATTTTATTTTGCTGCGATTGGAAACATCTTCTTTTGCTGCGATTGGAAACATTTTATTTTGCTGCGATTGGAAACATCTTCTTTTGCTGCGATTGGAAACATTTTATTTTGCTGCGATTGGAAACATTGTATTTTGCTGCGATTGGAAACATTTTATTTTGCTGCGATTGGAAACATTTTCTTTTGCTGCGATTGGAAACATTTTATTTTGCTGCGATTGGAAACATCTTCTTTTGCTGCGATTGGAAACATTTTATTTTGCTGCGATTGGAAACATTTTCTTTTGCTGCGATTGGAAACATTTTATTTTGCTGCGATTGGAAACATTTTATTTTGCTGCGATTGGAAACATTTTATTTTGCTGCGATTGGAAACATCTTCTTTTGCTGCGATTGGAAACATTTTATTTTGCTGCGATTGGAAACATCTTCTTTTGCTGCGATTGGAAACATTTTATTTTGCTGCGATTGGAAACATTGTATTTTGCTGCGATTGGAAACATTATATTTTGCTGCGATTGGAAACATTTTCTTTTGCTGCGATTGGAAACATTTTATTTTGCTGCGATTGGAAACATCTTCTTTTGCTGCGATTGGAAACATTTTATTTTGCTGCGATTGGAAACATTTTCTTTTGCTGCGATTGGAAACATTTTATTTTGCTGCGATTGGAAACATTTTATTTTGCTGCGATTGGAAACATTTTATTTTGCTGCGATTGGAAACATCTTCTTTTGCTGCGATTGGAAACATTTTATTTTGCTGCGATTGGAAACATCTTCTTTTGCTGCGATTGGAAACATTTTATTTTGCTGCGATTGGAAACATTGTATTTTGCTGCGATTGGAAACATTTTATTTTGCTGCGATTGGAAACATTTTATTTTGCTGCGATTGGAAACATTTTATTTTGCTGCGATTGGACACATTTTATTTTGCTGCGATTGGAAACATTTTTATTTGCTGCGATTGGAAACATTTTATTTTGCTGCGATTGGAAACATTTTCTTTTGCTGCTATTGGAAACATTTTATTTTGCTGCGATTGGAAACATCTTCTTTTGCTGCGATTGGAAACATTTTATTTTGCTGCGATTGGAAACATTTTGTTTTGCTGCGATTGGAAACATTTTATTTTGCTGCGATTGGAAACATTTTATTTTGCTGCGATTGGAAACATTTTATTTTGCTGCGATTGGAAACATCTTCTTTTGCTGCGATTGGAAACATTTTATTTTGCTGCGATTGGAAACATTTTATTTTGCTGCGATTGGAAACATTTTATTTTGCTGCGATTGGAAACATCTTCTTTTGCTGCGATTGGAAACATTTTATTTTGCTGCGATTGGAAACATTTTATTTTGCTGCGATTGGAAACATTTTATTTTGCTGCGATTGGAAACATTTTTATTTGCTGCGATTGGAAACATTTTATTTTGCTGCGATTGGAAACATTTTCTTTTGCTGCTATTGGAAACATTTTATTTTGCTGCAATTGGAAACATCTTCTTTTGCTGCGATTGGAAACATTTTATTTTGCTGCGATTGGAAACATTTTGTTTTGCTGCGATTGGAAACATTTTATTTTGCTGCGATTGGAAACATTTTATTTTGCTGCGATTGGAAACATTTTATTTTGCTGCGATTGGAAACATCTTCTTTTGCTGCGATTGGAAACATTTTATTTTGCTGCGATTGGAAACATTATATTTTGCTGCGATTGGAAACATTTTATTTTGCTGCGATTGGAAACATCTTCTTTTGCTGCGATTGGAAACATTTTATTTTGCTGCGATTGGAAACATTTTATTTTGCTGCGATTGGAAACATTTTGTTTTGCTGCGATTGGAAACATTTTATTTTGCTGCGATTGGAAACATCTTCTTTTGCTGCGATTGGAAACATTTTATTTTGCTGCGATTGGAAACATTTTGTTTTGCTGCGATTGGAAACATTTTATTTTGCTGCGATTGGAAACATTTTATTTTGCTGCGATTGGAAACATTTTATTTTGCTGCGATTGGAAACATCTTCTTTTGCTGCGATTGGAAACATTTTATTTTGCTGCGATTGGAAACATTTTATTTTGCTGCGATTGGAAACATTTTATTTTGCTGCGATTGGAAACATCTTCTTTTGCTGCGATTGGAAACATTTTATTTTGCTGCGATTGGAAACATTTTATTTTGCTGCGATTGGAAACATCTTCTTTTGCTGCGATTGGAAACATTTTATTTTGCTGCGATTGGAAACATTTTATTTTGCTGCGATTGGAAACATTTTATTTTGCTGCGATTGGAAACATTTTATTTTGCTGCGATTAGAAACATTTTGTTTTGCTGCGATTGGAAACATTTTATTTTGCTGTGATTGGAAACATTTTATTTTGCTGCGATTGTAAACATTTTATTTTGCTGCGATTGGAAACATCTTCTTTTGCTGCGATTGGAAACATTTTATTTTGCTGCGATTGGACACATTTTATTTTGCTGCGATTGGAAACATCTTCTTTTGCTGCGATTGGAAACAATTTATTTTGCTGCGATTGGAAACATTTTATTTTGCTGCGATTGGAAACATTTTATTTTGCTGCGATTGGAAACATTTTTATTTGCTGCGATTGGAAACATTTTATTTTGCTGCGATTGGAAACATTTTCTTTTGCTGCTATTGGAAACATTTTATTTTGCTGCGATTGGAAACATCTTTTTTTTTTCTGCGATTGGAAACATTTTATTTTGCTGCGATTGGAAACATCTTCTTTTGCTGCGATTGGAAACAATTTATTTTGCTGCGATTGGAAACATTTTATTTTGCTGCGATTGGAAACATTTTATTTTGCTGCGATTGGAAACATTTTTATTTGCTGCGATTGGAAACATTTTATTTTGCTGCGATTGGAAACATTTTCTTTTGCTGCTATTGGAAACATTTTATTTTGCTGCGATTGGAAACATCTTTTTTTTTTCTGCGATTGGAAACATTTTATTTTGCTGCGATTGGAAACATTTTGTTTTGCTGCGATTGGAAACATTTTATTTTGCTGTGATTGGAAACATTTTATTTTGCTGCGATTGGAAACATCTTCTTTTGCTGCGATTGGAAACATTTTATTTTGCTGCGATTGGAAACATCTTTTTTTTTTCTGCGATTGGAAACATTTTATTTTGCTGCGATTGGAAACATTTTGTTTTGCTGCGATTGGAAACATTTTATTTTGCTGCGATTGTAAACAATTTATTTTGCTGCGATTGGAAACATCTTCTTTTGCTGCGATTGGAAACATTTTATTTTGCTGCGATTGGAAACATTTTATTTTGCTGCGATTGGAAACATCTTTTTTTTTCTGCGATTGGAAACATTTTATTTTGCTGCGATTGGAAACATTTTGTTTTGCTGCGATTGGAAACATTTTATTTTGCTGTGATTGGAAACATTTTATTTTGCTGCGATTGGAAACATCTTCTTTTGCTGCGATTGGAAACATTTTATTTTGCTGCGATTGGAAACATCTTTTTTTTTTCTGCGATTGGAAACATTTTATTTTGCTGCGATTGGAAACATTTTGTTTTGCTGCGATTGGAAACATTTTATTTTGCTGCGATTGTAAACATTTTATTTTGCTGCGATTGGAAACATCTTCTTTTGCTGCGATTGGAAACATTTTATTTTGCTGCGATTGGAAACATTTTCTTTTGCTGCGATTGGAAACATTTTATTTTGCTGCGATTGGAAACATTTTATTTTGCTGTGATTGGAAACATTTTATTTTGCTGCGATTGTAAACATTTTATTTTGATGCGATTGGAAACATCTTCTTTTGCTGCGATTGGAAACATTTTATTTTGCTGCGATTGGAAACATTTTCTTTTGCTGCGATTGGAAACATTTTATTTTGCTGCGATTGGAAACATTTTATTTTGCTGCGATTGGAAACATTTTATTTTGCTGCGATTGGAAACATTTTATTTTGCTGTGATTGGAAACATATTATTTTGCTGCGATTGGAAACATTTTATTTTGCTGCGATTGGAAACATCTTCTTTTGCTGCGATTGGAAACATTTTATTTTGCTGCGATTGGAAACATTTTTTTTTGCTGCGATTGGAAACATTTTTTTTTGCTGCGATTGGAAACATTTTATTTTGCTGCGATTGGAAACATCTTCTTTTGCTGCGATTGGAAACATTTTATTTTGCTGCGATTGGAAACATTTTATTTTGCTGCGATTGGAAACATTTTATTTTGCTGCGATTGTAAACATTTTATTTTGCTGCGATTGGAAACATTTTATTTTGCTGCGATTGGAAACATCTTCTTTTGCTGCGATTGGAAACATTTTATTTTGCTGCGATTGGACACATTTTATTTTGCTGCGATTGGAAATATCTTCTTTTGCTGCGATTGGAAACATTTTATTTTGCTGCGATTGGAAACATTTTATTTTGCTGCGATTGGAAACATTTTATTTTGCTGCGATTGGAAACATTTTTATTTGCTGCGATTGGAAACATTTTATTTTGCTGCGATTGGAAACATTTTCTTTTGCTGCTATTGGAAACATTTTATTTTGCTGCGATTGGAAACATCTTCTTTTGCTGCGATTGGAAACATTTTATTTTGCTGCGATTGGAAACATTTTGTTTTGCTGCGATTGGAAACATTTTATTTTGCTGTGATTGGAAACATTTTATTTTGCTGCGATTGTAAACATTTTATTTTGCTGCGATTGGAAACATCTTCTTTTGCTGCGATTGGAAACATTTTCTTTTGCTGCGATTGGAAACATTTTCTTTTGCTGCGATTGGAAACATTTTAATTTGCTGCGATTGGAAACATTTTATTTTGCTGCGATTGGAAACATTTTATTTTGCTGCGATTGGAAACATTTTATTTTGCTGTGATTGGAAACATATTATTTTGCTGCGATTGGAAACATTTTCTTTTGCTGCTATTGGAAACATTTTATTTTGCTGCGATTGGAAACATCTTCTTTTGCTGCGATTGGAAACATTTTATTTTGCTGCGATTGGAAACATTTTGTTTTGCTGCGATTGGAAACATTTTATTTTGCTGTGATTGGAAACATTTTATTTTGCTGCGATTGTAAACATTTTATTTTGCTGCGATTGGAAACATCTTCTTTTGCTGCGATTGGAAACATTTTCTTTTGCTGCGATTGGAAACATTTTCTTTTGCTGCGATTGGAAACATTTTATTTTGCTGCGATTGGAAACATTTTATTTTGCTGCGATTGGAAACATTTTATTTTGCTGCGATTGGAAACATTTTATTTTGCTGTGATTGGAAACATATTATTTTGCTGCGATTGGAAACATTTTATTTTGCTGCGATTGGAAACATCTTCTTTTGCTGCGATTGGAAACATTTTATTTTGCTGCGATTGGAAACATTTTATTTTGCTGCGATTGGAAACATTTTATTTTGCTGCGATTGGAAACATTTTATTTTGCTGCGATTGGAAACATTTTATTTTGCTGCGATTGGAAACATTTTATTTTGCTGCGATTGGAAACATTTTATTTTGCTGCGATTGGAAACATTTTATTTTGCTGCGATTGGAAACATTTTATTTTGCTGTGATTGGAAACATTTTATTTTGCTGCGAATGGATACATTTTATTTTGCTGCGATTGGAAACATCTTCTTTTGCTGCGATTGGAAACATTTTATTTTGCTGCGATTGGAAACATTTTATTTTGCTGTGATTGGAAACATTTTATTTTGCTGCGATTGTAAACATTTTATTTTGATGCGATTGGAAACATCTTCTTTTGCTGCGATTGGAAACATTTTATTTTGCTGCGATTGGAAACATTTTCTTTTGCTGCGATTGGAAACATTTTATTTTGCTGCGATTGGAAACATTTTATTTTGCTGCGATTGGAAACATTTTATTTTGCTGCGATTGGAAACATTTTATTTTGCTGTGATTGGAAACATATTATTTTGCTGCGATTGGAAACATTTTATTTTGCTGCGATTGGAAACATCTTCTTTTGCTGCGATTGGAAACATTTTATTTTGCTGCGATTGGAAACATTTTTTTTTGCTGCGATTGGAAACATTTTATTTTGCTGCGATTGGAAACATCTTCTTTTGCTGCGATTGGAAACATTTTATTTTGCTGCGATTGGAAACATTTTATTTTGCTGCGATTGGAAACATTTTATTTTGCTGCGATTGTAAACATTTTATTTTGCTGCGATTGGAAACATTTTATTTTGCTGCGATTGGAAACATCTTCTTTTGCTGCGATTGGAAACATTTTATTTTGCTGCGATTGGACACATTTTATTTTGCTGCGATTGGAAATATCTTCTTTTGCTGCGATTGGAAACATTTTATTTTGCTGCGATTGGAAACATTTTATTTTGCTGCGATTGGAAACATTTTATTTTGCTGCGATTGGAAACATTTTTATTTGCTGCGATTGGAAACATTTTATTTTGCTGCGATTGGAAACATTTTCTTTTGCTGCTATTGGAAACATTTTATTTTGCTGCGATTGGAAACATCTTCTTTTGCTGCGATTGGAAACATTTTATTTTGCTGCGATTGGAAACATTTTGTTTTGCTGCGATTGGAAACATTTTATTTTGCTGTGATTGGAAACATTTTATTTTGCTGCGATTGTAAACATTTTATTTTGCTGCGATTGGAAACATCTTCTTTTGCTGCGATTGGAAACATTTTCTTTTGCTGCGATTGGAAACATTTTCTTTTGCTGCGATTGGAAACATTTTATTTTGCTGCGATTGGAAACATTTTATTTTGCTGCGATTGGAAACATTTTATTTTGCTGCGATTGGAAACATTTTATTTTGCTGTGATTGGAAACATATTATTTTGCTGCGATTGGAAACATTTTATTTTGCTGCGATTGGAAACATCTTCTTTTGCTGCGATTGGAAACATTTTATTTTGCTGCGATTGGAAACATTTTATTTTGCTGCGATTGGAAACATTTTATTTTGCTGCGATTGGAAACATTTTATTTTGCTGCGATTGGAAACATTTTATTTTGCTGCGATTGGAAACATTTTATTTTGCTGTGATTGGAAACATTTTATTTTGCTGCGAATGGATACATTTTATTTTGCTGCGATTGGAAACATCTTCTTTTGCTGCGATTGGAAACATTTTATTTTGCTGCGATTGGAAACATTTTATTTTGCTGCGATTGGAAACATTTTATTTTGCTGCGATTGGAAACATCTTCTTTTGCTGCGATTGGAAACATTTTGTTTTGCTGCGATTGGAAACATTTTATTTTGCTGCGATTGGAAACATTTTATTTTGCTGCGATTGGAAACATTTATATTTGCTGCGATTGGAAACATTTTTATTTGCTGCGATTGGAAACATTTTATTTTGCTGCGATTGGAAACATTTTCTTTTGCTGCTATTGGAAACATTTTATTTTGCTGCGATTGGAAACATCTTCTTTTGCTGCGATTGGAAACATTTTATTTTGCTGCGATTGGAAACATTTTGTTTTGCTGCGATTGGAAACATTTTATTTTGCTGTGATTGGAAACATTTTATTTTGCTGTGATTGGAAACATATTATTTTGCTGCGATTGGAAACATTTTATTTTGCTGCGATTGGAAACATTTTATTTTGCTGCGATTGGAAACATCTTCTTTTGCTGCGATTGGAAACATTTTATTTTGCTGCGATTGGAAACATTTTATTTTGCTGCGATTGGAAACATTTTATTTTGCTGCGATTGGAAACATTTTATTTTGCTGTGATTGGAAACATTTCATTTTGCTGCGAATGGATACATTTTATTTTGCTGCGATTGGAAACATCTTCTTTTGCTGCGATTGGAAACATTTTATTTTGCTGCGATTGGAAACATTTTATTTTGCTGCGATTGGAAACATTTTATTTTGCTGCGATTGGAAACATTTTATTTTGCTGTGATTGGAAACATTTCATTTTGCTGCGAATGGATACATTTTATTTTGCTGCGATTGGAAACATCTTCTTTTGCTGCGATTGGAAACATTTTATTTTGCTGCGATTGGAAACATTTTATTTTGCTGCGATTGGAAACATTTTATTTTGCTGCGATTGGAAACATCTTCTTTTGCTGCGATTGGAAACATTTTATTTTGCTGCGATTGGAAACATTTTATTTTGCTGCGATTGGAAACATTTTATTTTGCTGCGATTGGAAACATTTTTATTTGCTGCGATTGGAAACATTTTATTTTGCTGCGATTGGAAACATTTTCTTTTGCTGCTATTGGAAACATTTTCTTTTGCTGCGATTGGAAACATTTTATTTTGCTGCGATTGGAAACATCTTCTTTTGCTGCGATTGGAAACATTTTATTTTGCTGCGATTGGAAACATTTTATTTTGCTGCGATTGGAAACATTTTATTTTGCTGCGATTGGAAACATTTTTATTTGCTGCGATTGGAAACATTTTATTTTGCTGCGATTGGAAACATTTTCTTTTGCTGCTATTGGAAACATTTTCTTTTGCTGCGATTGGAAACATTTTATTTTGCTGCGATTGGAAACATCTTCCTTTGCTGCGATTGGAAACATTTTATTTTGCTGCGATTGGAAACATCTTCTTTTGCTGCGATTGGAAACATTTTATTTTGCTGCGATTGGAAACATTTTATTTTGCTGCGATTGGAAACATCTTCTTTTGCTGCGATTGGAAACATTTTATTTTGCTGCGATTGGAAACATTTTATTTTGCTGCGATTGGAAACATTTTATTTTGCTGCGATTGGAAACATTTTATTTTGCTGCGATTGGAAACATTTTGTTTTGCTGCGATTGGAAACATTTTATTTTGCTGTGATTGGAAACATTTTATTTTGCTGCGATTGTAAACATTTTATTTTGCTGCGATTGGAAACATCTTCTTTTGCTGCGATTGGAAACATTTTATTTTGCTGCGATTGGACACATTTTATTTTGCTGCGATTGGAAACATCTTCTTTTGCTGCGATTGGAAACATTTTATTTTGCTGCGATTGGAAACATTTTATTTTGCTGCGATTGGAAACATTTTATTTTGCTGCGATTGGAAACGTTTTATTTTGCTGCGATTGAAAACATTTTTTTTGCTGCGATTGGAAACATTTTCTTTTGCTGCGATTGGAAACATTTTCTTTTGCTGCTATTGGAAACATTTTGTTTTGCTGCAATTGGAAACATTTTATTTTGCTGCGATTGTAAACATTTTTTTTTGCTGCTATTGGAAACATTTTCTTTTGCTGCGATTGGAAACGTTTTATTTTGCTGCGATTGGAAACATTTTATTTTGCTGCGATTGGAAACATTTTCTTTTGCTGCGATTGGAAACATTTTATTTTTCTGCGATTGGAAACATTTTATTTTGCTGCGATTGGAAACATTTTATTTTGCTGCGATTGGAAACATTTTATTTTGTTGTGATTGGAAACATATTATTTTGCTGCGATTGGAAACATTTTATTTTGCTGCGATTGGAAACATCTTTTTTTGCTGCGATTGGAAACATTTTATTTTGCTGCGATTGGAAACATTTTATTTTGCTGCGATTGGAAACATTTTATTTTGCTGCGATTGGAAACATTTTATTTTGCTGCGATTGGAAACATCTTCTTTTGCTGCGATTGGAAACATTTTATTTTGCTGCGATTGGAAACATTTTATTTTGCTGCGATTGGAAACATTTTATTTTGCTGCGATTGGAAACATTTTATTTTGCTGTGATTGGAAACACTTTATTTTGCTGTGATTGGAAACATATTATTTTGCTGCGATTGGAAACATTTTATTTTGCTGCGATTGGAAACATTTTATTTTGCTGCGATTGGAAACATTTTATTTTGCTGCGATTGGAAACATTTTATTTTGCTGTGATTGGAAACATATTATTTTGCTGCGATTGGAAACATTTTATTTTGCTGCGATTGGAAACATTTTATTTTGCTGCAATTGGAAACATTTTATTTTGCTTCGATTGGAAACATTTTATTTTGCTGCGATTGGAAACATCTTCTTTTGCTGCGATTGGAAACATTTTATTTTGCTGCGATTGGAAACATTTTATTTTGCTGCGATTGGAAACATTTTATTTTGCTGCGATTGGAAACATTTTATTTTGCTGTGATTGGAAACATTTTATTTTGCTGCGAATGGATACATTATATTTTGCTGCGATTGGAAACATCTTCTTTTGCTGCGATTGGAAACATTTTATTTTGCTGCGATTGGAAACATTTTATTTTGCTGCGATTGGAAACATTTTATTTTGCTGCGATTGGAAACATTTTTATTTGCTGCGATTGGAAACATTTTATTTTGCTGCGATTGGAAACATTTTCTTTTGCTGCGATTGGAAACATTTTATTTTGCTTCGATTGAAAACATTTTCTTTTGCTGCGATTGGAAACATTTTATTTTGCTGCGATTGGAAACATTTTATTTTGCTGCGATTGGAAACATTTTATTTTGCTGCGATTGGAAACATTTTATTTTGCTGTGATTGGAAACATATTATTTTGCTGCGATTGGAAACATTTTATTTTGCTGCGATTGGAAACATTTTATTTTGCTGTGATTTGAAACACTTTATTTTGCTGCGATTGGAAACATTTTATTTTGCTGCGATTGGAAACATTTTATTTTGCTGCGATTGGAAACATTTTATTTTGCTGCGATTGGAAACATTTTATTTTGCTGCGATTGGAAACTTTTTATTTTGCTGTGATTGGAAACATTTTATTTTGCTGCGATTGGAAACGTTTTATTTTGCTGCGATTGGAAACATTTTTTTTTGCTGCGATTGGAAACATTTTCTTTTGCTGCGATTGGAAACATTTTCTTTTGCTGCGATTGGAAACATTTTATTTTGCTGCGATTGGAAACATTTTATTTTGCTGTGATTGGAAACATTTTATTTTGCTGCGATTGGAAACATTTTATTTTGCTGCGATTGGAAACATTTTATTTTGCTGTGATTGGAAACATATTATTTTGCTGCGATTGGAAACATTTTATTTTGCTGCGATTGGAAACATCTTCTTTTGCTGCGATTGGAAACATTTTATTTTGCTGCGATTGGAAACATTTTATTTTGCTGCGATTGGAAACATTTTATTTTGCTTTGATTGGAAACATTTTATTTTGCTGCGATTGGAAACATCTTCTTTTGCTGCGATTGGAAACATTTTATTTTGCTGCGATTGGAAACATTTTATTTTGCTGCGATTGGAAACATTTTATTTTGCTGCGATTGGAAACATTTTATTTTGCTGTGATTGGAAACATTTTATTTTGCTGCGAATGGATACATTTTATTTTGCTGCGATTGGAAACATCTTCTTTTGCTGCGATTGGAAACATTTTATTTTGCTGCGATTGGAAACATTTTATTTTGCTGCGATTGGAAACATTTTATTTTGCTGCGATTGGAAACATTTTTATTTGCTGCGATTGGAAACATTTTATTTTGCTGCGATTGGAAACATTTTCTTTTGCTGCGATTGGAAACATTTTATTTTGCTTCGATTGGAAACATTTTCTTTTGCTGCGATTGGAAACATTTTATTTTGCTGCGATTGGAAACATTTTATTTTGCTGCGATTGGAAACATTTTATTTTGCTGCGATTGGAAACATTTTATTTTGCTGCGATTGGAAACATTTTATTTTGCTGTGATTGGAAACATTTTATTTTGCTGCGAATGGATACATTTTATTTTGCTGCGATTGGAAACATCTTCTTTTGCTGCGATTGGAAACATTTTATTTTGCTGCGATTGGAAACATTTTATTTTGCTGCGATTGGAAACATTTTATTTTGCTGCGATTGGAAACATTTTTATTTGCTGCGATTGGAAACATTTTATTTTGCTGCGATTGGAAACATTTTCTTTTGCTGCGATTGGAAACATTTTATTTTGCTTCGATTGGAAACATTTTCTTTTGCTGCGATTGGAAACATTTTATTTTGCTGCGATTGGAAACATTTTATTTTGCTGCGATTGGAAACATTTTATTTTGCTGCGATTGGAAACATTTTATTTTGCTGCGATTGGAAACATTTTATTTTGCTGTGATTGGAAACACTTTATTTTGCTGCGATTGGAAACATTTTATTTTGCTGCGATTGGAAACATTTTATTTTGCTGCGATTGGAAACATTTTATTTTGCTGCGATTGGAAACATTTTATTTTGCTGCGATTGGAAACTTTTTATTTTGCTGTGATTGGAAACATTTTATTTTGCTGCGGTTGTAAACATTTTATTTTGCTGCGATTGGAAACATCTTCTTTTGCTGCGATTGGAAACATTTTATTTTGCTGCGATTGGAAACATTTTCTTTTGCTGCGATTGGAAACATTTTATTTTGCTGCGATTGGAAACATTTTATTTTGCTGCGATTGGAAACATTTTATTTTGCTGCGATTGGAAACATTTTATTTTGCTGCGAATGGAAACATTTTATTTTGCTGCGATTGGAAACATCTTCTTTTGCTGCGATTGGAAACATTTTATTTTGCTGCGATTAGAAACATTTTATTTTGCTGCGATTGGAAACATTTTATTTTGCTGCGATTGGAAACATTTTTATTTGCTGCGATTGGAAACATTTTATTTTGCTGCGATTGGAAACATTTTCTTTTGCTGCTATTGGAAACATTTTCTTTTGCTGCGATTGGAAACATTTTATTTTGCTGCGATTGGAAACATCTTCTTTTGCTGCGATTGGAAACATTTTATTTTGCTGCGATTGGAAACATTTTCTTTTGCTGCTATTGGAAACATTTTCTTTTGCTGCGATTGGAAACGTTTTATTTTGCTGCGATTGGAAACATTTTTTTTTGCTGCGATTGGAAACATTTTCTTTTGCTGCGATTGGAAACATTTTCTTTTGCTGCGATTGGAAACATTTTATTTTGCTGCGATTGGAAACATTTTATTTTGCTGTGATTGGAAACATTTTATTTTGCTGCGATTGTAAACATTTTATTTTGCTGCGATTGGAAACATCTTCTTTTGCTGCGATTGGAAACATTTTCTTTTGCTGCGATTGGAAACATTTTATTTTGCTGCGATTGGAAACATTTTATTTTGCTGCGATTGGAAACATTTTATTTTGCTGCGATTGGAAACATTTTATTTTGCTGCGAATGGAAACATTTTATTTTGCTGCGATTGGAAACATCTTCTTTTGCTGCGATTGGAAACATTTTATTTTGCTGCGATTAGAAACATTTTATTTTGCTGCGATTGGAAACATTTTATTTTGCTGCGATTGGAAACATTTTTATTTGCTGCGATTGGAAACATTTTATTTTGCTGCGATTGGAAACATTTTCTTTTGCTGCGATTGGAAACATTTTATTTTGCTGCGATTGTAAACATTTTATTTTGCTGCTATTGGAAACATTTTCTTTTGCTGCGATTGGAAACGTTTTATTTTGCTGCGATTGGAAACATTTTATTTTGCTGCGATTGGAAACATTTTCTTTTGCTGCGATTGGAAACATTTTATTTTGCTGCGATTGGAAACATTTTATTTTGCTGCGATTGGAAACATTTTATTTTGCTGCGATTGGAAACATTTTATTTTGCTGTGATTGGAAACATATTATTTTGCTGCGATTGGAAACATTTTATTTTGCTGCGATTGGAAACATCTTCTTTTGCTGCGATTGGAAACATTTTATTTTGCTGCGATTGGAAACATTTTATTTTGCTGCGATTGGAAACATTTTATTTTGCTGCGATTGGAAACATTTTATTTTGCTGCGATTGGAAACATCTTATTTTGCTGCGATTGGAAACATTTTATTTTGCTGCGATTGGAAACGTTTTATTTTGCTGCGATTGAAAACATTTTTTTTGCTGCGATTGGAAACATTTTCTTTTGCTGCGATTGGAAACATTTTCTTTTGCTGCTATTGGAAACATTTTGTTTTGCTGCAATTGGAAACATTTTATTTTGCTGCGATTGTAAACATTTTTTTTTGCTGCTATTGGAAACATTTTCTTTTGCTGCGATTGGAAACGTTTTATTTTGCTGCGATTGGAAACATTTTATTTTGCTGCGATTGGAAACATTTTCTTTTGCTGCGATTGGAAACATTTTATTTTTCTGCGATTGGAAACATTTTATTTTGCTGCGATTGGAAACATTTTATTTTGCTGCGATTGGAAACATTTTATTTTGTTGTGATTGGAAACATATTATTTTGCTGCGATTGGAAACATTTTATTTTGCTGCGATTGGAAACATCTTTTTTTGCTGCGATTGGAAACATT
This sequence comes from Oscheius myriophilus, assembly GCA_964057215.1. Classification (NCBI taxonomy): domain Eukaryota; kingdom Metazoa; phylum Nematoda; class Chromadorea; order Rhabditida; family Rhabditidae; genus Oscheius; species Oscheius myriophilus. The sequence continues at coordinate 18,969,269 of OZ059905.1, forward strand.
TTATTTTGCTGCGATTGGAAACATTTTATTTTGCTGCGATTGGAAACATTTTATTTTGCTGCGATTGGAAACATTTTATTTTGCTGCGATTGGAAACATCTTCTTTTGCTGCGATTGGAAACATTTTATTTTGCTGCGATTGGAAACATTTTATTTTGCTGCGATTGGAAACATTTTATTTTGCTGCGATTGGAAACATTTTATTTTGCTGTGATTGGAAACACTTTATTTTGCTGTGATTGGAAACATATTATTTTGCTGCGATTGGAAACATTTTATTTTGCTGCGATTGGAAACATTTTATTTTGCTGCGATTGGAAACATTTTATTTTGCTGCGATTGGAAACATTTTATTTTGCTGTGATTGGAAACATATTATTTTGCTGCGATTGGAAACATTTTATTTTGCTGCGATTGGAAACATCTTCTTTTGCTGCGATTGGAAACATTTTATTTTGCTGCGATTGGAAACATTTTATTTTGCTGCAATTGGAAACATTTTATTTTGCTTCGATTGGAAACATTTTATTTTGCTGCGATTGGAAACATCTTCTTTTGCTGCGATTGGAAACATTTTATTTTGCTGCGATTGGAAACATTTTATTTTGCTGCGATTGGAAACATTTTATTTTGCTGCGATTGGAAACATTTTATTTTGCTGTGATTGGAAACATTTTATTTTGCTGCGAATGGATACATTATATTTTGCTGCGATTGGAAACATCTTCTTTTGCTGCGATTGGAAACATTTTATTTTGCTGCGATTGGAAACATTTTATTTTGCTGCGATTGGAAACATTTTATTTTGCTGCGATTGGAAACATTTTTATTTGCTGCGATTGGAAACATTTTATTTTGCTGCGATTGGAAACATTTTCTTTTGCTGCGATTGGAAACATTTTATTTTGCTTCGATTGAAAACATTTTCTTTTGCTGCGATTGGAAACATTTTATTTTGCTGCGATTGGAAACATTTTATTTTGCTGCGATTGGAAACATTTTATTTTGCTGCGATTGGAAACATTTTATTTTGCTGTGATTGGAAACATATTATTTTGCTGCGATTGGAAACATTTTATTTTGCTGCGATTGGAAACATTTTATTTTGCTGTGATTTGAAACACTTTATTTTGCTGCGATTGGAAACATTTTATTTTGCTGCGATTGGAAACATTTTATTTTGCTGCGATTGGAAACATTTTATTTTGCTGCGATTGGAAACATTTTATTTTGCTGCGATTGGAAACTTTTTATTTTGCTGTGATTGGAAACATTTTATTTTGCTGCGATTGTAAACATTTTATTTTGCTGCGATTGGAAACATCTTCTTTTGCTGCGATTGGAAACATTTTATTTTGCTGCGATTGGAAACATTTTATTTTGCTGCGAATGGAAACATTTTATTTTGCTGCGATTGGAAACATCTTCTTTTGCTGCGATTGGAAACATTTTATTTTGCTGCGATTAGAAACATTTTATTTTGCTGCGATTGGAAACATTTTATTTTGCTGCGATTGGAAACATTTTTATTTGCTGCGATTGGAAACATTTTATTTTGCTGCGATTGGAAACATTTTCTTTTGCTGCTATTGGAAACATTTTCTTTTGCTGCGATTGGAAACATTTTATTTTGCTGCGATTGGAAACATCTTCTTTTGCTGCGATTGGAAACATTTTATTTTGCTGCGATTGGAAACATTTTCTTTTGCTGCTATTGGAAACATTTTCTTTTGCTGCGATTGGAAACGTTTTATTTTGCTGCGATTGGAAACATTTTTTTTTGCTGCGATTGGAAACATTTTCTTTTGCTGCGATTGGAAACATTTTCTTTTGCTGCGATTGGAAACATTTTATTTTGCTGCGATTGGAAACATTTTATTTTGCTGTGATTGGAAACATTTTATTTTGCTGCGATTGGAAACATTTTATTTTGCTGCGATTGGAAACATTTTATTTTGCTGTGATTGGAAACATATTATTTTGCTGCGATTGGAAACATTTTATTTTGCTGCGATTGGAAACATCTTCTTTTGCTGCGATTGGAAACATTTTATTTTGCTGCGATTGGAAACATTTTATTTTGCTGCGATTGGAAACATTTTATTTTGCTTTGATTGGAAACATTTTATTTTGCTGCGATTGGAAACATCTTCTTTTGCTGCGATTGGAAACATTTTATTTTGCTGCGATTGGAAACATTTTATTTTGCTGCGATTGGAAACATTTTATTTTGCTGCGATTGGAAACATTTTATTTTGCTGTGATTGGAAACATTTTATTTTGCTGCGAATGGATACATTTTATTTTGCTGCGATTGGAAACATCTTCTTTTGCTGCGATTGGAAACATTTTATTTTGCTGCGATTGGAAACATTTTATTTTGCTGCGATTGGAAACATTTTATTTTGCTGCGATTGGAAACATTTTTATTTGCTGCGATTGGAAACATTTTATTTTGCTGCGATTGGAAACATTTTCTTTTGCTGCGATTGGAAACATTTTATTTTGCTTCGATTGGAAACATTTTCTTTTGCTGCGATTGGAAACATTTTATTTTGCTGCGATTGGAAACATTTTATTTTGCTGCGATTGGAAACATTTTATTTTGCTGCGATTGGAAACATTTTATTTTGCTGCGATTGGAAACATTTTATTTTGCTGTGATTGGAAACATTTTATTTTGCTGCGAATGGATACATTTTATTTTGCTGCGATTGGAAACATCTTCTTTTGCTGCGATTGGAAACATTTTATTTTGCTGCGATTGGAAACATTTTATTTTGCTGCGATTGGAAACATTTTATTTTGCTGCGATTGGAAACATTTTATTTTGCTGCGATTGGAAACATTTTATTTTGCTGCGATTGGAAACATTTTATTTTGCTGTGATTGGAAACACTTTATTTTGCTGCGATTGGAAACATTTTATTTTGCTGCGATTGGAAACATTTTATTTTGCTGCGATTGGAAACATTTTATTTTGCTGCGATTGGAAACATTTTATTTTGCTGCGATTGGAAACTTTTTATTTTGCTGTGATTGGAAACATTTTATTTTGCTGCGGTTGTAAACATTTTATTTTGCTGCGATTGGAAACATCTTCTTTTGCTGCGATTGGAAACATTTTATTTTGCTGCGATTGGAAACATTTTCTTTTGCTGCGATTGGAAACATTTTATTTTGCTGCGATTGGAAACATTTTATTTTGCTGCGATTGGAAACATTTTATTTTGCTGCGATTGGAAACATTTTATTTTGCTGCGAATGGAAACATTTTATTTTGCTGCGATTGGAAACATCTTCTTTTGCTGCGATTGGAAACATTTTATTTTGCTGCGATTAGAAACATTTTATTTTGCTGCGATTGGAAACATTTTATTTTGCTGCGATTGGAAACATTTTTATTTGCTGCGATTGGAAACATTTTATTTTGCTGCGATTGGAAACATTTTCTTTTGCTGCTATTGGAAACATTTTCTTTTGCTGCGATTGGAAACATTTTATTTTGCTGCGATTGGAAACATCTTCTTTTGCTGCGATTGGAAACATTTTATTTTGCTGCGATTGGAAACATTTTCTTTTGCTGCTATTGGAAACATTTTCTTTTGCTGCGATTGGAAACGTTTTATTTTGCTGCGATTGGAAACATTTTTTTTTGCTGCGATTGGAAACATTTTCTTTTGCTGCGATTGGAAACATTTTCTTTTGCTGCGATTGGAAACATTTTATTTTGCTGCGATTGGAAACATTTTATTTTGCTGTGATTGGAAACATTTTATTTTGCTGCGATTGTAAACATTTTATTTTGCTGCGATTGGAAACATCTTCTTTTGCTGCGATTGGAAACATTTTCTTTTGCTGCGATTGGAAACATTTTATTTTGCTGCGATTGGAAACATTTTATTTTGCTGCGATTGGAAACATTTTATTTTGCTGCGATTGGAAACATTTTATTTTGCTGCGAATGGAAACATTTTATTTTGCTGCGATTGGAAACATCTTCTTTTGCTGCGATTGGAAACATTTTATTTTGCTGCGATTAGAAACATTTTATTTTGCTGCGATTGGAAACATTTTATTTTGCTGCGATTGGAAACATTTTTATTTGCTGCGATTGGAAACATTTTATTTTGCTGCGATTGGAAACATTTTCTTTTGCTGCGATTGGAAACATTTTATTTTGCTGCGATTGTAAACATTTTATTTTGCTGCTATTGGAAACATTTTCTTTTGCTGCGATTGGAAACGTTTTATTTTGCTGCGATTGGAAACATTTTATTTTGCTGCGATTGGAAACATTTTCTTTTGCTGCGATTGGAAACATTTTATTTTGCTGCGATTGGAAACATTTTATTTTGCTGCGATTGGAAACATTTTATTTTGCTGCGATTGGAAACATTTTATTTTGCTGTGATTGGAAACATATTATTTTGCTGCGATTGGAAACATTTTATTTTGCTGCGATTGGAAACATCTTCTTTTGCTGCGATTGGAAACATTTTATTTTGCTGCGATTGGAAACATTTTATTTTGCTGCGATTGGAAACATTTTATTTTGCTGCGATTGGAAACATTTTATTTTGCTGCGATTGGAAACATCTTATTTTGCTGCGATTGGAAACATTTTATTTTGCTGCAATTGGAAACATTTTATTTTGCTGCGATTGGAAACATTTTATTTTGCTGCGATTGGAAACATTTTATTTTGCTGCAATTGGAAACATTTTATTTTGCTGCGATTGGAAACATTTTATTTTGCTGCGATTGGAAACATTTTATTTTGCTGCGATTGGAAACATTTTATTTTGCTGCGATTGGAAACATTTTATTTTGCTGCGATTGGAAACATTTTATTTTGCTGCGATTGGAAACATCTTATTTTGCTGCGATTGGAAACATTTTATTTTGCTGCAATTGGAAACATTTTATTTTGCTGCGATTGGAAACATTTTATTTTGCTGCGATTGGAAACATTTTATTTTGCTGTGATTGGAAACACTTTATTTTGCTGCGATTGGAAACATTTTATTTTGCTGCGATTGGAAACATTTTATTTTGCTGCGATTGGAAACATTTTATTTTGCTGCGATTGGAAACATTTTATTTTGCTGCGATTGGAAACATTTTATTTTGCTGTGATTGGAAACATTTTATTTTGCTGCGATTGTAAACATTTTATTTTGCTGCGATTGGAAACATTTTATTTTGCTGCGATTGGAAACATTTTTATTTGCTGCGATCGGAAACATTTTATTTTGCTGCGATTGGAAACATTTTCTTTTGCTGCTATTGGAAACATTTTCTTTTGCTGCGATTGGAAACATTTTATTTTGCTGCGATTGGAAACATCTTCTTTTGCTGCGATTGGAAACATTTTATTTTGCTGCGATTGGAAACATTTTCTTTTGCTGCTATTGGAAACATTTTCTTTTGCTGCGATTGGAAACGTTTTATTTTGCTGCGATTGGAAACATTTTTTTTTGCTGCGATTGGAAACATTTTCTTTTGCTGCGATTGGAAACATTTTCTTTTGCTGCTATTGGAAACATTTAATTTTGTTGCGATTGGAAACATTTTATTTTGCTGCGATTGGAAACATTTTATTTTGCTGTGATTGGAAACATATTATTTTGCTGCGAATGGAAACATTTTATTTTGCTGCGATTGGAAACATTTTATTTTGCTGCGATTGGAAACATTTTATTTTGCTGTGATTGGAAACATATTATTTTGCTGCGAATGGAAACATTTTATTTTGCTGCGATTGGAAACATTTTATTTTGCTGCGATTGGAAACATTTTATTTTGCTGCGATTGGAAACATTTTATTTTGCTGCGATTGGAAACATCTTCTTTTGCTGCGATTGGAAACATTTTATTTTGCTGCGATTGGAAACATTTTCTTTTGCTGCTATTGGAAACATTTTCTTTTGCTGCGATTGGAAACGTTTTATTTTGCTGCGATTGGAAACATTTTTTTTTGCTGCGATTGGAAACATTTTCTTTTGCTGCGATTGGAAACATTTTCTTTTGCTGCGATTGGAAACATTTTATTTTGCTGCGATTGGAAACATTTTATTTTGCTGTGATTGGAAACATTTTATTTTGCTGCGATTGTAAACATTTTATTTTGCTGCTATTGGAAACATTTTCATTTGCTGCGATTGGAAACGTTTTATTTTGCTGCGATTGGAAACATTCAATTTTGCTGCGATTGGAAACATTTTCTTTTGCTGCGATTGGAAACATTTTATTTTGCTGCGATTGGAAACATTTTATTTTGCTGCGATTGGAAACATTTTATTTTGCTGCGATTGGAAACATCTTCTTTTGCTGCGATTGAAAACATTTTATTTTGCTGCGATTGGAAACATTTTATTTTGCTGCGATTGGAAACATTTTATTTTGCTGCGATTGGAAACATTTTATTTTGCTGTGATTGGAAACATTTTATTTTGCTGCGAATGGATACATTTTATTTTGCTGCGATTGGAAACATCTTCTTTTGCTGCGATTGGAAACATTTTATTTTGCTGCGATTGGAAACATTTTATTTTGCTGCGATTGGAAACATTTTATTTTGCTGCGATTGGAAACATCTTCTTTTGCTGCGATTGGAAACATTTTATTTTGCTGCGATTGGAAACATTTTCTTTTGCTGCTATTGGAAACATTTTCTTTTGCTGCGATTGGAAACGTTTTATTTTGCTGCGATTGGAAACATTTTTTTTTGCTGCGATTGGAAACATTTTCTTTTGCTGCGATTGGAAACATTTTCTTTTGCTGCGATTGGAAACATTTTATTTTGCTGCGATTGGAAACATTTTATTTTGCTGTGATTGGAAACATTTTATTTTGCTGCGATTGTAAACATTTTATTTTGCTGCTATTGGAAACATTTTCTTTTGCTGCGATTGGAAACGTTTTATTTTGCTGCGATTGGAAACATTCAATTTTGCTGCGATTGGAAACATTTTCTTTTGCTGCGATTGGAAACATTTTATTTTGCTGCGATTGGAAACATTTTATTTTGCTGCGATTGGAAACATTTTATTTTGCTGCGATTGGAAACATTTTATTTTGCTGCGATTGGAAACATCTTCTTTTGCTGCGATTGAAAACATTTTATTTTGCTGCGATTGGAAACATTTTATTTTGCTGCGATTGGAAACATTTTATTTTGCTGCGATTGGAAACATTTTATTTTGCTGTGATTGGAAACATTTTATTTTGCTGCGAATGGATACATTTTATTTTGCTGCGATTGGAAACATCTTCTTTTGCTGCGATTGGAAACATTTTATTTTGCTGCGATTGGAAACATTTTATTTTGCTGCGATTGGAAACATTTTATTTTGCTGCGATTGGAAACATTTTTATTTGCTGCGATTGGAAACATTTTATTTTGCTGCGATTGGAAACATTTTCTTTTGCTGCTATTGGAAACATTTTCTTTTGCTGCGATTGGAAACATTTTATTTTGCTGCGATTGGAAACATCTTCTTTTGCTGCGATTGGAAACATTTTCTTTTGCTGCGATTGGAAACGTTTTATTTTGCTGCGATTGGAAACATTTTTTTTTGCTGCGATTGGAAACATTTTCTTTTGCTGCGATTGGAAACATTTTCTTTTGCTGCGATTGGAAACATTTTATTTTGCTGCGATTGGAAACATTTTTTTTTGCTGCGATTGGAAACATTTTCTTTTGCTGCGATTGGAAACATTTTCTTTTGCTGCGATTGGAAACATTTTATTTTGCTGCGATTGGAAACATTTTATTTTGCTGTGATTGGAAACATTTTATTTTGCTGCGATTGGAAACATCTTCTTTTGCTGCGATTGAAAACATTTTATTTTGCTGCGATTGGAAACATTTTATTTTGCTGCGATTGGAAACATTTTATTTTGCTGCGATTGGAAACATTTTATTTTGCTGTGATTGGAAACATTTTATTTTGCTGCGAATGGATACATTTTATTTTGCTGCGATTGGAAACATCTTCTTTTGCTGCGATTGGAAACATTTTATTTTGCTGCGATTGGAAACATTTTATTTTGCTGCGATTGGAAACATTTTATTTTGCTGCGATTGGAAACATTTTTATTTGCTGCGATTGGAAACATTTTATTTTGCTGCGATTGGAAACATTTTCTTTTGCTGCTATTGGAAACATTTTCTTTTGCTGCGATTGGAAACATTTTATTTTGCTGCGATTGGAAACATCTTCTTTTGCTGCGATTGGAAACATTTTATTTTGCTGCGATTGGAAACATTTTATTTTGCTGCGATTGGAAACATTTTATTTTGCTGCGATTGGAAACATTTTTATTTGCTGCGATTGGAAACATTTTATTTTGCTGCGATTGGAAACATTTTCTTTTGCTGCTATTGGAAACATTTTCTTTTGCTGCGATTGGAAACATTTTATTTTGCTGCGATTGGAAACATCTTCTTTTGCTGCGATTGGAAACATTTTATTTTGCTGCGATTGGAAACATTTTCTTTTGCTGCTATTGGAAACATTTTCTTTTGCTGCGATTGGAAACGTTTTATTTTGCTGCGATTGGAAACATTTTTTTTTGCTGCGATTGGAAACATTTTCTTTTGCTGCGATTGGAAACATTTTCTTTTGCTGCGATTGGAAACATTTTATTTTGCTGCGATTGGAAACATTTTATTTTGCTGTGATTGGAAACATTTTATTTTGCTGCGATTGTAAACATTTTTTTTTTTGCTGCTATTGGAAACATTTTCTTTTGCTGCGATTGGAAACGTTTTATTTTGCTGCGATTGGAAACATTTTATTTTGCTGCGGTTGGAAACATTTTCTTTTGCTGCGATTGGAAACATTTTATTTTGCTGCGATTGGAAACATTTTCTTTTGCTGCGATTGGAAACATTTTCTTTTGCTGCGATTGGAAACATTTTATTTTGCTGCGATTGGAAACATTTTATTTTGCTGTGATTGGAAACATTTTATTTTGCTGCGATTGGAAACATTTTATTTTGCTGCGATTGGAAACATTTTATTTTGCTGTGATTGGAAACGTTTTATTTTGCTGCGATTGGAAACATTTTATTTTGCTGCGGTTGGAAACATTTTCTTTTGCTGCGATTGGAAACATTTTATTTTGCTGCGATTGGAAACATTTTATTTTGCTGCGATTGGAAAAATTTTTTTTTGCTGCGATTGGAAACATTTTGTTTTGCTGTGATTGGAAACATATTATTTTGCTGCGATTGGAAACATTTCATTTTGCTGCGATTGGAAACATCTTCTTTTGCTGCGATTGGAAACATTTTATTTTGCTGCGATTGGAAACATTTTATTTTGCTGCGATTGGAAACATTTTATTTTGCTGCGATTGGAAACATTTTATTTTGCTGCGATTGGAAACATCTTCTTTTGCTGCGATTGGAAACATTTTATTTTGCTGCGATTGGAAACATTTTAATTTGCTGCGATTGGAAACATTTTATTTTGCTGCGATTGGAAACATTTTATTTTGCTGTGATTGGAAACACTTTATTTTGCTGCGATTGGAAACATTTTATTTTGCTGCGATTGGAAACATTTTATTTTGCTGCGGTTGGAAACATTTTCTTTTGCTGCTATTGGAAACATTTTATTTTGCTGCGATTGGAAACATTTTATTTTGCTGCGATTGGAAAAATTTTTTTTTGCTGCGATTGGAAACATTTTGTTTTGCTGTGATTGGAAACATATTATTTTGCTGCGATTGGAAACATCTTCTTTTGCTGCGATTGGAAACATTTTATTTTGCTGCGATTGGAAACATTTTATTTTGCTGCGATTGGAAACATTTTATTTTGCTGCGATTGGAAACATTTTATTTTGCTGCGATTGGAAACATCTTCTTTTGCTGCGATTGGAAACATTTTATTTTGCTGCGATTGGAAACATTTTATTTTGCTGTGATTGGAAACATTTTATTTTGCTGCGATTGTAAACATTTTATTTTGCTGTGATTGGAAACACTTTATTTTGCTGCGATTGGAAACATTTTGTTTTGCTGCGATTGGAAACATTTTATTTTGCTGCGATTGGAAACATTTTATTTTGCTGCGATTGGAAACATTTTATTTTGCTGCGATTGGAAACATTTTTATTTGCTGTGATTGGAAACATTTTATTTTGCTGCGATTGTAAACATTTTATTTTGCTGCGATTGGAAACATTTTATTTTGCTGCGATTGGAAACATTTTATTTTGCTGTGATTGGAAACATTTTATTTTGCTGCGATTGTAAACATTTTTTTTTGCTGCTATTGGAAACATTTTCTTTTGCTGCGATTGGAAACGTTTTATTTTGCTGCGATTGGAAACATTTTATTTTGCTGCGGTTGGAAACATTTTCTTTTGCTGCGATTGGAAACATTTTATTTTGCTGCGATTGGAAACATTTTCTTTTGCTGCTATTGGAAACATTTTCTTTTGCTGCGATTGGAAACGTTTTATTTTGCTGCGATTGGAAACATTTTTTTTTGCTGCGATTGGAAACATTTTATTTTGCTGCGATTGGAAACATTTTATTTTGCTGCGATTGGAAACATTTTATTTTGCTGTGATTGGAAACATTTTATTTTGCTGCGAATGGATACATTTTATTTTGCTGCGATTGGAAACATCTTCTTTTGCTGCGATTGGAAACATTTTATTTTGCTGCGATTGGAAACGTTTTATTTTGCTGCGATTGGAAACATTTTTTTTTGCTGCGATTAGAAACATTTTCTTTTGCTGCGATTGGAAACATTTTCTTTTGCTGCTATTGGAAACATTTAATTTTGTTGCGATTGGAAACATTTTATTTTGCTGCGATTGGAAACATTTTTTTTTGCTGCGATTGGAAACATTTTATTTTGCTGCGATTGGAAACATTTTTATTTGCTGCGATTGGAAACATTTTATTTTGCTGCGATTGGAAACATTTTTTTTTGCTGCGATTGGAAACATTTTCTTTTGCTGCGATTGGAAACATTTTCTTTTGCTGCGATTGGAAACATTTTATTTTGCTGCGATTGGAAACATTTTATTTTGCTGTGATTGGAAACATTTTATTTTGCTGCGATTGGAAACATCTTCTTTTGCTGCGATTGAAAACATTTTATTTTGCTGCGATTGGAAACATTTTATTTTGCTGCGATTGGAAACATTTTATTTTGCTGCGATTGGAAACATTTTATTTTGCTGTGATTGGAAACATTTTATTTTGCTGCGAATGGATACATTTTATTTTGCTGCGATTGGAAACATCTTCTTTTGCTGCGATTGGAAACATTTTATTTTGCTGCGATTGGAAACATTTTATTTTGCTGCGATTGGAAACATTTTATTTTGCTGCGATTGGAAACATTTTTATTTGCTGCGATTGGAAACATTTTATTTTGCTGCGATTGGAAACATTTTCTTTTGCTGCTATTGGAAACATTTTCTTTTGCTGCGATTGGAAACATTTTATTTTGCTGCGATTGGAAACATCTTCTTTTGCTGCGATTGGAAACATTTTATTTTGCTGCGATTGGAAACATTTTATTTTGCTGCGATTGGAAACATTTTATTTTGCTGCGATTGGAAACATTTTTATTTGCTGCGATTGGAAACATTTTATTTTGCTGCGATTGGAAACATTTTCTTTTGCTGCTATTGGAAACATTTTCTTTTGCTGCGATTGGAAACATTTTATTTTGCTGCGATTGGAAACATCTTCTTTTGCTGCGATTGGAAACATTTTATTTTGCTGCGATTGGAAACATTTTCTTTTGCTGCTATTGGAAACATTTTCTTTTGCTGCGATTGGAAACGTTTTATTTTGCTGCGATTGGAAACATTTTTTTTTGCTGCGATTGGAAACATTTTCTTTTGCTGCGATTGGAAACATTTTCTTTTGCTGCGATTGGAAACATTTTATTTTGCTGCGATTGGAAACATTTTATTTTGCTGTGATTGGAAACATTTTATTTTGCTGCGATTGTAAACATTTTTTTTTTGCTGCTATTGGAAACATTTTCTTTTGCTGCGATTGGAAACGTTTTATTTTGCTGCGATTGGAAACATTTTATTTTGCTGCGGTTGGAAACATTTTCTTTTGCTGCGATTGGAAACATTTTATTTTGCTGCGATTGGAAACATTTTCTTTTGCTGCGATTGGAAACATTTTCTTTTGCTGCGATTGGAAACATTTTATTTTGCTGCGATTGGAAACATTTTATTTTGCTGCGATTGGAAACATTTTATTTTGCTGCGATTGGAAACATTTTTATTTGCTGCGATTGGAAACATTTTATTTTGCTGCGATTGGAAACATTTTCTTTTGCTGCTATTGGAAACATTTTCTTTTGCTGCGATTGGAAACATTTTATTTTGCTGCGATTGGAAACATCTTCTTTTGCTGCGATTGGAAACATTTTATTTTGCTGCGATTGGAAACATTTTATTTTGCTGCGATTGGAAACATTTTATTTTGCTGCGATTGGAAACATTTTTATTTGCTGCGATTGGAAACATTTTATTTTGCTGCGATTGGAAACATTTTCTTTTGCTGCTATTGGAAACATTTTCTTTTGCTGCGATTGGAAACATTTTATTTTGCTGCGATTGGAAACATCTTCTTTTGCTGCGATTGGAAACATTTTATTTTGCTGCGATTGGAAACATTTTCTTTTGCTGCTATTGGAAACATTTTCTTTTGCTGCGATTGGAAACGTTTTATTTTGCTGCGATTGGAAACATTTTTTTTTGCTGCGATTGGAAACATTTTCTTTTGCTGCGATTGGAAACATTTTCTTTTGCTGCGATTGGAAACATTTTATTTTGCTGCGATTGGAAACATTTTATTTTGCTGTGATTGGAAACATTTTATTTTGCTGCGATTGTAAACATTTTTTTTTTGCTGCTATTGGAAACATTTTCTTTTGCTGCGATTGGAAACGTTTTATTTTGCTGCGATTGGAAACATTTTATTTTGCTGCGGTTGGAAACATTTTCTTTTGCTGCGATTGGAAACATTTTATTTTGCTGCGATTGGAAACATTTTCTTTTGCTGCGATTGGAAACATTTTCTTTTGCTGCGATTGGAAACATTTTATTTTGCTGCGATTGGAAACATTTTATTTTGCTGTGATTGGAAACATTTTATTTTGCTGCGATTGTAAACATTTTTTTTTGCTGCTATTGGAAACATTTTCTTTTGCTGCGATTGGAAACGTTTTATTTTGCTGCGATTGGAAACATTTTATTTTGCTGCGGTTGGAAACATTTTCTTTTGCTGCGATTGGAAACATTTTATTTTGCTGCGATTGGAAACATTTTATTTTGCTGCGATTGGAAAAATTTTTTTTTGCTGCGATTGGAAACATTTTGTTTTGCTGTGATTGGAAACATATTATTTTGCTGCGATTGGAAACATTTCATTTTGCTGCGATTGGAAACATCTTCTTTTGCTGCGATTGGAAACATTTTATTTTGCTGCGATTGGAAACATTTTATTTTGCTGCGATTGGAAACATTTTATTTTGCTGCGATTGGAAACATTTTATTTTGCTGCGATTGGAAACATCTTCTTTTGCTGCGATTGGAAACATTTTATTTTGCTGCGATTGGAAACATTTTAATTTGCTGCGATTGGAAACATTTTATTTTGCTGCGATTGGAAACATTTTATTTTGCTGTGATTGGAAACACTTTATTTTGCTGCGATTGGAAACATTTTATTTTGCTGCGATTGGAAACATTTTATTTTGCTGCGGTTGGAAACATTTTCTTTTGCTGCGATTGGAAACATTTTATTTTGCTGCGATTGGAAACATTTTATTTTGCTGCGATTGGAAAAATTTTTTTTTGCTGCGATTGGAAACATTTTGTTTTGCTGTGATTGGAAACATATTATTTTGCTGCGATTGGAAACATCTTCTTTTGCTGCGATTGGAAACATTTTATTTTGCTGCGATTGGAAACATTTTATTTTGCTGCGATTGGAAACATTTTATTTTGCTGCGATTGGAAACATTTTATTTTGCTGCGATTGGAAACATCTTCTTTTGCTGCGATTGGAAACATTTTATTTTGCTGCGATTGGAAACATTTTATTTTGCTGTGATTGGAAACATTTTATTTTGCTGCGATTGTAAACATTTTATTTTGCTGTGATTGGAAACACTTTATTTTGCTGCGATTGGAAACATTTTGTTTTGCTGCGATTGGAAACATTTTATTTTGCTGCGATTGGAAACATTTTATTTTGCTGCGATTGGAAACATTTTATTTTGCTGCGATTGGAAACATTTTTATTTGCTGTGATTGGAAACATTTTATTTTGCTGCGATTGTAAACATTTTATTTTGCTGCGATTGGAAACATTTTATTTTGCTGCGATTGGAAACATTTTATTTTGCTGTGATTGGAAACATTTTATTTTGCTGCGATTGTAAACATTTTTTTTTGCTGCTATTGGAAACATTTTCTTTTGCTGCGATTGGAAACGTTTTATTTTGCTGCGATTGGAAACATTTTATTTTGCTGCGGTTGGAAACATTTTCTTTTGCTGCGATTGGAAACATTTTATTTTGCTGCGATTGGAAACATTTTCTTTTGCTGCTATTGGAAACATTTTCTTTTGCTGCGATTGGAAACGTTTTATTTTGCTGCGATTGGAAACATTTTTTTTTGCTGCGATTAGAAACATTTTCTTTTGCTGCGATTGGAAACATTTTCTTTTGCTGCTATTGGAAACATTTAATTTTGTTGCGATTGGAAACATTTTATTTTGCTGCGATTGGAAACATTTTTTTTTGCTGCGATTGGAAACATTTTATTTTGCTGCGATTGGAAACATTTTTATTTGCTGCGATTGGAAACATTTTATTTTGCTGCGATTGGAAACATCTTCTTTTGCTGCGATTGGAAACATTTCATTTTGCTGCGATTGGAAACATTTTCTTTTGCTGCGATTGGAAACATATTATTTTGCTGCGATTGGAAACATCTTCTTTTGCTGCGATTGGAAACATTTTATTTTGCTGCGATTGGAAACATTTTATTTTGCTGCGATTGGAAACATTTTATTTTGCTGCGATTGGAAACATTTTATTTTGCTGTGATTGGAAACACTTTATTTTGCTGTGATTGGAAACATATTATTTTGCTGCGATTGGAAACATTTTATTTTGCTGCGATTGGAAACATTTTATTTTGCTGCGATTGGAAACATTTTATTTTGCTGCGATTGGAAACATTTTATTTTGCTGCGATTGGAAACATTTTATTTTGCTGCGATTGGAAACATTTTATTTTGCTGCGATTGGAAACATCTTCTTTTGCTGCGATTGGAAACATTTTCTTTTGCTGCGATTGGAAACATTTTATTTTGCTGCGATTGGAAACATCTTCTTTTGCTGCGATTGGAAACATTTTATTTTGCTGCGATTGGAAACATTTTATTTTGCTGCGATTGGAAACATTTTATTTTGCTGCGATTGGAAACATTTTTATTTGCTGCGATTGGAAACATTTTATTTTGCTGCGATTGGAAACATTTTCTTTTGCTGCTATTGGAAACATTTTCTTTTGCTGCGATTGGAAACATTTTATTTTGCTGCGATTGGAAACATCTTCTTTTGCTGCGATTGGAAACATTTTATTTTGCTGCGATTGGAAACATTTTCTTTTGCTGCTATTGGAAACATTTTCTTTTGCTGCGATTGGAAACGTTTTATTTTGCTGCGATTGGAAACATTTTTTTTGCTGCGATTGGAAACATTTTCTTTTGCTGCGATTGGAAACATTTTCTTTTGCTGCGATTGGAAACATTTTATTTTGCTGCGATTGGAAACATTTTATTTTGCTGTGATTGGAAACATTTTATTTTGCTGCGGTTGGAAACATTTTCTTTTGCTGCGATTGGAAACATTTTATTTTGCTGCGATTGGAAACATTTTCTTTTGCTGCGATTGGAAACATTTTCTTTTGCTGCGATTGGAAACATTTTATTTTGCTGCGATTGGAAACATTTTATTTTGCTGTGATTGGAAACATTTTATTTTGCTGCGATTGTAAACATTTTTTTTTGCTGCTATTGGAAACATTTTCTTTTGCTGCGATTGGAAACGTTTTATTTTGCTGCGATTGGAAACATTTTATTTTGCTGCGGTTGGAAACATTTTCTTTTGCTGCGATTGGAAACATTTTATTTTGCTGCGATTGGAAACATTTTATTTTGCTGCGATTGGAAAAATTTTTTTTTTGCTGCGATTTGAAACATTTTGTTTTGCTGTGATTGGAAACATATTATTTTGCTGCGATTGGAAACATTTCATTTTGCTGCGATTGGAAACATCTTCTTTTGCTGCGATTGGAAACATTTTATTTTGCTGCGATTGGAAACATTTTATTTTGCTGCGATTGGAAACATTTTATTTTGCTGCGATTGGAAACATTTTATTTTGCTGCGATTGGAAACATTTTATTTTGCTGCGATTGGAAACATCTTCTTTTGCTGCGATTGGAAACATTTTATTTTGCTGCGATTGGAAACATTTTATTTTACTGCGATTGGAAACATTTTATTTTGCTGCGATTGGAAACATTTTATTTTGCTGTGATTGGAAACACTTTATTTTGCTGCGATTGGAAACATTTTATTTTGCTGCGATTGGAAACATTTTATTTTGCTGCGATTGGAAACATTTTATTTTGCTGCGATTGGAAACATTTTATTTTGCTGCGATTGGAAACATTTTTATTTGCTGTGATTGGAAACATTTTATTTTGCTGCGATTGTAAACATTTTATTTTGCTGCGATTGGAAACATTTTATTTTGCTGCGATTGGAAACATTTTATTTTGCTGTGATTGGAAACATTTTATTTTGCTGCGATTGGAAACATTTTATTTTGCTGCGGTTGGAAACATTTTCTTTTGCTGCGATTGGAAACATTTTATTTTGCTGCGATTGGAAACATTTTATTTTGCTGCGATTGGAAAAATTTTTTTTTGCTGCGATTGGAAACATTTTGTTTTGCTGTGATTGGAAACATCATATTTTGCTGCAATTGGAAACATTTCATTTTGCTGCGATTGGAAACATCTTCTTTTGCTGCGATTGGAAACATTTTATTTTGCTGCGATTGGAAACATTTTATTTTGCTGCGATTGGAAACATTTTATTTTGCTGCGATTGGAAACATTTTATTTTGCTGCGATTGGAAACATCTTCTTTTGCTGCGTTTGGAAACATTTTATTTTGCTGCGATTGGAAACATTTTATTTTGCTGCGATTGGAAACATTTTATTTTGCTGCGATTGGAAACATTTTATTTTGCTGTGATTGGAAACACTTTATTTTGCTGCGATTGGAAACATTTTATTTTGCTGCGATTGGAAACATTTTATTTTGCTGCGATTGGAAACATTTTATTTTGCTGCGATTGGAAACATCTTCTTTTGCTGCGATTGGAAACATTTTTTTTTGCTGCGATTGGAAACATTTTCTTTTGCTGCGATTGGAAACATATTATTTTGCTGCGATTGGAAACATTTTATTTTGCTGCGATTGGAAACATCTTCTTTTGCTGCGATTGGAAACTTTTTATTTTGCTGCGATTGGAAACATTTTATTTTGCTGCGATTGGAAACATTTTATTTTGCTGCGATTGGAAACATTTTTTTTTGCTGCGATTGGAAACATTTTTATTTGCTGCGATTGGAAACATTTTATTTTGCTGCGATTGGAAACATTTTTTTTGCTGCGATTGGAAACATTTTATTTTGCTCCGATTGGAAACATTTTCTTTTGCTGCGATTGGAAACATTTTATTTTGCTGCGATTGGAAACATTTCATTTTGCTGCGATTGGAAACATTTTATTTTGCTGCGATTGGAAACATTTAATTTTGCTGCGATTGGAAACATTTTATTTTGCTGCGATTGAAAACATTTTATTTTGCTGCGATTGGAAACATTTTATTTTGCTGCGATTGGAAACATTTTTATTTGCTGCGATTGGAAACATTTTATTTTGCTGCGATTGGAAACATTTTTTTTGCTGCGATTGGAAAAATTTTATTTTGCTGCGATTGGAAACATTTTCTTTTGCTGCGATTGGAAACATTTTATTTTGCTGCGATTGGAAACATTTTATTTTGCTGCGATTGGAAACATTTTTATTTGCTGCGATTGGAAACATTTTATTTTGCTGCGATTGGAAACATTTTTTTTGCTGCGATTGGAAACATTTTATTTTGCTGCGATTGGAAACATTTTCTTTTGCTGCGATTGGAAACATTTTATTTTGCTGCGATTGGAAACATTTTATTTTGCTGCGATTGGAAACATTTTTTTTGCTGCGATTGGAAACATTTTTTTTGCTGCGATTGGAAACATTTTTTTTGCTGCGATTGGAAACATCTTCTTTTGCTGCGATTGGAAACATTTTATTTTGCTGCGATTGGAAACATTTTCTTTTGCTGCGATTGGAAACGTTTTATTTTGCTGCGATTGGAAACATTTTTTTTTGCTGCGGTTGGAAACATTTTCTTTTGCTGCGATTGGAAACATTTTCTTTTGCTGCGATTGGAAACATTTTCTTTTGCTGCGATTGGAAACATTTTTTTTGCTGCGATTGGAAACATTTTATTTTGCTGCGATTGGAAACATTTTATTTTGCTGCGATTGGAAACATTTTTTTTTGCTGCGATTGGAAAAATTTTATTTTGCTGCGATTGGAAACCTTATATTTTGCTGTGATTGGAAACATTTTATTTTGCTGCGATTGGAAACATTTTATTTTGCTGCGATTGGAAACATTTTATTTTTGCTGCGATTGGAAACATCTTCTTTTGCTGCGATTGGAAACATTTTATTTTGCTGCGATTGGAAACATTTTATTTTGCTGCGATTGGAAACATTTTATTTTGCTGCGATTGGAAACATTTTTTTTGCTGCGATTGGAAACATTTTATTTTGCTGCGATTGGAAACATTTTCTTTTGCTGCGATTGGAAACATTTTATTTTGCTGCGATTGGAAACATTTCATTTTGCTGCGATTGGAAACATTTTATTTTGCTGCGATTGGAAACATTTTCTTTTGCTGCGATTGGAAACATTTTATTTTGCTGCGATTGGAAACATTTTATTTTGCTGCGATTGGAAACATTTTATTTTGCTGCGATTGAAAACATTTTATTTTGCTGCGATTGGAAACATTTTTATTTGCTGCGATTGGAAACATTTTATTTTGCTGCGATTGGAAACATTTTTTTTGCTGCGATTGGAAACATTTTATTTTGCTGCGATTGGAAACATTTTCTTTTGCTGCGATTGGAAACATTTTATTTTGCTGCGATTGGAAACATTTCATTTTGCTGCGATTGGAAACATTTTATTTTGCTGCGATTGGAAACATTTTCTTTTGCTGCGATTGGAAACATTTTATTTTGCTGCGATTGGAAACATTTTATTTTGCTGCGATTGGAAACATTTTATTTTGCTGCGATTGAAAACATTTTATTTTGCTGCGATTGGAAACATTTTATTTTGCTGCGATTGGAAACATTTTTATTTGCTGCGATTGGAAACATTTTATTTTGCTGCGATTGGAAACATTTTTTTTGCTGCGATTGGAAACATTTTATTTTGCTGCGATTGGAAACATTTTCTTTTGCTGCGATTGGAAACATTTTATTTTGCTGCGATTGGAAACATTTCATTTTGCTGCGATTGGAAACATTTTATTTTGCTGCGATTGGAAACATTTTTTTTGCTGCGATTGGAAACATTTTATTTTGCTGCGATTGGAAACATTTTCTTTTGCTGCGATTGGAAACATTTTATTTTGCTGCGATTGGAAACATTTTCTTTTGCTGCGATTGGAAACATTTTATTTTGCTGCGATTGGAAACATTTTATTTTGCTGCGATTGGAAACATTTTATTTTGCTGCGATTGAAAACATTTTATTTTGCTGCGATTGGAAACATTTTTATTTGCTGCGATTGGAAACATTTTATTTTGCTGCGATTGGAAACATTTTTTTTGCTGCGATTGGAAACATTTTATTTTGCTGCGATTGGAAACATTTTCTTTTGCTGCGATTGGAAACATTTTATTTTGCTGCGATTGGAAACATTTTATTTTGCTGCGATTGGAAACATTTTATTTTGCTGCGATTGGAAACATTTTATTTTGCTGCGATTGAAAACATTTTATTTTGCTGCGATTGGAAACATTTTATTTTGCTGCGATTGGAAACATTTTTATTTGCTGCGATTGGAAACATTTTATTTTGCTGCGATTGGAAACATTTTTTTTGCTGCGATTGGAAACATTTTATTTTGCTGCGATTGGAAACATTTTCTTTTGCTGCGATTGGAAACATTTTATTTTGCTGCGATTGGAAACATTTCATTTTGCTGCGATTGGAAACATTTTATTTTGCTGCGATTGGAAACATTTTTTTGCTGCGATTGGAAACATTTTATTTTGCTGCGATTGGAAACATTTTCTTTTGCTGCGATTCGAAACATTTTATTTTGCTGCGATTGGAAACATTTTATTTTGCTGCGATTCGAAACATTTTCTTTTGCTGCTATTGGAAACATTTAATTTTGCTGCGATTGTAAACATTATATTTTGCTGCGATTGGAAACATCTTCTTTTGCTGCGATTGGAAACATTTTTTTTGCTGCGATTGGAAACATTTTATTTTGCTGCGATTGGAAACATTTTCTTTTGCTGCGATTGGAAACATTTTTTTTGCTGCGATTGGAAACATTTTATTTTGCTGCGATTATAAACATTTTTTTTGCTGCGATTGGAAACATTTTATTTTGCTGCGATTGGAAACATTTTTATTTGCTGCGATTGGAAACATTTTATTTTGCTGCGATTGGAAACATTTTTTTTGCTGCGATTGGAAACATTTTATTTTGCTGCGATTGGAAACATTTTCTTTTGCTGCGATTGGAAACATTTTATTTTGCTGCGATTGGAAACATTTCATTTTGCTGCGATTGGAAACATTTTATTTTGCTGCGATTGGAAACATTTTCTTTTGCTGCGATTGGAAACATTTTATTTTGCTGCGATTGGAAACATTTTATTTTGCTGCGATTGGAAACATTTTATTTTGCTGCGATTGAAAACATTTTATTTTGCTGCGATTGGAAACATTTTTATTTGCTGCGATTGGAAACATTTTATTTTGCTGCGATTGGAAACATTTTTTTTGCTGCGATTGGAAACATTTTATTTTGCTGCGATTGGAAACATTTTCTTTTGCTGCGATTGGAAACATTTTATTTTGCTGCGATTGGAAACATTTCATTTTGCTGCGATTGGAAACATTTTATTTTGCTGCGATTGGAAACATTTTCTTTTGCTGCGATTGGAAACATTTTATTTTGCTGCGATTGGAAACATTTTATTTTGCTGCGATTGGAAACATTTTATTTTGCTGCGATTGAAAACATTTTATTTTGCTGCGATTGGAAACATTTTATTTTGCTGCGATTGGAAACATTTTTATTTGCTGCGATTGGAAACATTTTATTTTGCTGCGATTGGAAACATTTTTTTTGCTGCGATTGGAAACATTTTATTTTGCTGCGATTGGAAACATTTTCTTTTGCTGCGATTGGAAACATTTTATTTTGCTGCGATTGGAAACATTTCATTTTGCTGCGATTGGAAACATTTTATTTTGCTGCGATTGGAAACATTTTTTTTGCTGCGATTGGAAACATTTTATTTTGCTGCGATTGGAAACATTTTCTTTTGCTGCGATTCGAAACATTTTATTTTGCTGCGATTGGAAACATTTTATTTTGCTGCGATTCGAAACATTTTCTTTTGCTGCTATTGGAAACATTTAATTTTGCTGCGATTGTAAACATTTTATTTTGCTGCGATTGGAAACATCTTCTTTTGCTGCGATTGGAAACATTTTTTTTGCTGCGATTGGAAACATTTTATTTTGCTGCGATTGGAAACATTTTCTTTTGCTGCGATTGGAAACATTTTTTTTGCTGCGATTGGAAACATTTTATTTTGCTGCGATTATAAACATTTTTTTTGCTGCGATTGGAAACATTTTATTTTGCTGCGATTGGAAACATTTTCTTTTGCTGCGATTGGAAACATTTTATTTTGCTGCGATTGGAAACATTTTATTTTGCTGCGATTGGAAACATTTTTTTTGCTGCGATTGGAAACATTTTTTTTGCTGCGATTGGAAACATTTTTTTTGCTGCGATTGGAAACATCTTCTTTTGCTGCGATTGGAAACATTTTATTTTGCTGCGATTGGAAACATTTTCTTTTGCTGCGATTGGAAACGTTTTATTTTGCTGCGATTGGAAACATTTTTTTTTGCTGCGATTGGAAACATTTTCTTTTGCTGCGATTGGAAACATTTTCTTTTGCTGCGATTGGAAACATTTTCTTTTGCTGCGATTGGAAACATTTTTTTTGCTGCGATTGGAAACATTTTATTTTGCTGCGATTGGAAACATTTTCTTTTGCTGCGATTGGAAACATTTTATTTTGCTGCGATTGGAAACATTTCATTTTGCTGCGATTGGAAACATTTTATTTTGCTGCGATTGGAAACATTTTTTTTGCTGCGATTGGAAAAATTTTATTTTGCTGCGATTGGAAACCTTATATTTTGCTGTGATTGGAAACATTTTATTTTGCTGCGATTGGAAACATTTTATTTTTGCTGCGATTGGAAACATTTTATTTTGCTGCGATTGGAAACATTTTATTTTTGCTGCGATTGGAAACATCTTCTTTTGCTGCGATTGGAAACATTTTATTTTGCTGCGATTGGAAACATTTCATTTTGCTGCGATTCGAAACATTTTCTTTTGCTGCTATTGGAAACATTTAATTTTGTTGCGATTGGAAACATTTTATTTTGCTGCGATTGGAAACATTTTTTTTTTGCTGCGATTGGAAACATTTTATTTTGCTGCGATTGGAAACATTTTTATTTGCTGCGATTGGAAACATTTTATTTTGCTGCGATTGGAAACATTTTTTTTGCTGCGATTGGAAACATTTTATTTTGCTCCGATTGGAAACATTTTCTTTTGCTGCGATTAGAAACATTTTATTTTGCTGCGATTGGAAACATTTCATTTTGCTGCGATTGGAAACATTTTATTTTGCTGCGATTGGAAACATTTTATTTTGCTGCGATTGGAAACATTTTATTTTGCTGCGATTGAAAACATTTTATTTTGCTGCGATTGGAAACATTTTATTTTGCTGCGATTGGAAACATTTTTATTTGCTGCGATTGGAAACATTTTATTTTGCTGCGATTGGAAACATTTTTTTTGCTGCGATTGGAAACATTTTATTTTGCTGCGATTGGAAACATTTTCTTTTGCTGCGATTGGAAACATTTTATTTTGCTGCGATTGGAAACATTCCATTTTGCTGCGATTGGAAACATTTTATTTTGCTGCGATTGGAAACATTTTTTTTGCTGCGATTGGAAACATTTTATTTTGCTGCGATTGGAAACATTTTCTTTTGCTGCGATTGGAAACATTTTATTTTGCTGCGATTGGAAACATTTTATTTTGCTGCGATTGGAAACATTTTATTTTGCTGCGATTGAAAACATTTTATTTTGCTGCGATTGGAAACATTTTATTTTGCTGCGATTGGAAACATTTTTATTTGCTGCGATTGGAAACAATATATTTTGCTGTGATTGGAAACATTTTATTTTGCTGCGATTGGAAACATTTTCTTTTGCTGCAATTGGAAACATTTTCTTTTGCTGCGATTGGAAACGTTTTATTTTGCTGCGATTGGAAACATTTTATTTTGCTGCGATTGGAAACATTTTTTTTGCTGCGATTGGAAACATTTTATTTTGCTGCGATTGGAAACATTTTCTTTTGCTGCGATTGGAAACATTTTATTTTGCTGCGATTGGAAACATTCCATTTTGCTGCGATTGGAAACATTTTATTTTGCTGCGATTGGAAACATTTTCTTTTGCTGCGATTGGAAACATTTTATTTTGCTGCGATTGGAAACATTTTATTTTGCTGCGATTGGAAACATTTTATTTTGCTGCGATTGAAAACATTTTATTTTGCTGCGATTGGAAACATTTTATTTTGCTGCGATTGGAAACATTTTTATTTGCTGCGATTGGAAACATTTTATTTTGCTGCGATTGGAAACATTTTTTTTGCTGCGATTGGAAACATTTTATTTTGCTGCGATTGGAAACATTTTCTTTTGCTGCGATTGGAAACATTTTTATTTGCTGCGATTGGAAACATTTTATTTTGCTGCGATTGGAAACATTTTTTTTGCTGCGATTGGAAACATTTTATTTTGCTGCGATTGGAAACATTTCATTTTGCTGCGATTGGAAACATTTTATTTTGCTGCGATTGGAAACATTTTTTTTGCTGCGATTGGAAACATTTTATTTTGCTGCGATTGGAAACATTTTTTTTGCTGCGATTGGAAACATTTTATTTTGCTGCGATTGGAAACATTTTCTTTTGCTGCGATTCGAAACATTTTATTTTGCTGCGATTGGAAACATTTAATTTTGCTGCGATTGTAAACATTTTATTTTGCTGCGATTGGAAACATCTTCTTTTGCTGCGATTGGAAACATTTTTTTGCTGCGATTGGAAACATCTTCTTTTGCTGCGATTGGAAACATTTTTTTTGCTGCGATTGGAAACATTTTATTTTGCTGCGATTGGAAACATTTTCTTTTGCTGCGATTGGAAACATTTTTTTTGCTGCGATTGGAAACATTTTATTTTGCTGCGATTATAAACATTTTTTTTGCTGCGATTGGAAACATTTTATTTTGCTGCGATTGGAAACATTTTCTTTTGCTGCGATTGGAAACATTTTATTTTGCTGCGATTGGAAACATTTTATTTTGCTGCGATTGGAAACATTTTTTTTGCTGCGATTGGAAACATTTTTTTTGCTGCGATTGGAAACATTTTTTTTGCTGCGATTGGAAACATCTTCTTTTGCTGCGATTGGAAACATTTTATTTTGCTGCGATTGGAAACATTTTCTTTTGCTGCGATTGGAAACGTTTTATTTTGCTGCGATTGGAAACATTTTTTTTTGCTGCGATTGGAAACATTTTCTTTTGCTGCGATTGGAAACATTTTCTTTTGCTGCGATTGGAAACATTTTCTTTTGCTGCGATTGGAAACATTTTTTTTGCTGCGATTGGAAACATTTTATTTTGCTGCGATTGGAAACATTTTCTTTTGCTGCGATTGGAAACATTTTATTTTGCTGCGATTGGAAACATTTCATTTTGCTGCGATTGGAAACATTTTATTTTGCTGCGATTGGAAACATTTTTTTTGCTGCGATTGGAAAAATTTTATTTTGCTGCGATTGGAAACCTTATATTTTGCTGTGATTGGAAACATTTTATTTTGCTGCGATTGGAAACATTTTATTTTTGCTGCGATTGGAAACATTTTATTTTGCTGCGATTGGAAACATTTTATTTTTGCTGCGATTGGAAACATCTTCTTTTGCTGCGATTGGAAACATTTTATTTTGCTGCGATTGGAAACATTTCATTTTGCTGCGATTCGAAACATTTTCTTTTGCTGCTATTGGAAACATTTAATTTTGTTGCGATTGGAAACATTTTATTTTGCTGCGATTGGAAACATTTTTTTTTTGCTGCGATTGGAAACATTTTATTTTGCTGCGATTGGAAACATTTTTATTTGCTGCGATTGGAAACATTTTATTTTGCTGCGATTGGAAACATTTTTTTTGCTGCGATTGGAAACATTTTATTTTGCTCCGATTGGAAACATTTTCTTTTGCTGCGATTAGAAACATTTTATTTTGCTGCGATTGGAAACATTTCATTTTGCTGCGATTGGAAACATTTTATTTTGCTGCGATTGGAAACATTTTATTTTGCTGCGATTGGAAACATTTTATTTTGCTGCGATTGAAAACATTTTATTTTGCTGCGATTGGAAACATTTTATTTTGCTGCGATTGGAAACATTTTTATTTGCTGCGATTGGAAACATTTTATTTTGCTGCGATTGGAAACATTTTTTTTGCTGCGATTGGAAACATTTTATTTTGCTGCGATTGGAAACATTTTCTTTTGCTGCGATTGGAAACATTTTATTTTGCTGCGATTGGAAACATTCCATTTTGCTGCGATTGGAAACATTTTATTTTGCTGCGATTGGAAACATTTTTTTTGCTGCGATTGGAAACATTTTATTTTGCTGCGATTGGAAACATTTTCTTTTGCTGCGATTGGAAACATTTTATTTTGCTGCGATTGGAAACATTTTATTTTGCTGCGATTGGAAACATTTTATTTTGCTGCGATTGAAAACATTTTATTTTGCTGCGATTGGAAACATTTTATTTTGCTGCGATTGGAAACATTTTTATTTGCTGCGATTGGAAACAATATATTTTGCTGTGATTGGAAACATTTTATTTTGCTGCGATTGGAAACATTTTCTTTTGCTGCAATTGGAAACATTTTCTTTTGCTGCGATTGGAAACGTTTTATTTTGCTGCGATTGGAAACATTTTATTTTGCTGCGATTGGAAACATTTTTTTTGCTGCGATTGGAAACATTTTATTTTGCTGCGATTGGAAACATTTTCTTTTGCTGCGATTGGAAACATTTTATTTTGCTGCGATTGGAAACATTCCATTTTGCTGCGATTGGAAACATTTTATTTTGCTGCGATTGGAAACATTTTTTTTGCTGCGATTGGAAACATTTTATTTTGCTGCGATTGGAAACATTTTCTTTTGCTGCGATTGGAAACATTTTATTTTGCTGCGATTGGAAACATTTTATTTTGCTGCGATTGGAAACATTTTATTTTGCTGCGATTGAAAACATTTTATTTTGCTGCGATTGGAAACATTTTATTTTGCTGCGATTGGAAACATTTTTATTTGCTGCGATTGGAAACATTTTATTTTGCTGCGATTGGAAACATTTTTTTTGCTGCGATTGGAAACATTTTATTTTGCTGCGATTGGAAACATTTTCTTTTGCTGCGATTGGAAACATTTTTATTTGCTGCGATTGGAAACATTTTATTTTGCTGCGATTGGAAACATTTTTTTTGCTGCGATTGGAAACATTTTATTTTGCTGCGATTGGAAACATTTCATTTTGCTGCGATTGGAAACATTTTATTTTGCTGCGATTGGAAACATTTTTTTTGCTGCGATTGGAAACATTTTATTTTGCTGCGATTGGAAACATTTTCTTTTGCTGCGATTGGAAACATTTTATTTTGCTGCGATTGGAAACATTTTATTTTGCTGCGATTCGAAACATTTTCTTTTGCTGCTATTGGAAACATTTAATTTTGCTGCGATTGTAAACATTTTATTTTGCTGCGATTGGAAACATCTTCTTTTGCTGCGATTGGAAACATTTTTTTGCTGCGATTGGAAACATTTTATTTTGCTGCGATTGGAAACATTTTCTTTTGCTGCGATTGGAAACATTTTTTTTGCTGCGATTGGAAACATTTTATTTTGCTGCGATTGGAAACATTTTCTTTTGCTGCGATTGGAAACATTTTATTTTGCTGCGATTGGAAACATTTTATTTTGCTGCGATTGGAAACATTTTATTTTGCTGCGATTGGAAACATTTTATTTTGCTGCGATTGGAAACATTTCATTTTGCTGCGATTGGAAACATTTTATTTTGCTGCGATTGGAAACATTTTTTTTGCTGCGATTGGAAACATTTTATTTTGCTGCGATTGGAAACATTTTCTTTTGCTGCGATTGGAAACATTTTATTTTGCTGCGATTGGAAACATTCCATTTTGCTGCGATTGGAAACATTTTATTTTGCTGCGATTGGAAACATTTTTTTTGCTGCGATTGGAAACATTTTATTTTGCTGCGATTGGAAACATTTTCTTTTGCTGCGATTGGAAACATTTTATTTTGCTGCGATTGGAAACATTTTATTTTGCTGCGATTGGAAACATTTTATTTTGCTGCGATTGAAAACATTTTATTTTGCTGCGATTGGAAACATTTTATTTTGCTGCGATTGGAAACATTTTTATTTGCTGCGATTGGAAACATTTTATTTTGCTGCGATTGGAAACATTTTTTTTGCTGCGATTGGAAACATTTTATTTTGCTGCGATTGGAAACATTTTCTTTTGCTGCGATTGGAAACATTTTTATTTGCTGCGATTGGAAACATTTTATTTTGCTGCGATTGGAAACATTTTTTTTGCTGCGATTGGAAACATTTTATTTTGCTGCGATTGGAAACATTTCATTTTGCTGCGATTGGAAACATTTTATTTTGCTGCGATTGGAAACATTTTTTTTGCTGCGATTGGAAACATTTTATTTTGCTGCGATTGGAAACATTTTCTTTTGCTGCGATTGGAAACATTTTATTTTGCTGCGATTGGAAACATTTTATTTTGCTGCGATTCGAAACATTTTCTTTTGCTGCTATTGGAAACATTTAATTTTGCTGCGATTGTAAACATTTTATTTTGCTGCGATTGGAAACATCTTCTTTTGCTGCGATTGGAAACATTTTTTTGCTGCGATTGGAAACATTTTATTTTGCTGCGATTGGAAACATTTTCTTTTGCTGCGATTGGAAACATTTTTTTTGCTGCGATTGGAAACATTTTATTTTGCTGCGATTGGAAACATTTTCTTTTGCTGCGATTGGAAACATTATATTTTTCTGCGATTGGAAACATTTTATTTTGCTGCGATTGGAAACATTTTATTTTGCTGCGATTGGAAACATTTTATTTTGCTGCGATTGGAAACATTTCATTTTGCTGCGATTGGAAACATTTTATTTTGCTGCGATTGGAAACATTTTTTTTGCTGCGATTGGAAACATTTTATTTTGCTGCGATTGGAAACATTTTCTTTTGCTGCAATTGGAAACATTTTATTTTGCTGCGATTGGAAACATTTCATTTTGCTGCGATTGGAAACATTTTTTTTGCTGCGATTGGAAACATTTTATTTTGCTGCGATTGGAAACATTTTCTTTTGCTGCGATTGGAAACATTTTATTTAGCTGCGATTGGAAACATTTCATTTTGCTGCGATTGGAAACATTTTATTTTGCTGCGATTGGAAACATTTTTTTTGCTGCGATTGGAAACATTTTATTTTGCTGCGATTGGAAACATTTTCTTTTGCTGCGATTGGAAACATTTTATTTTGCTGCGATTGGAAACATTTTATTTTGCTGCGATTGGAAACATTTTATTTTGCTGCGATTGAAAACATTTTATTTTGCTGCGATTGGAAACATTTTATTTTGCTGCGATTGGAAACATTTTTATTTGCTGCGATTGGAAACATTTTATTTTGCTGCGATTGGAAACATTTTTTTTGCTGCGATTGGAAACATTTTATTTTGCTGCGATTGGAAACATTTTCTTTTGCTGCGATTGGAAACATTTTATTTTGCTGCGATTGGAAACATTTCATTTTGCTGCGATTGGAAACATTTTATTTTGCTGCGATTGGAAACATTTTTTTTGCTGCGATTGGAAACATTTTATTTTGCTGCGATTGGAAACATTTTCTTTTGCTGCGATTGGAAACATTTTATTTTGCTGCGATTGGAAACATTTTATTTTGCTGCGATTCGAAACATTTTCTTTTGCTGCTATTGGAAACATTTAATTTTGCTGCGATTGTAAACATTTTATTTTGCTGCGATTGGAAACATCTTCTTTTGCTGCGATTGGAAACATTTTTTTGCTGCGATTGGAAACATTTTATTTTGCTGCGATTGGAAACATTTTCTTTTGCTGCGATTGGAAACATTTTTTTTGCTGCGATTGGAAACATTTTATTTTGCTGCGATTGGAAACATTTTCTTTTGCTGCGATTGGAAACATTTTATTTTGCTGCGATTGGAAACATTTCATTTTGCTGCGATTGGAAACATTTTATTTTGCTGCGATTGGAAACATTTTCTTTTGCTGCGATTGGAAACATTTTATTTTGCTGCGATTGGAAACATTTTATTTTGCTGCGATTGGAAACATTTTATTTTGCTGCGATTGGAAACATTTTATTTTGCTGCGATTGGAAACATTTCATTTTGCTGCGATTGGAAACATTTTATTTTGCTGCGATTGGAAACATTTTTTTTGCTGCGATTGGAAACATTTTATTTTGCTGCGATTGGAAACATTTTCTTTTGCTGCAATTGGAAACATTTTATTTTGCTGCGATTGGAAACATTTCATTTTGCTGCGATTGGAAACATTTTATTTTGCTGCGATTGGAAACATTTTCTTTTGCTGCAATTGGAAACATTTTATTTTGCTGCGATTGGAAACATTTCATTTTGCTGCGATTGGAAACATTTTTTTTTGCTGCGATTGGAAACATTTTTTTTGCTGCGATTGGAAACATTTCATTTTGCTGCGATTGGAAACATTTTATTTTGCTGCGATTGGAAACATTTTCTTTTGCTGCGATTGGAAAAATTTTATTTTGCTGCGATTGGAAACATTATATTTTGCTGTGATTGGAAACATTTTATTTTGCTGCGATTGGAAACATTTTATTTTTGCTGCGATTGGAAACATCTTCTTTTGCTGCGATTGGAAACATTTTATTTTGCTGCGATTGGAAACATTTTATTTTGCTGCGATTCGAAACATTTTCTTTTGCTGCTATTGGAAACATTTAATTTGCTGCGATTGTAAACATTTTATTTTGCTGCGATTGAAAACATCTTCTTTTGCTGCGATTGGAAACATTTTATTTTGCTGCGATTGGAAACATTTTCTTTTGCTGCGATTGGAAACATTTTTTTTTGCTGCGATTGGAAACATTTTATTTTGCTGCGATTGGAAACATTTTATTTTGCTGCGATTGGAAACATTTTATTTTGCTGTGATTGGAAACATTTTATTTTGCTGCGATTGGAAACATTTTATTTTGCTGCGATTTTAAACATTTTCTTTTGCTGCGATTGGAAACATTTTCTTTTGCTGCGATTGCAAACATTTTATTTTGCTGCGATTGGAAACATTTTATTTTGCTGCGATTCGAAACATTTTATTTTGCTGCGATTCGAAACATTTTATTTTGCTGCGATTGGAAACATTTTATTTTGCTGCGATTGGAAACATTTTATTTTGCTGCGATTGGAAACATTTTATTTTGCTGTGATTGGAAACATATTATTTTGCTGCGATTGGAAACATTTTATTTTGCTGCGATTGCAAACATTTTATTTTGCTGCGATTGGAAACATCTTCTTTTGCTGCGATTGGAAACATTTTATTTTGCTGCGATTGGAAACATTTTATTTTGCTGCGATTGGAAACATTTTATTTTGCTGCGATTGGAAACATTTTATTTTGCTGTGATTGGAAACATTTTATTTTGCTGCGATTGGATACATTTTATTTTGCTGCGATTGGAAACATCTTCTTTTGCTGCGATTGGAAACATTTTATTTTGCTGTGATTGGAAACACTTTATTTTGCTGCGATTGGAAACATTTTATTTTGCTGCGATTGGAAACATTTTATTTTGCTGCGATTGGAAACATTTTATTTTGCTGCGATTGGAAACATTTTATTTTGCTGCGATTGGAAACATTTTATTTTGCTGTGATTGGAAACATTTTATTTTGCTGCGATTGGAAACATTTTATTTTGCTGCGATTGGAAACATTTTATTTTGCTGCGATTGGAAACATTTTATTTTGCTGCGATTGGAAACATTTTAGTTTGCTGTGATTGGAAACACATTATTTTGCTGCGATTGGAAACATTTTATTTTGCTGCGATTGGAAACATCTTCTTTTGCTGCGATTGGAAACATTTTATTTTGCTGCGATTGGAAACATTTTATTTTGCTGCGATTGGAAACATTTTATTTTGCTGCGATTGGAAACATTTTATTTTGCTGCGATTGGAAACATTTTATTTTGCTGCGATTGGAAACATTTTTATTTGCTGCGATTGGAAACATTTTTATTTGCTGCGATTGGAAACATTTTATTTTGCTGCGATTGGAAACATTTTCTTTTGCTGCTATTGGAAACATTTTCTTTTGCTGCGATTGGAAACATCTTCTTTTGCTGCGATTGAAAACATCTTCTTTTGCTGCGATTGGAAACATTTTATTTTGCTGCGATTGGAAACATTTTCTTTTGCTGCTATTGGAAACATTTTCTTTTGCTGCGATTGGAAACGTTTTCTTTTGCTGCGATTGGAATCATTTTATTTTGCTGCGATTGGAAACATTTTTTTTGCTGCGATTGGAAACATTTTATTTTGCTGCGATTGGAAACATTTTATTTTGCTGCGATTGGAAACATTTTCTTTTGCTGCTATTGGAAACATTTAATTTTGTTGCGATTGGAAACATTTAATTTTGTTGCGATTGGAAACATTTTATTTTGCTGCGATTGGAAACATTTTTTTTTGCTGCGATTGGAAACATTTTATTTTGCTGCGATTGGAAACATTTTTATTTGCTGCGATTGGAAACATTTTATTTTGCTGCGATTGGAAACATTTTTTTTGCTGCGATTGGAAACATTTTATTTTGCTGCGATTGGAAACATTTTCTTTTGCTGCGATTGGAAACATTTTCTTTTGCTGCGATTGGAAACATTTTCTTTTGCTGCTATTGGAAACATTTTCTTTTGCTGCGATTGGAAACATTTTATTTTGCTGCGATCGGAAACAATATATTTTGCTGTGATTGGAAACATTTTATTTTGCTGCGATTGGAAACATTTTCTTTTGCTGCTATTGGAAACATTTTCTTTTGCTGCGATTGGAAACGTTTTATTTTGCTGCGATTGGAAACATTTTTTTTTGCTGCGATTGGAAACATTTTCTTTTGCTGCGATTGGAAACATTTTCTTTTGCTGCGATTGGAAACATTTTATTTTGCTGCGATTGGAAACATTTTATTTTGCTGCGATTGGAAAAATTTTATTTTGCTGCGATTGGAAACAATATATTTTGCTGTGATTGGAAACATTTTATTTTGCTGCGTTTGGAAATATTTTGTTTTTGCTGCGATTGGAAACATCTTCTTTTGTTGCGATTGGAAACATTTTATTTTGCTGCGATTGGAAACATTTTATTTTGCTGCGATTGGAAACATTTTATTTTGCTGCGATTGGAAACATTTTCTTTTGCTGCTATTGGAAACATTTAATTTTGTTGCGATTGGAAACATTTTATTTTGCTGCGATTGGAAACATTTTTTTTAGCTGCGATTGGAAACATTTTATTTTGCTGCGATTGGAAACATTTTTATTTGCTGCGATTGGAAACATTTTATTTTGCTGCGATTGGAAACATTTTTTTTGCTGCGATTGGAAACATTTTATTTTGCTGCGATTGGAAACATTTTCTTTTGCTGCGATTGGAAACATTTTTATTTGCTGCGATTGGAAACATTTTATTTTGCTGCGATTGGAAACATTTTATTTTGCTGCGATTGGAAACATTTTATTTTGCTGTGATTGGAAACATTTTATTTTGCTGCGATTGGATACATTTTATTTTGCTGCGATTGGAAACATCTTCTTTTGCTGCGATTGGAAACATTTTATTTTGCTGCGATTGGAAACATTTTATTTTGCTGCGATTGGAAACATTTTGTTTTGCTGCGATTGGAAACATTTTATTTTGCTGCGATTGGAAACATTTTTATTTGCTGCGATTGGAAACATTTTATTTTGCTGCGATTGGAAACATTTTCTTTTGCTGCTATTGGAAACATTTTCTTTTGCTGCGATTGGAAACATTTTATTTTGCTGCGATTGGAAACATCTTCTTTTGCTGCGATTGGAAACATTTTATTTTGCTGCGATTGGAAACATTTTCTTTTGCTGCTATTGGAAACATTTTCTTTTGCTGCGATTGGAAACATTTTCTTTTGCTGCTATTGGAAACATTTTCTTTTGCTGCTATTGGAAACATTTTCTTTTGCTGCTATTGGAAACATTTAATTTTGTTGCGATTGGAAACATTTTATTTTGCTGCGATTGGAAACATTTTTTTTAGCTGCGATTGGAAACATTTTATTTTGCTGCGATTGGAAACATTTTTATTTGCTGCGATTGGAAACATTTTATTTTGCTGCGATTGGAAACATTTTTTTTGCTGCGATTGGAAACATTTTATTTTGCTGCGATTGGAAACATTTTCTTTTGCTGCGATTGGAAACATTTTTATTTGCTGCGATTGGAAACATTTTATTTTGCTGCGATTGGAAACATTTTATTTTGCTGCGATTGGAAACATTTTATTTTGCTGTGATTGGAAACATTTTATTTTGCTGCGATTGGATACATTTTATTTTGCTGCGATTGGAAACATCTTCTTTTGCTGCGATTGGAAACATTTTATTTTGCTGCGATTGGAAACATTTTATTTTGCTGCGATTGGAAACATTTTATTTTGCTGCGATTGGAAACATTTAATTTTGTTGCGATTGGAAACATTTTATTTTGCTGCGATTGGAAAAATTTTATTTTGCTGCGATTGGAAACATTATATTTTGCTGTGATTGGAAACATTTTATTTTGCTGCGTTTGGAAATATTTTATTTTTGCTGCGATTGGAAACATCTTCTTTTGCTGCGATTGGAAACATTATATTTTGCTGCGATTGAAAACATTTTATTTTGCTGCGATTGGAAACATTTTATTTTGCTGCGATTGGAAACATTTTCTTTTGCTGCTATTGGAAACATTTAATTTTGTTGCGATTGGAAACATTTTATTTTGCTGCGATTGGAAACATTTTTTTTTGCTGCGATTGGAAACATTTTATTTTGCTGCGATTGGAAACATTTTTATTTGCTGCGATTGGAAACATTTTATTTTGCTGTGATTGGAAACATTTTCTTTTGCTGCGATTGGAAACATTTTTATTTGCTGCGATTGGAAACATTTTATTTTGCTGCGATTGGAAACATTTTATTTTGCTGCGATTGGAAACATTTTATTTTGCTGTGATTGGAAACATTTTATTTTGCTGCGATTGGATACATTTTATTTTGCTGCGATTGGAAACATCTTCTTTTGCTGCGATTGGAAACATTTTATTTTGCTGCGATTGGAAACATTTTATTTTGCTGCGATTGGAAACATTTTGTTTTGCTGCGATTGGAAACATTTTATTTTGCTGCGATTGGAAACATTTTGTTTTGCTGCGATTGGAAACATTTTATTTTGCTGCGATTGGAAACATTTTCTTTTGCTGCTATTGGAAACATTTTCTTTTGCTGCGATTGGAAACATTTTATTTTGCTGCGATTGGAAACATCTTCTTTTGCTGCGATTGGAAACATTTTATTTTGCTGCGATTGGAAACATTTTCTTTTGCTGCTATTGGAAACATTTTCTTTTGCTGCGATTGGAAACATTTTCTTTTGCTGCTATTGGAAACATTTTCTTTTGCTGCTATTGGAAACATTTTCTTTTGCTGCTATTGGAAACATTTAATTTTGTTGCGATTGGAAACATTTTATTTTGCTGCGATTGGAAACATTTTATTTTGCTGCGATTGGAAACATTTTATTTTGCTGCGATTGGAAACATTTAATTTTGTTGCGATTGGAAACATTTTATTTTGCTGCGATTGGAAAAATTTTATTTTGCTGCGATTGGAAACATTATATTTTGCTGTGATTGGAAACATTTTATTTTGCTGCGTTTGGAAATATTTTATTTTTGCTGCGATTGGAAACATCTTCTTTTGCTGCGATTGGAAACATTATATTTTGCTGCGATTGAAAACATTTTATTTTGCTGCGATTGGAAACATTTTATTTTGCTGCGATTGGAAACATTTTCTTTTGCTGCTATTGGAAACATTTAATTTTGTTGCGATTGGAAACATTTTATTTTGCTGCGATTGGAAACATTTTTTTTTGCTGCGATTGGAAACATTTTATTTTGCTGCGATTGGAAACATTTTTATTTGCTGCGATTGGAAACATTTTATTTTGCTGTGATTGGAAACATTTTCTTTTGCTGCGATTGGAAACATTTTTATTTGCTGCGATTGGAAACATTTTATTTTGCTGCGATTGGAAACATTTTATTTTGCTGCGATTGGAAACATTTTATTTTGCTGTGATTGGAAACATTTTATTTTGCTGCGATTGGATACATTTTATTTTGCTGCGATTGGAAACATCTTCTTTTGCTGCGATTGGAAACATTTTATTTTGCTGCGATTGGAAACATTTTATTTTGCTGCGATTGGAAACATTTTGTTTTGCTGCGATTGGAAACATTTTATTTTGCTGCGATTGGAAACATTTTGTTTTGCTGCGATTGGAAACATTTTATTTTGCTGCGATTGGAAACATTTTCTTTTGCTGCTATTGGAAACATTTTCTTTTGCTGCGATTGGAAACATTTTATTTTGCTGCGATTGGAAACATCTTCTTTTGCTGCGATTGGAAACATTTTATTTTGCTGCGATTGGAAACATTTTCTTTTGCTGCTATTGGAAACATTTTCTTTTGCTGCGATTGGAAACATTTTCTTTTGCTGCTATTGGAAACATTTTCTTTTGCTGCTATTGGAAACATTTTCTTTTGCTGCTATTGGAAACATTTAATTTTGTTGCGATTGGAAACATTTTATTTTGCTGCGATTGGAAACATTTTTTTTAGCTGCGATTGGAAACATTTTATTTTGCTGCGATTGGAAACATTTTTATTTGCTGCGATTGGAAACATTTTATTTTGCTGCGATTGGAAACATTTTTTTTGCTGCGATTGGAAACATTTTATTTTGCTGCGATTGGAAACATTTTCTTTTGCTGCGATTGGAAACATTTTTATTTGCTGCGATTGGAAACATTTTATTTTGCTGCGATTGGAAACATTTTATTTTGCTGCGATTGGAAACATTTTATTTTGCTGTGATTGGAAACATTTTATTTTGCTGCGATTGGATACATTTTATTTTGCTGCGATTGGAAACATCTTCTTTTGCTGCGATTGGAAACATTTTATTTTGCTGCGATTGGAAACATTTTATTTTGCTGCGATTGGAAACATTTTATTTTGCTGCGATTGGAAACATTTAATTTTGTTGCGATTGGAAACATTTTATTTTGCTGCGATTGGAAAAATTTTATTTTGCTGCGATTGGAAACATTATATTTTGCTGTGATTGGAAACATTTTCTTTTGCTGCGATTGGAAACATTTTTATTTGCTGCGATTGGAAACATTTTATTTTGCTGCGATTGGAAACATTTTATTTTGCTGCGATTGGAAACATTTTATTTTGCTGTGATTGGAAACATTTTATTTTGCTGCGATTGGATACATTTTATTTTGCTGCGATTGGAAACATCTTCTTTTGCTGCGATTGGAAACATTTTATTTTGCTGCGATTGGAAACATTTTATTTTGCTGCGATTGGAAACATTTTGTTTTGCTGCGATTGGAAACATTTTATTTTGCTGCGATTGGAAACATTTTTATTTGCTGCGATTGGAAACATTTTATTTTGCTGCGATTGGAAACATTTTCTTTTGCTGCTATTGGAAACATTTTCTTTTGCTGCGATTGGAAACATTTTATTTTGCTGCGATTGGAAACATCTTCTTTTGCTGCGATTGGAAACATTTTATTTTGCTGCGATTGGAAACATTTTCTTTTGCTGCTATTGGAAACATTTTCTTTTGCTGCGATTGGAAACATTTTCTTTTGCTGCTATTGGAAACATTTTCTTTTGCTGCTATTGGAAACATTTTCTTTTGCTGCTATTGGAAACATTTAATTTTGTTGCGATTGGAAACATTTTATTTTGCTGCGATTGGAAACATTTTTTTTAGCTGCGATTGGAAACATTTTATTTTGCTGCGATTGGAAACATTTTTATTTGCTGCGATTGGAAACATTTTATTTTGCTGCGATTGGAAACATTTTTTTTGCTGCGATTGGAAACATTTTATTTTGCTGCGATTGGAAACATTTTCTTTTGCTGCGATTGGAAACATTTTTATTTGCTGCGATTGGAAACATTTTATTTTGCTGCGATTGGAAACATTTTATTTTGCTGCGATTGGAAACATTTTATTTTGCTGTGATTGGAAACATTTTATTTTGCTGCGATTGGATACATTTTATTTTGCTGCGATTGGAAACATCTTCTTTTGCTGCGATTGGAAACATTTTATTTTGCTGCGATTGGAAACATTTTATTTTGCTGCGATTGGAAACATTTTATTTTGCTGCGATTGGAAACATTTAATTTTGTTGCGATTGGAAACATTTTATTTTGCTGCGATTGGAAAAATTTTATTTTGCTGCGATTGGAAACATTATATTTTGCTGTGATTGGAAACATTTTATTTTGCTGCGTTTGGAAATATTTTATTTTTGCTGCGATTGGAAACATCTTCTTTTGCTGCGATTGGAAACATTATATTTTGCTGCGATTGAAAACATTTTATTTTGCTGCGATTGGAAACATTTTATTTTGCTGCGATTGGAAACATTTTCTTTTGCTGCTATTGGAAACATTTAATTTTGTTGCGATTGGAAACATTTTATTTTGCTGCGATTGGAAACATTTTTTTTTGCTGCGATTGGAAACATTTTATTTTGCTGCGATTGGAAACATTTTTATTTGCTGCGATTGGAAACATTTTATTTTGCTGTGATTGGAAACATTTTTTTTGCTGCGATTGGAAACATTTTATTTTGCTGCGATTGGAAACATTTTCTTTTGCTGCGATTGGAAACATTTTTATTTGCTGCGATTGGAAACATTTTATTTTGCTGCGATTGGAAACATTTTTTTTGCTGCGATTGGAAACATCTTCTTTTGCTGCGATTGGAAACATTTTCTTTTGCTGCGATTGGAAACATTTTATTTTGCTGCGATTGGAAACATTTCATTTTGCTGCGATTGGAAACATTTTATTTTGCTGCGATTGGAAACATTTTCTTTTGCTGCGATTGGAAAAATTTTATTTTGCTGCGATTGGAAACATTATATTTTGCTGTGATTGGAAACATTTTATTTTGCTGCGATTGGAAACATTTTATTTTTGCTGCGATTGGAAACGTTTTATTTTGCTGCGATTGGAAACATTTTATTTTGCTGCGATTGGAAACATTTCATTTTGCTGCGATTGGAAACATTTTATTTTGCTGCGATTGGAAACATTTTATTTTGCTGCGATTGGAAACATTTTTTTTTGCTGCGATTGGAAACATTTTATTTTGCTGCGATTGGAAACATTATATTTTGCTGTGATTGGAAACATTTTATTTTGCTGCGATTGGAAATATTTTATTTTTGCTGCGATTGGAAACATCTTCTTTTGCTGCGATTGGAAACATTATATTTTGCTGCGATTGGAAACATTATATTTTGCTGTGATTGGAAACATTTTATTTTGCTGCGTTTGGAAATATTTTATTTTTGCTGCGATTGGAAACATCTTCTTTTGCTGCGATTGGAAACATTTTATTTTGCTGCGATTGGAAACATTTTATTTTGCTGCGATTGGAAACATTTTATTTTGCTGCGATTGGAAACATTTTCTTTTGCTGCTATTGGAAACATTTAATTTTGTTGCGATTGGAAACATTTTATTTTGCTGCGATTGGAAACATTTTTTTTTGCTGCGATTGGAAACATTTTATTTTGCTGCGATTGGAAACATTTTATTTTGCTGCGATTGGAAAAATTTTATTTCGCTGCGATTGGAAAAATTTTATTTTGCTGCGATTGGAAACATTATATTTTGCTGTGATTGGAAACATTTTATTTTGCTGCGTTTGGAAATATTTTATTTTTGCTGCGATTGGAAACATCTTCTTTTGCTGCGATTGGAAACATTTTATTTTGCTGCGATTGGAAACATTTTATTTTGCTGCGATTGGAAACATTTTATTTTGCTGCGATTGGAAACATTTTCTTTTGCTGCTATTGGAAACATTTAATTTTGTTGCGATTGGAAACATTTTATTTTGCTGCGATTGGAAACATTTTTTTTTGCTGCGATTGGAAACATTTTATTTTGCTGCGATTGGAAACATTTTTATTTGCTGCGATTGGAAACATTTTATTTTGCTGCGATTGGAAACATTTTTTTTGCTGCGATTGGAAACATTTTATTTTGCTGCGATTGGAAACATTTTCTTTTGCTGCGATTGGAAACATTTTATTTTTGCTGCGATTGGAAACATCTTCTTTTGCTGCGATTGGAAACATTTTATTTTGCTGCGATTGGAAACATTTTATTTTGCTGCGATTGGAAACATTTTATTTTGCTGCGATTGGAAACATTTTCTTTTGCTGCTATTGGAAACATTTAATTTTGTTGCGATTGGAAACATTTTATTTTGCTGCGATTGGAAACATTTTTTTTTGCTGCGATTGGAAACATTTTATTTTGCTGCGATTGGAAACATTTTTATTTGCTGCGATTGGAAACATTTTATTTTGCTGCGATTGGAAACATTTTTTTTGCTGCGATTGGAAACATTTTATTTTGCTGCGATTGGAAACATTTTCTTTTGCTGCGATTGGAAACATTTTATTTTGCTGCGATTGGAAACATTTTATTTTGCTGCGATTGGAAACATTTTATTTTGCGGCGATTGGAAACATTTTATTTTGCTGTGATTAGAAACACTTTATTTTGCTGCGATTGGAAACATTTTATTTTGCTGCGATTGGAAACATTTTATTTTGCTGTGATTGGAAACATTTTATTTTGCTGCGATTGGAAACATTTTATTTTGCTGCGATTGGAAACATCTTCTTTTGCTGCGATTGGAAACATTTCATTTTGCTGCGATTGGAAACATTTTATTTTGCTGCGATTGGAAACATTTTCTTTTGCTGCGATTGGAAAAATTTTATTTTGCTGCGATTGGAAACATTATATTTTGCTGTGATTGGAAACATTTTATTTTGCTGCGATTGGAAACATTTTATTTTTGCTGCGATTGGAAACGTTTTATTTCGCTGCGATTGGAAACATTTTATTTTGCTGCGATTGGAAACATTTCATTTTGCTGCGATTGGAAACATTTTATTTTGCTGCGATTGGAAACATTTTATTTTGCTGCGATTGGAAACATTTTTTTTTGCTGCGATTGGAAACATTTTATTTTGCTGCGATTGGAAACATTATATTTTGCTGTGATTGGAAACATTTTATTTTGCTGCGATTGGAAATATTTTATTTTTGCTGCGATT
The DNA here is from genome assembly GCA_964057215.1 of Oscheius myriophilus. Classification (NCBI taxonomy): domain Eukaryota; kingdom Metazoa; phylum Nematoda; class Chromadorea; order Rhabditida; family Rhabditidae; genus Oscheius; species Oscheius myriophilus. Next base: position 19,010,570 of record OZ059905.1, read on the forward strand.
GGAAACATCTTCTTTTGCTGCGATTGGAAACATTATATTTTGCTGCGATTGGAAACATTATATTTTGCTGTGATTGGAAACATTTTATTTTGCTGCGTTTGGAAATATTTTATTTTGCTGTGATTGGAAACACTTTATTTTGCTGCGATTGGAAACATTTTATTTTGCTGCGATTGGAAACATTTTATTTTGCTGTGATTGGAAACATTTTATTTTGCTGCGATTGGAAACATTTTATTTTGCTGCGATTGGAAACATCTTCTTTTGCTGCGATTGGAAACATTTCATTTTGCTGCGATTGGAAACATTTTATTTTGCTGCGATTGGAAACATTTTCTTTTGCTGCGATTGGAAAAATTTTATTTTGCTGCGATTGGAAACATTATATTTTGCTGTGATTGGAAACATTTTATTTTGCTGCGATTGGAAACATTTTATTTTTGCTGCGATTGGAAACGTTTTATTTTGCTGCGATTGGAAGCATTTTATTTTGCTGCGATTGGAAACATTTCATTTTGCTGCGATTGGAAACATTTTATTTTGCTGCGATTGGAAACATTTTATTTTGCTGCGATTGGAAACATTTTTTTTTGCTGCGATTGGAAACATTTTATTTTGCTGCGATTGGAAACATTATATTTTGCTGTGATTGGAAACATTTTATTTTGCTGCGATTGGAAATATTTTATTTTTGCTGCGATTGGAAACATCTTCTTTTGCTGCGATTGGAAACATTATATTTTGCTGCGATTGGAAACATTATATTTTGCTGTGATTGGAAACATTTTATTTTGCTGCGTTTGGAAATATTTTATTTTTGCTGCGATTGGAAACATTTTATTTTGCTGCGATTGGAAACATTTTATTTTGCTGCGATTGGAAACATTTTATTTTGCTGCGATTGGAAACATTTTCTTTTGCTGCTATTGGAAACATTTAATTTTGTTGCGATTGGAAACATTTTATTTTGCTGCGATTGGAAACATTTTTTTTTGCTGCGATTGGAAACATTTTATTTTGCTGCGATTGGAAACATTTTATTTTGCTGCGATTGGAAAAATTTTATTTTGCTGCGATTGGAAAAATTTTATTTTGCTGCGATTGGAAACTTTTAATTTTGTTGCGATTGGAAACATTTTATTTTGCTGCGATTGGAAACATTTTTTTTTGCTGCGATTGGAAACATTTTATTTTGCTGCGATTGGAAACATTTTTATTTGCTGCGATTGAAAACATTTTATTTTGCTGCGATTGGAAACATTTTTTTTGCTGCGATTGGGAACATTTTATTTTGCTGCGATTGGAAACATTTTCTTTTGCTGCGATTGGAAACATTTTATTTTTGCTGCGATTGGAAACATCTTCTTTTGCTGCGATTGGAAACATTTTATTTTGCTGCGATTGGAAACATTTTATTTTGCTGCGATTGGAAACATTTTATTTTGCTGCGATTGGAAACATTTTCTTTTGCTGCTATTGGAAACATTTAATTTTGTTGCGATTGGAAACATTTTATTTTGCTGCGATTGGAAACATTTTTTTTTGCTGCGATTGGAAACATTTTATTTTGCTGCGATTGGAAACATTTTTATTTGCTGCGATTGGAAACATTTTATTTTGCTGCGATTGGAAACATTTTTTTTGCTGCGATTGGAAATTTTTATTTTGCTGCGATTGGAAACATTTTCTTTTGCTGCGATTGGAAACATTTTATTTTGCTGCGATTGGAAACATTTTATTTTGCTGCGATTGGAAACATTTTATTTTGCGGCGATTGGAAACATTTTATTTTGCTGTGATTGGAAACACTTTATTTTGCTGCGATTGGAAACATTTTATTTTGCTGCGATTGGAAACATTTTATTTTGCTGTGATTGGAAACATTTTATTTTGCTGCGATTGTAAACATTTTATTTTGCTGCGATTGGAAACATCTTCTTTTGCTGCGATTGGAAACATTTTATTTTGCTGCGATTGGAAACATTTTCTTTTGCTGCGATTGGAAACATTATATTTTGCTGCGATTGGAAACATTTTATTTTGCTGCGATTGGAAACATTTTATTTTGCTGCGATTGGAAACATTTTATTTTGCTGTGATTGGAAACACATTATTTTGCTGCGATTGGAAACATTTTATTTTGCTGCGATTGGAAACATCTTCTTTTGCTGCGATTGGAAACATTTTATTTTGCTGCGATTGGAAACATTTTATTTTGCTGCGATTGGAAACATTTTATTTTGCTGCGATTGGAAACATTTTATTTTGCTGCTATTGGAAACATTTTCTTTTGCTGCGATTGGAAACATTTTATTTTGCTGCGATTGGAAACATTTTATTTTGCTGCGATTGGAAACATTTTATTTTGCTGCGATTGGAAACATTTTATTTTGCTGTGATTGGAAACATTTTATTTTGCTGCGATTGGATACATTTTATTTTGCTGCGATTGGAAACATTTTATTTTGCTGCGATTGGAAAAATTTTATTTTGCTGCGATTGGAAACATTACATTTTGCTGTGATTGGAAACATTTTATTTTGCTGCGATTGGAAATATTTTATTTTTGCTGCGATTGGAAACATCTTCTTTTGCTGCGATTGGAAACATTTTATTTTGCTGCGATTGGAAACATTTTATTTTGCTGCGATTGGAAACATTTTATTTTGCTGCGATTGGAAACATTTTCTTTTGCTGCTATTGGAAACATTTTATTTTGTTGCGATTGGAAACATTTTATTTTGCTGCGATTGGAAACATTTTTTTTTGCTGCGATTGGAAACATTTTATTTTGCTGCGATTGGAAACATTTTTATTTGCTGCGATTGGAAACATTTTATTTTGCTGCGATTGGAAACATTTTTTTTGCTGCGATTGGAAACATTTTATTTTGCTGCGATTGGAAACATTTTCTTTTGCTGCTATTGGAAACATTTTCTTTTGCTGCGATTGGAAACATTTTATTTTGCTGCGATTGGAAACATTTTATTTTGCTGCGATTGGAAACATTTTATTTTGCTGCGATTGGAAACATTTTATTTTGCTGTGATTGGAAACATTTTATTTTGCTGCGATTGGATACATTTTATTTTGCTGCGATTGGAAACATCTTCTTTTGCTGCGATTGGAAACATTTTATTTTGCTGCGATTGGAAACATTTTATTTTGCTGCGATTGGAAACATTTTATTTTGCTGCGATTGGAAACATTTTATTTTGCTGCGATTGGAAACATTTTTATTTGCTGCGATTGGAAACATTTTATTTTGCTGCGATTGGAAACATTTTCTTTTGCTGCTATTGGAAACATTTTCTTTTGCTGCGATTGGAAACATTTTTTTTTGCTGCGATTGGAAACATTTTCTTTTGCTGCGATTGGAAACATTTTCTTTTGCTGCGATTGGAAACATTTTATTTTGCTGCGATTGGAAACATTTTATTTTGCTGCGATTGGAAAAATTTTATTTTGCTGCGATTGGAAACATTATATTTTGCTGTGATTGGAAACATTTTATTTTGCTGCGATTGGAAATATTTTATTTTTGCTGCGATTGGAAACATCTTCTTTTGCTGCGATTGGAAACATTTTATTTTGCTGCGATTGGAAACATTTTATTTTGCTGCGATTGGAAACATTTTATTTTGCTGCGATTGGAAACATTTTCTTTTGCTGCTATTGGAAACATTTAATTTTGTTGCGATTGGAAACATTTTATTTTGCTGCGATTGGAAACATTTTTTTTTGCTGCGATTGGAAACATTTTATTTTGCTGCGATTGGAAACATTTTTTTTGCTGCGATTGGAAACATTTTATTTTGCTGCGATTGGAAACATTTTCTTTTGCTGCTATTGGAAACATTTTCTTTTGCTGCGATTGGAAACATTTTATTTTGCTGCGATTGGAAACATTTTATTTTGCTGCGATTGGAAACATTTTATTTTGCTGCGATTGGAAACATTTTATTTTGCTGCTATTGGAAACATTTTCTTTTGCTGCGATTGGAAACATCTCTTCATTTACTGTTTCAGGCATGTGCAGATGCAAGAAAAACGACTTCTCCAAAGCCATCGACACCAACAATCTCAAGGGAAGAGATGGTCGCTGGTCGAGATTTTCTGTTCGCGGAGGCACAGCGCCAGGACACAGAAGGAGTGAAGAATCTGGCAAAAGGTAGGGAAATTTTTATATCCAAAGGGATATTCTTTGCCAGAACCCGTATTCAAAACGCCGTTGGGCCTAAAATCGTTCAAAATCTTATTTTGTTGCCGGCAGGTCATATTTTGACTAAGTTACTTTGCCGAGAGTTTCATTGGAAATGGGGTCATGCGCCTGCGAATACGGTTATTACGCTGTTGCGACAAATCCTTGTAGCCAACTCTGGACAAGGAAAAGTAATGAAATCTGTGATGGAAGAGTGTACAGTATGTAAAGTGGTGAGGAGCAGAACCTATGCACCTCCCAAGTTGTCTAAATTGCCGTGTAAACGTTACGAATCTAGTAAGCCATTCACCCACATAGGCCTTGACTATTGTGGTCCGTTCAAATTGAGTGATTCTACGGGCAATAGCAAGTTAAAAGGATATATTTTAGTAATAACTTGTTTAGCTGTTAGAGCGGTTCATTTAGAAGCTGTAAGCGATAGATCAAAAGAACAGTTTCTATTGGCGTTTCGAAAATTCGTTGCGTTAAGAGGAATACCCGAAACTATTCTTTCTGACAATGAACGTACTTTCGTTGGTGCTGCTGAATTTTTCAACAAGGAATTCCTGGATTCATTAGAATCCGCTAGAAACGAGGCATTACGCCGTTATAATATAACATGGAAGTTTACGACTCCGTATGCGCCGTGGGAAGGAGGAATTTATGAAAGGCTTGTAGCCCCCGTAAAGAACTCTTTTTTCGCAACCATAGGTCGGAACAATCCCAGTTTTGGTGAATTCTCAGCATTAGCTTACGAAATTTCGCGTGTGATTAACAGTCGTCCACTTTTGAAAGATGGTGGATCTCGACAATTCGCAATAACTCCGTTAGATTTTTCAGAACCCATGAATAGAGGGTCTATATCAGTATTGTCTCAATCCGAAATTTCGGGAACACGTGATTTAGTGTCAGTAGTGGATGAGCAGATGCAGAAGTTACTCAGAATGTATTGGAATTCCTGGCATACCGAGTATCTTACTCAGTTAGCCCAAGAGGACACCGCTAGACAGCGCCGTAATCCGAAAGCTTCGGGTAATGTGGTTCATTCTCAACCCAAAGTTAGAAACATCGTCTTGATAAAACCCGCTGCGGAATCATGCGGAACTTAAAAATTATAAGATGTGGTATCACCGAGGTATTGTCTCTAAAATAATCTTGTCAGGGGAAGGTGAAGTTAGACAATGTGTGGTTAGGACTTATAAACCGCGTAAAAATGCGACGGATAGTTCTCCAATGCAAGTGTATACTTTACCCCTCAATATGTTGATTCCTTTGGAGCTGAATAATGAATCCAGTATTTCAGTTGAACCTCGGAGTACCGATAGCAGTTTGAAGGGAATGCCCGAGCCGAAGCCGAAAGATGAAGAAGTTTCTGGTGGCGTACCGCGACAGAACAACATGAAGCAAAAGAAACGTCATCAGAAAGCGAATGGTTCGGAATCCCGAAGAGTATCTACGAAGTTGGTTAATGTACCTAAGGGTAATTACCTGAAGAAAATTTTTCCTTTTTATTTTTTGCATTCGTAGATTTGCGTTAGCACACTCCCTGTTAAGGAACTAGGGAGAGGAATTTTGTATCCTCTTCTTGTAAATTTAAAACATTTTAAATCTAAAGACACGTAACGCTCAATTCTGGTTGCATTGGACGTAGTTAGGGTTCCGTTTCTCAACACTTGATACATATTAAGAAGTTTGGGAAAAACACGAAACCCTGAGCGCGTCGGATGAAAAAATTGAAGTCAGATGTCGAAAACTGTTGGTAAATTGAAGTTTTCAGTACATCTGAGGCAAATCTGCTGATCTGGCGCTCCCTAGAGATGGCCAACCTGAAGCCGTTCGCCATGGTTCAGCACGCCGGACTGGATCATGAAATCACCGAAGGCGGAGAGAATATCAGGTTTGTTGGGTAGAGATTCACAGGATTTCCCTTTTTCAGTGTGGGACAGAGGCAGCTGGTGTGTCTGGCGAGGGCTTTGCTGCGCAAGACGCGACTGCTCATTCTGGATGAGGCCACAGCGGCAGTGGACGTGTCCACCGACGCGCTGATTCAGAAGACGATCCGCGAAGAATTCAAGGACGCAACCGTGCTCACGATTGCCCACAGGCGGAATACCATTTTGGACTACGACAGGTTGGTGGAGAGAGAGCACAGGTCCAGAAACAACTCTATATAGCCAGGTGCAGAGAAATTGGATCTGTGTTACAGTGCTTTTGAAACGCAGAGAAACTGATTGGTTTACCACCGAAACCAATATTTTGCGAATGGGGCGTGTTTGCAACACTTTTAGACTAGTGCATTCAGAGACCAAATATATTGTGATTGGAGCGTAGTTACAGCAGAAAAACCTGCTTTTCGAAACGGAAATGAGCCGTATGCTAATTGCGCCATTCCAATTGAAATGTTATTTTCCAACACCGCTCCAGGAAACGGTTGTTCACAGAATGCTTGCCAAGTCCTCATTAGCATATGATTTGCATGAGCGTGAAAAACCCCCCTTATGGTCGCTTTTAAGGCACCGTCAGGGGCCTTTTCGGATTGGAAATGAATGGTATGCTAATCGAGTCATTTCAATTGAAATCATTTTCCCCAACACCGCTCCAGCCAACGGCCGTGCGCAAAATGCTTGCCAAATCTTCATTAGCATATGAATTGGAAAAAAATTGAGCGATTTCAGTCCCTTGTCGACAATCTTTTGCCACAACGTACACTCAATTCCCTCTGAAAGTCACTCGTGTGACGAATCGGAATCGTGATGCCGAACTTCCTCACAACGTACCAGTTTTTCGATGTTGCGTTTAGAGTTTAGCGTACCAAAGCCCATTCCGCCGAAGTAGATTTCTGTGAGAAGTATAATTCGAGAGAGAGAGACTAAGAGATATACAGAGAGGTATAGAGTTGTGACAGAGAGGCAGTGACATTTAGATGCAGAGAGAGAGAGAGAGAGAGAGAGAGAGAGAGATAAAAAGAAAGATATTCCGATTATTTCTACCTGGGTCTGTTTCCCCATATCTCTGTCTCTCTGTCTCTCTCTGGCGATATAAAGAGATAAAGATAGTGAGGGAGCTAAAGAGACAACCATAGTCAAAGAGATAAAGATTCAGATATACAGAGAGATATGTAAATAGATAGAGAACGAAGGAGAGGGAGAGAGAGAAATGAAGACGGAGAGATAGAGACAGCGAGATAGAAGAGAGAGAGAGAGAGAGAGAGAGAGAGAGAGAGAGAGAGAGAGAGAGGGTGAGAGGGAATATATATGGAGACATATAGAGAGAAAGAAACAAAGAGGTATAGAGGAACAGAGATAGCTAGACTGAAAAGGAGAGATAGATAGTGATATGTATAGAAAGACCGACAGAGATGTAGAGAGATTAGAGAAAGGGAGATTGATATAAGAGCGGAATGAGAGAGAGAGAGAGAGAGAGAGAGAGAGAGAGAGAGACCAAGACTTCCCAATACAATCATGAGGCTCTCTTCGGTAGGCCAAAGAGTAGCCCTCCCCCACTCGTACCAGATCGGTAGCCCAAAAACTCCCGTGATGGAAACGAAAACTCCTCTGTTTCGAAAGTGTTCCCAGATCAAAAGGTAAATCTGGCGCGCTTTGACGGTTTACAAGAGGTTGCGCAGTCTGTGCCCGTCGGTGCAACAGCTGTCACTCTAGACAATAGAAACGAGAGAGAAGAGCTCGCAGACATGACCTTGATTTAGTTAGGTTCGTTTATTGAACCGTGCAGTAATTGATCCTCTGCTTTGTGGGCTTGATCGAATAAGGTTTTGATATGAAAGCTTGCATGACAGAGTACCCACTTTTTTGGCCCCAAAGTTACGTATGAGTGCGTGAAATACACACCCAATTGCGAATTGAGCATGCTAAACTCAGGTGGGGGTTTATCCTGATATACCCACAATTTATCAAAAAAATGCCAAAAAAGAAGAGCCAAAACCACAACCCCACCTTGACAGCCAATTCGTACTGGCACCCTGCTGGCAGCCGTCTGTTTCGTCTTCTGGAGCTCCTCCAGATCCCCTCTCTTCCTCTGCAGCTGCTCCTAGAGATGGGCGCTCTGGCCAGCCGTCTCCTTCAAACCAACGCGGCTCTCCCTCAGCTTCATCAACTAAAATTCTTCAGTTAGTTAAGGAAAACGGCAAAATCCTCACGTCGGCCGTCAGTTCTCTTCGCTCCGAAGCCAGGCGCTGGAGTTTTCTGCCCTCCTCCACCAGCTGGTTCAACTCCGCCTGGAAATGAGCATAAAATTCATTTACGCAAATTAGAATCCTACTTCCTTGGCGCTGAAGGTCTCCTTGAGCTCGTCGAACGAGTCCATAACGCCCTGAGGCAGTTTCTGAACTAGAGCGGCGATGGCAGAGTCCAGGATGCTGACGAACTTCAAGAGAGAGAGTCCATGAGGGAGACATCGCCCTGAAAAAGAGATTTGTAAAAGATAGAGAGACAGAGAGAGAGAGAGAGAGAGAGAGAGAGAGAGAGCGAGAGACATTCACGGACACGCGAGAAATCCGCTGGAATGCCTCCTTGGAGGCCGTCTGATCCGTCTTGCAGCGGGTCGAGTGAGTTTCCGCCTGCTTCAGCTTCTCATCACTGCTTCCCTTCTTCTCCACCGTTTCGCGGACGATCTTCTCGAGCTTTCTACAAAAATCGAGTAATTTAAGGTCATTCCTGCTCCGCTTTTTTTTAGATCTAGGCAGCATCAGTCCGCTTCCGCGGGAATCGTAGCCTCGGGGCGCAATTGACTAAGTCAGTCGGCCCCATAATCAGGCCGCTTTTAACTTCACGCAGACAGCCTCAGGCCGCTTTTCAACTTATCAAGCTTCATAATCAGGAAATCCTTTGATCTCATTGTCTCGAACCCCTTTGACTGGATTTAGGCCGCGTCTTCCTGGAAGCCTCAAGACGCTTTCAACTGAAAGAATGCATCATCAAGCCGTCTTTTTGAAATAAATTCAATTGACCAAATTCGACAGCCAAAGGCCGACTTTTTCATACTCAGGCAGCCTCAGGTCGCTTTCATCAAGCCTGTTAGTGTTAGGTCGTTTTTAAGAGTGCAGGCAACCTCAGGCCGCGTTCGAATGAATCTCCGAAGTCTCGAGATTATAAAACAGCCGCAGGCCGGGACGGGCCTGCGGCTGTTTGGATTCACTTATGCGGCCTGAGGCTGCGTGTATTCATCCGAAAGCGGCCTGCGGCTGTTTGGATTACAGCCTCAGGACGCTTTTGAATAACTTTGCGCAGCCACAAGCCGCATTTGACTGCATCCAAGCGGCCCTATGCCGCTTCCAGGTCAGGTCGGACGCTTTTCACCTAATCCCGGCAGGCTCAGGCCGCTTCTTACCCAATCTGCTCCGCATAGACGATGGCCTTGGCCAGTTTCCTCTCCATGACCTCCACCTCTCCCACCTTCCTCTGCAGGCGGTCCTCCTCCGGCAGCGACAACGTCACATTTTGCAGCTAAACCTTGGATTTTAAAAGTCCAAATGGTTCTCTACGAGGTTGTGGCTCCTCCTTTGCCGCTGAACTTCCTGTCACAGAGGGGACAGCACGAATTTCTCTTGACCTCATCCGTCCACGATTCGTAAAGCTCCGCTTTGGCGCTCAACGGGCCCAGCTCCTTCCTAGCTGCCTTCAGCTCCTTTCTAACCGTGCTCAGCTGCGACTCCACTTCGGAGGCACCTCAGCCACAGTTCTAAACCTTACAAATAAATAAAATATGGATTCAAAGCACACCTGTTCCACTTTCAGCTTCAAGGCCTGCAGTTCGCCGCTGACTTTCCTCTCCTCTGCCTCCAACTGCTTCTGCGTCTGGCACTCTCGCTCCAGAGCCAGCTCAGCCTTCGAGACCACATCCAGTGACTTCATCTTCGCCTCGGCCTTGGTTTTCGCGGCGGAGACTTGCTGGCTGAAAATGAAAAGTTTTTTTAAAAACCATTTGTCTAATAGTCATACATCGGGAGAGTAAAGTCATCTCAGCCCCGGTTAAGGAGAATAAAAACCGCAAAAACGGAGAAGTTAAGAATATTTCGTATTTTGAGTCAATTTGGTGTCAATAGGATCCAAAAATGACGCCACTATTCCCGTTAACGCACGATCCCTTTGAAATTAAACCTTGATGAGACAAGAATCGGTCCATGGTTGTTTCAAAGCATTATTATTTGGACACTAATGACACCCGGCTGCCACGAAATACGGTAGTCTATCATATTTGGTAGACAATACATAAAGCAAAGTGTTAGCCCATACCCGGCGTCAATGATCGGAAAGACGTCAATTCAGGCCCCGGCTGGCATGAAACACTGCCATATTGACACCCGCCTGGCGCGAAATAAGGCCCATTTCAATTACGGAGCAGGTGCGGACGTGAGATGATTGCGTCACCTATGTAATTCGACGTTTGGTTAAAAATGGTTGCAAGATTTATGGAAGGCTTCAGCATCGAACCCCCCCCCCCCGACCTACTGACACCAGACTGGAAATACATAATGCTGGCACGGAATAAGGTGCTACTGACACCGGGATGGCACAAAAAATGCTGTTGACACCTGTCTGGCGTGTAATACTGCCCTATTGACATACGGTTGGCACGAAATAATGCCATATTGACATTCGGCTAAGACGAAATAAAGCCATATTGACACCCCGGTCGGAATGAAATAATGCCTTATTGACACCCGTCTGGCACGAAATAAGACGCTACTATATTAACAACCGTCTGACAAGAAATAGTGCCCCAGTGACACCCTGCTGGCAAGATATAATGCTATTGACACGCGGCTGGTACTAATTAATGCCATAATGACACCGGGTTGGTACGACACTTGAAAAAAAAACCATACTGGCACCCGGATGGCTCGAAATAATGCCCATTTAAATTACGAAGCACGGATGGACGTGCGATGCTCTCGTTAACTATGTAATTCGGCGTTTGGTTGAAAATGATTGAAAAGATTCATGTGGGGGGCTTCAGCACCGAGCCCCCCACACGCTCCTTGTCCAGCTATGTTGCGGGGGACTTCATTACCTCTAAAGTGGAATCAAGCCGAGTGGGGACCATGCTAATGTGGGGCTTAACTGAATAATTAGTCCCCCAATCTCACCTCCACGGTCCACTAATCACAATTCCGAAAATCGCTTCAAAGTCCTCTTCGTGTTTTTCCTTCATCGCTTCCAGTTTCCGTCCGGTCTCTTCCCTCTCCGCCTCTTTTCTCTCCTTCTCCTTCGCCAACTCATCGAACTCCTCAGCGTTACGGCATTCACGGCGGAGGTTTTCCACCTAAAAGCGAGTACAATTGCTTGTAGAACAGGCAAAATCACCTGGGATCGAAGTTTCTGGCGGGAAGGCTTCCAAATCGGAGATGAGTTTGTTCAAAGCGGCGATTCTGGAAATGAAAAAGTTAGAAAACTATATTATCTGCGTTTCGAGCCAATTCTCTCGTCGTTTGTGTCTCTCACTTTCTCACACTATATCTAACTCTGTCTGTTTGTCTGCACTCTCCTTGCGAAAATACCCCGTTTCCCACTCACTTTTCTTCAGAACCAGCGGCATTCCTCAATTTGCCTTCGATATCCCTGATTACTGCCTGAACCTTCCGCATCTGCGTTCTGCGATTCCAGGCGGGTCTTTGTAAGTGAGTTCTGAGCCGCCTCCATCTGCCCCTGGAGTTCCATCTTCTCATGGTCATGTAGCGGAAAGGAGGAAAGGAAGAAAGACCAGTCCATGTTGTAACCGTTCTTGTTGTAACCGAGGGCTTTATAAAGCCCTCGGCTGTGCCGATAAACGTTCACTCTCCTTCTGCTTTCTGTTTTACTGTTGGGGTCCTTGGGGTCTATGGGTCGGTCACCTGCACGCCAATGAGGGCGTAGCATATGGAGGTCCCGGGGAGATCGAAGACGAAGAGGAAGAAAAAGAAGAAGAAGAAAGGAAAAGTGAAGAAGAAGGACAGGAGAAGGAACAGCCGACTCGCAGAAGCGAACGACTGAGGCTTAAGCGGGTGACCGCCTAAGTCGGAAGAAGGAGACCGTAGAAGTAGAATAGACCAACAATAGGTTGGCACTTATATAGAAACATCACGGACTGGAACATCGGGACTGACCAAGATCGGGAATGGAAGGTGAAGAAGAAGGACAGGAGAAGGAACAGCCGACTCGCAGAAGCGAACGACTGAGGCTTAAGCGGGTGACCGCCTAAGTCTCAGGCCCCTCGGATTGCTAATTCTACCGAAAATGCCTGCGCTAATACTACCGAAAATTTTGCTTTTCCTTTTTCTCAACATCAACTAATCCTTCTTTTTCAGGTCGATCAGAACGGCAAAATCAGGCGTCTTCGCAAGGAGTGCCACTCTTCTAGCTGCGGAGGAGGAGTCTTCATGGCTGCCCACGAGAACCGCTGCCACGACTCCCGTTTAAATGTGAAAAAGAATTAATACAACTTAAGTGAAATCTAACAAAACTAGTAATTGCCTATGAGATATACACGTGTAATTTATAAGTTGTCATCGACGGCTTAGATTTGCTGGTCGGCGGCTTCGACGGCGTCGCGGAGTGAGTACGGGTGGAAGACGTTTCCTAGACCCTGGAAAGGGTGAGATTAGAGCGAGAGAGAGAGAGAGAGAGAGAGAGAGAGAGAGAGAGAGAGAGAGAGAGCTTACCTGATAGAACTTCGACTGGAACTCCACCCAATGAAGACGAAGCGCGTGAAGGAACGCAGACAGCCCTTCCATTATGACAAGAATGGCAAAGGTGAGAATGGCAAATATAGCGAAAATCTGCAAAAATAAGAGAAATAGGCTCCGCCCCTTCTAACTAACGATAAGTTAAAACTTACAAAGAAAGTGGCGATGGCTGCAGGGATGGGGTATCCGTCGAAAGCGGTCATTCCTCGGATCAGAATCATGTGCCACAGCACTTCGGAGAGCTCTGGAAATAGGAATACACTGGCTCGCTCGATTCTTTCAGAGACTGTGTCTTAAAACTAAGCAGTCACTGTCCAACTGAAAGCCGCTTTTTCATGAAAGTCTGCGGAAAAAACGCTTAATTTGTAAACAGTCGCCTGGAATCTTGTACGAATGAAGGCCCTAGCCAAGCCCAAGCCTGAGAGAAAGTCATTTGTGCCAATTCTCTAAGCCTAAATGATTATTTCCTTCCTCTCTCTCTTTGTCTTTCTTTATATATTTCCCTCTCTCTGTTTGTTTCTCTCTCTCTATTTCCCTCTCAGAAGTAAAAAGAAAACTTCAAAACATTGTTTATCCGTAAAACAACCATTCAACCACAACAAACTTCTATGGGAGATTCCAGCAAAAACGAAATTCAAGGCTATAAGGAGAGTGGGATTTTTAGAGACAAATGCGCGAAAAGAACCCGTAGTGGCAAGGGAGATATACAAAGCACGTTTCAAAATTTGGTAACTTTGAGCTAAAACAAACAAATCACGACGGGATTAGTAAAGAAAACTACAAAAGAGGGCAGTTTCAGTCGTAAAAGTCCTCCTCCAGGCTGCGGCGGAACTCGAGGGTTGAAATGAGAGAGTCCATGTCGACGGCGGGCTCGCAGGAGGCCGCACGGCTGCTTTCACTCGACGAGCGGCCGCGGTTCTGAAAAAAAAGTTTTTTTAAAGCATTTTTGGACTAGAAGCTAGACGTTAAGGCCGCTCTCCCAGACATTTTCAATTGAACGCCGATTTACGTAATTGCCGCAAATACGCCACATTCCGCTTTTACTCGGATGTCAAACTAAATTATGTTATAGGCCAAATCCAAGGAAATTTTCAACATAACATATTTTTAAAATTTCCAATGGTTTTTTTTAAGACAACAGTCCGTCGCAAGGAAAAGCCATAAGTTTGTAGTTCGGTTCTACTGCACCCCCTCTTGGTATAATGTTGACAAGTACAACAATATCGATTGTTTCTTATGGAAAATCGAAAGGCGATCTAAAACATATATGAAACCCCTGGCCAATCCTCCTCTACCCACCAAATCAGGCGGTTCGCTTCCTCCACGGCAGGAGACGTCGCTCTCGCAATCGTCAGAACCCGAAGAATCGCTTGAAATCCTAAAATTCAAAAACTACAAACTACAAAAAGATTAGTTCCACCTGTTCCTGTACATAACAGGCCTCGTGATTATCTTGCTCTCCAGATCGTAGAAGACCTCCGCTCCCGGAAAAATCGACTTGTTCGGTGTCACCTAAAAGCAAAATAAGTGTATTTCAGAAAAAAAATTCACCTGGAAGTAGGAATTTTCCGGCAATTTGCTCTCGATCGACACGAAACGGCGCTGGTACATCCCGGCCAGGCGAGCCCTCTTCGCCTCTGGCTCGTCGTTTTCCAAGTCTGCTTCGTTTTCGGGCGACGGTGGGCCCTCTTCAGAATCCTCCATCATCTAAAAGCATGTGGTTAAAGAGAGAGAGAGAGAGAGAAAGAGAGAGAGAGAGAGAGAGAGAGAGACTCTACCTTTTCAAAATCGGCGTTTCCAATGAGCAGGCGCCTTTTTCGGCTAGGCTTCGCCACTTCGGGCTTCAGTGCTCCCATTTTGGTATCTGAAAATGAATTAAATTGGCATATATTCTTTAGTGCAATGGTTACTGTCATGAAATAATTACCTAAATTACTCACCGTGGGAATCCAGCATTTCTTCGAATTGGCCGCCAATCGCCAGGCAGATATCCCTAATGACGTCATCACAGTTGCCGAGAAGTTCGATGTCGGGCGTGTAGGAGGAGAGGGATTCCCTGAAAAAAGAGAATTTGACGCTAAAATTTCGTCAAATTGCATTAGTATGGCAGTATTAACAAGGATATTAACAAGCTACATGTGGGGTTCATTTCGGGCGACCCCCCCCCACTAAGAGGCACCCACAAACAAGAAAACTAGTTTTGCCCCCTTGACGACAAAATAATGGTTCATGTTTTCATGGTTCCAACTTTTCAACTGTTTTGCCAGCACAGAACTCAACGTAACTTATAAAACCAACTACGTTGCTTTTTTGAATTTTCGCAAGAAAACGTTTGAAATAAAAACAGCAAACGTCCGAGAATTTCGTTTTTACTGTTTGCGGAACATATTTACATTTATTCTACTAATTTAAATTTTTTTCAAACAATTCTTAAAAATGCAAGGAATCATAAAGATATTCTATAGTTGTTGCTGAAATAATTACTTCGCCTAAAAGTTCCAATGTTTCGATGTCGTTCTTAATTTTGAGGGATTTTCACGATACTCAGGCCGGGTTTCTCACGGGCCGGGCCACTTGGAAAATTTTGGTCGGCCGGCCTGTTTACCTCGGTCCACCCAGTGAGATTGCCACCCACACGAACAGGGTTCGATTCCGGTCGGTGACATTCTTTTTTGTACAGCAAATATTGACTAAACACTAAGTTATTTAAAGCCGTTTAAAAAATTGTGCCTATTCATGCAAAATTTAGAATTTTGTTTTTCATTCACGGGCCTGCCGGGCCGTCCCGAAATTCCCTTGGCAGCTTACGTGGCCGACATTTTAGATTTTATTTACTCTCTTAAGATTTTTTCCCCGAAGATTTTATTTACTAAAATTTTGAAATTAATTTTTTCCCCTTTAGTTTCGTCTTTTCCCACCCTTTCTTATAAATTTTGAAGAAAAAAATTCCCGGACGATTTTTTAGACCCTTGTCCCCCTTATGTGGTTTTTTCTTCAAAAATAAACGCCGGCCACGTATTATGTCCGAGAATTTCGTAGGCAGGGGAATTTTTTAGATAAAACTATTCTGCATCCCTCGTATATGCATATTTTTTCTCTATCTCTCCTCGCTCACCTGTTAATGAGGATCTGCGGCACGTCGGGCGCCACGCTGAACGGAATCAGCGACACAGGGCGCACTTTCAGAGAGGATCCGATGACGACGAGCAGGTCCACGTGGTCCTTGTCCAAGGCCATCTGTCGGTGAAAGTCCTGGCCCAAGTCCTCGCCGAAGAAGACAATGTCCGGCTTGATGACGCCGTCCTTGCACTCGGGGCAGTGGGCCACACGCTGAAGATGGAATTTTAGTAAAGAAATTGTAAGACGAGCAGCCAAATTACCCAAACCTTTGGAATCCGGGCCGGCCCGAGCACATTCAACAATGAAAACATACCTTGGCCATGACGTCATCCCTGATTACGTCTCCGTCGAACTTTGCGTGGCATTTTCGGCAGGTCGCCTTGGAAAAAGAGCCTAAATTTGAGATGTATCCACTTTGAACCCTACTGACACACCGTGACACTCGACGACCCTCTCGATGCCCGTCTGATTCTCCAACGTGTCAATGTTCTGTGTGTAATTCCTCAGCAACTGATCATTCTTCTCCAACTGGCCGATGAATTTGTGGGAAACCGAGGGTTCAAACTGTCCGGGGAAGATTTCCTGCAATTACCGTACTCAAAAAATAGAAAAGTATACTGTAAAACCTGGGCAAAGTTGTAGAAAGGCGCCGGGTTGTGCTCAAAGTAGCGAATGTCGAACATAGAAGTGGGGTCGGGGAGATCCGGGAAATCCACGTGCAATCTGGCGTATATTCCTGAAAAACCACTATATTTTCCCAAAATTAACATTATCTAAAAAAAAAATTTAAGCGGTGAAAAACCGTCCAAAAAAGTCAGAAGAGGCCCGAGGAACACACATTTGTATGGAGGAGGTGTATGAAAAGTAAGACAGACATAAGCCCCCACATAATTCAGTTAAGCCCCCCACTTCTGAATATGTAATCTTGCACTTTTCACCTTTACTTTAAATTGTGTTATGATTTTTATAGTAACCTTATTTGTTTATTTTGCTTTTCGATAGATGGGCCGTCCCGCCATTTGGGAACCCCGTTACCAGTGTTTTAAAAGAATTAAACATAACTAGCATTCAAAAATAAAAAAATATTCCCCTTTTTGTTAAACTTTTGATATTGTTTTATCCGGGGTTCTCGAATGACGGGCCGGGCCGAGGAATTTTTTTGGACGGCCCGGGTATTAAAAAACATAAATTTAAAATTTTGTATAAATCGGCACAAAATTTTTGTTTTTTACTGACATATAAGTCTATATTAGTCGTACAAAAATGAATGTCACCGACCGGGATCGAACCCTGGTCGTGTGGGTGGCAATCTGACTGGGTGGTCCCAGGTAAAGGGGGCCCGGCCGGCCAAAATTTTCCAAATGGCCCGGCCCCAATTTCCATTGAGCGCCATTTCGGCGTTCAGAAATTCGTCCGTGGTGCCAAGCGGCCAGAAAAAAAGGCACAAAAAGTAGAATTCCCACCATCTTTGCTCCTAAAATCGGGAATTCCACAGGAAACAGACACTCCGGCACCGGTGAGGATCAAAATACGCTTCCTAGTCCTGAAAATAAGAAATAAATTTGTAAAATAAAGAAAAATCTCACTTGAACAGCTCGATGGCGTCCTCGAATGTGTTGTACTGAGAGAGTTTTTTACGAGACGGCGGCTGGTCCAGAATATCCGACAGAATTGAGATAATCTGGAATTTTTGGACTAAAAAACGGCAAAATAGTAATAATTTAAAGGTCTAAAACAAAATCCCACCGTGCTGTCGCTCCATCCCCCGGGCGGTTCCCTCAGCTGGGGACAGACGGCTGCCAGGATCGTCTTCAGAGGGGCTCCAGCACTGATCATCTCCTCCACTTCGAGAAGGGCGGCCGAGGAGCGCTAAAAACCAAAAAATAACAAATCTTACGAAAAAATTCGAATAAGAACCGAAAAGAACGGATTTTAGCGGGCAAAACGAGACAATGTCCGTCAAAACGAGGCAAAGAAACGAACTAGCCCGGGTTGAGCATAAAACATTTTGGTTGAAGAATCCGGGCCAGCCCGCTGTCGTGCCTGAAATCAAAAAAAAAACAAGAACTCACACCACACTGCCAGCTTTCAGAGCCAACGGGAGAGGGAGGCGACGGGGCGCTGTCCTGCTGCGGAATATCCGAAGAATCTGAAATTTTTGGGTAAATTAGGCCCTAGTTGGGGTTTAGAACGAGAAAAATCCTTTTTAATAATTAAAAATCATACAAAAACCGACCTAGAGAGTCCTTGCTGCCTTCAGCAATGCTGGGCAACGACGGCGAGCCCTCCTCTCTCGATGCGTCTCCATTCAAAGCGTTTACCATCGCGGGAAAAAAAACCTCTGAAAAATACAATTAAAGTCACATGAAATGGAAAAAAATCTAGAAAAGGCATTGAAACCGTAGAAAGGTGTAATAAAATCGTTCCCACGCCAAATACAGCACTAAACCCAAATAAATAACTTTTGAAACATCTAATAAAATTATTTTTACTTAAATAACCAAAATTTGATTTAATTAATAAAATTTGAGCGATTAGAAAGCGAATTAAAAACGCCGCCGGGATGTAAAAACGGAATTGATTTTTTAGACAATTGCGCCAGCCGCCGAATGCGCCAAGGCCACGCTTTGCGCATTTCAAGTGTGTCTCGGAAATATGATTTCAAGGGCAAAGGGTGGTAATTTTGATTGATTTTCACAGGTTTAATTGTTGATCTGCACGAATATTTTAATAAAAATCCATTTCAATATAAGCGACCAATTGGAAAAAGCCGAAAATTAAAAATTACAAAAAGCGAAAAGGTGAATTATTGAAATATGTACTTGGAGTTTTAAATGTTATTTTTGGAATCAGCATTGAAAAATGATCTCGAAACGACTGTTTTCCTAAAATCTTTAAGAACTATATTCATTTGGGCTGAAATGTTCAAACGCAGGTAGCCGAAAAATTGGAATTGTTGTCATTTTTTTTGGCAATTTTTATGCGATTTTTACACTTTCAAGTGAATTTTTTAACAAAAATAGTCACCTTCGATTTTTGATTTTAAGTGCTTATCCGTCGTGGGAAATTTGGTATTTAGCCTCAAAATTGGCTAAAAACATAAAAAGTAATGGTTGACTCCAACGTTCAATGCAGTATCCACACAGTGACAATAAGAATTTAGACCTACCCCTTAAAGTTAGAAAACCGTTTTTCTGCCGCACTCTTTGACTTTTGGCAGATTTGGCCGCAGTAGGTGCTTATACGTGAAACTTTTGTGAAAAATACGTTTTGTATACGTTTTTTTTAACTAGCGTGTTTAAGGAAAAAAGTAAACTTTTGCGTATTATTGAATTTCGCTGCGAAAGCAACTCCCCCCCCCCCCTCCATAAAAAATCTCCCAAACGATCACCTATTCCCAATGACCTTGAAGCTACCTCGATTGGCACTTTAGAACCCTTTGACTAATCACTTTCGGACAAATACGTCCAAAACTCGTTCCATATTGTATCCTTCACCGATATCACCGCGCTTCACCACCAGAACCTTGAATTTACAAGAAATTTATTAAACATTATACAAGAAATATTATATAAGAAAAATACAAACACAAACACAGAGAATGAACTATACAAGACGTAAACAGATTAAGTCCACGATGGTCAGATATTATCGAATACACTTCGTTTTATTTTTCAGGTTGATAAAAGGGGGACTTCCGCTTAGTACTGGCAGAGATTTTTTTTTATTTTGTTTGAGGAAGGAGGCTGCCGCATTCTTGGACCCCCGCTTGAATTGAGAATGTAGGGAACCGAGAAAAACCAATTTTTGTGCTTGATCAAGAGGGGGAATGCCACCTGAACCCTTTCCCCGTTTGGGACGAACTATGAGAAAGGGGGGAACCGAGGTTTTTTTTCGGAGGTAGGCGCGCACTCTCTTGGCTTGAAGCATGCGGTCGCACCGATACGCGTCTTTCGGCCGCCGATTCAGGCAGTCTTCGGCCGCTCAATAAGGTGGCCTACGGCCGTAATGAAAAGCTGCATTTGGCTGCTCAGTCAGGTGGACTACAGTCGCACCAACGTACGGCATTCGGCCGCCCAATTAAGCCGCTTAAGAGTGCGACGGTACGCGGCCGCCGACAGAGGAAATTGCGTGATTTTCAGCCTATGGCCGATCTCACCATCCGTTTGAAACGATGAACGCGTGGACCTACGGCTATGAACGGCGGGTTTTCAAACTCTTTGCAGATAGGAAATTTGTTCGTTTCACAATTTAAAGGGACAGTCAGGCGGGTTTTACAACATTGGCTCAATTAGGAGAGAAAAATTCGCTGATCATGAAAATATATATGACTATGGGTCGAAAATTTATCGTTTTCGAGAAAATACGCTTTAAAGTAGTCAAAAACAGGTCTCCGTCTACAGATTTGTAGACGGACAGTACGCCCTGCGTGTCCGGCATTTACAGGCCATTCTAATGAACCGAATTTCATTATCATTGGCTGAGAGAGCGCTGGAAACGAGGAAGGTGCGAGACAATTTAGCATAGGTGATTCGCATAATTTCCGACCGTAGCCGATCGAAAGAGAAATGAAAAGCCTCCTTACTGCCCCTTTAAAACAGTTTTTTAACCGGTACCTCTTTTATACCAGCGTGTCCCCGCAGTGGATCCACCATACACCCACGCGTTTTGACCAAGAGAGGAATTTAACGCGTTGTGCCACTTCTAGACGGCCTTCGGCAGCTCTGATCAATTGGTTTTGATATCACAGCTACAGTTAGGCGCCGCAAAGGTGGGGTCGGCGCGGGTAGCCCGAATCCATAAGAAATTTTGGTTTTTTAGGCGCGCGCGCACAATTTTATAAAAACTGGATATGTAACTATTGACTATGGCGTAAAAACGTACGCGCAACACGCTGGTGCAAGTGGTTTTTGCGAATTTAAAGGTCTAACCTCTGAAAAATGCAATTAAAACCGATTTTTTGATATAAAACAGGTTTAAATTTTTGTAAACATGTATGTGACTGTAGCCTACAGTCACATACATGTTTCTCTGACCATCGGAACTGACCGGATGGCTAAAGTAAAATAGAGCCAATGCAGCATCATCGTGTTCCCTGGCGCGCAGTTTCGGCATTGCTTCTACGAGCGTCCCCTGAAAAATATGTTGAATGACGAGAAACTTTAAAAAAAAACACAACGAAACATCACACTTAGAAAACAACAGGATGTATCGGCTATGAGAAAAGCGAGTCAGTAGTGTCCGGCACTTAAAAATCAACTTGGCAGTAGCCTATGTTTTTACTAACATGACGAATTTTGTGTTGCGTCAAGTTAGCTTCTTGCTCATATATAGTAAGCTGTGTCGCTCGTTTTAGAGTACTCTCCTGAAATTGTAAACACTATGAAAGAAGCAAGCTGAAAGAACTAAACAAAACAGCTTAAAAGTTAGAATTATAAAATCTTCGGGCTTTAGAAGCATCTTTCGCACGTAAACCTTACAGTTTAACACTAAAGGAACATTCATCAACTATACGTAAGCGAAATAACAGCGAATAACCACCGGAATCGTTAAAAAATATGTTTACACGGCGAGACCAGCTATGCCAGCCACCCAAGTCAAGGCGGACTTGGCACTCGTCCAAGGAATCCGTACTGGTTACGGTAATTCATTTGAAAAATCATTGAAATTCAAAAATCGCGCCGTTGACAAGTCGAGGTGTACGCTGGGTGTATGACTCAGCGTGTACATCTCGTGAGCGCGGCTTTTGAATTTTCAGTGTATTTTGAAAGAATTACCGTAGTCAGTATAGATTTCTTGGACGAGTGCCAGGTCCGTGCTGACTTGGGCCAGATCTCACCGTGTTTACGAATTCGCAGTGGTAAAACTGAAATAAATCGGTTGCAAACACAATAATTGAGCACGTAAACAATAAACAAATGCTCCACAAATAGAATTATAATGAAAATACAACAGAAAACATAAAAAGAAGTAAGAAAACAGCCTCAAAAAAGAATCGAAAAGACAGCGGTATTTTTGTAAGCCCGCGCTGTACGCAAACGTCTTGCGTACAATATTTTTCCGTACACGTCAAGTCAGTTGAGTACGGTACTCACTTTTTCGCTCTCTGGGAATTTATCACGCTTTTATATAAGGAAGATTCGTTTTGTAAAATACTTATATGTTTTGTGAAAAAAAAAACAACAACGGCATTTGTCAAAGTTATAGTTATTCGCAAACTGTTTTAAATGTTTTCAGTCCACTTGAAGAAAGATTTCCTTGCATCCTTGCAAGGACAGTCATGAGTCCGAATTATGCAAGAGCCTTATTGTATCTGTTCGAAATGGCGTGAAAACTATGAATTTCTAACAAAAGGAACTTATTTTGTGAAGTTTTAGTGTTGTACAATAATATCCAACAGTTTCGCTTTGTTCAGACACTGAAATCAGGCAAAAACCAAACCGCATCTAAATTATACTACATTCCGTAGAGTTCAATGTAAAATTTGAAAACAATCGGTCGATGGAATTTGAAGTTTCAACAATTCATTTTATAGCAAATTTCACAAGGAATTCGACAAACATAGTGAAAATGCTCTCATTTCAAACCGGAATGAGTGATACGCAAAAAATACCAAAACATCCCAAAAATTTATGTTCAAATCGATAGGGCTTTTCAAAAGTTGAGTTTTTTAAGTCGCATTTGTTCTTATCGATTTGTACTAATCACACGAAATCGATTGAGCCATGCCTGTTCTTCATACGACTTTTTTGAGCAAAGTTACAGTAACCCAGGGTGACATACCGTAGCCCGACCCAAAAAATCGATAATGGTCTAAAAGGTTCAAAATAATGTTTAAAGGCCAAATACATGCTCGAGTTTTAGAGAAATCGCGTCTTAAGTGCTTATCCGAAGCGACATTCAACGTATAGCTGTCGCCAAACGAGCACCGGCTATTAAAAGCCGCTTTTTCTCTGCGCCTGCGCTTCTCGCACACTATTTTTGCCTGAGTATCGCACGACTGCTGCATTAAGGCCGTTTTTGGCAGGATGCTCGTTTGGCGACAGCTATAGATTTCGAATCTGGAACGAATTTTTCCTGGCCGAATTAAGTGAAAGGTCGAAAACCTCAAAAAACCTCTTTTAAGACAGTTTTTTTTTTGTGATTTCCGTTTTACGAAATGAGAATTCATGGTAGGCCTAAAAGTTAAAATATTTGGAAATTGAATTTGCTACAAAATGCTTTAAATTGGAATTTTAGACGACTTTGAAAAATTTACCGTACCATTTGGGCACTTACCGTAACCGGGGTTAAAAAAATCGATGTTAAGCCAAAAGTTTCAGCATAAGGTTTTTAGGCCATATGAAGGTTTTAGACCGATTTTCAGCCAAATCCGCGACATTTATTTTCAGACTTGTCAGTGACATGCTCGACTTTTATAGAGACGACGTCTTAATACTTTATTCTTAAGAGAATATGCTAAAACATGCAGTGATAAAACGTTTAAATGTGAAAAAGAATTAATACAACTTAAGTGAAATCTAACTAAACTAGTAAGGGCCTATGAGATATACACGTGTAATTTACAAGTTGTCATCGACGGCTTCGATTTGCTGGTCGGCGGCTTCGACGGCGTCGCGGAGTGAGTACGGGTGGAAGACGTTTCCTAGACCCTGGAAAGGGTGAGATTAGAGCGAGAGAGAGAGCGAGAGAGAGAGAGAGAGAGAGAGAGAGAGAGAGCTTACCTGATAGAACTTCGACTGGAACTCCACCCAATGAAGACGAAGCGCGTGAAGGAACGCAGACAGCCCTTCCATCATGACAAGTATGGCAAAGGTGAGAATGGCGAATATGGCGAAAATCTGCAAAAATAAGAGAAATAGGCTCCGCCCCTCTAACTAACGATAAGTTAAAACTTACAAAGAAAGTGGCGATGGCTGCAGGGATGGGGTATCCGTCGAAAGCGGTCATTCCTCGGATCAGAATCATGTGCCACAGCACTTCGGAGAGCTCTGGAAATAGGAATACACTGGCTCTTGAAAATTCTCTTCCCAGCCCCGCATGGGGCCTCTACCTCATGACCAAGGGTGGCAAAAACATGGGCCGGCCAGGGCCTGGCCGAGAAAATTTGGAAGCAGGCTGGCCACAGGTTTTTCAAAAATCTATTTTTAATGTAACTCTTTTTAAAGTGAGTATTTTTAAGATCTTTTTATTGTAAAACATAGTTATAAGTGTGAAGTGTTAAAGATGATTAGAACCACCCCACATAATTTTTTGTATAATTTTCATGGCCGAGTGGCTAAAAGGTCGGATTGGCAATCCGATGTTGCCCCAGTTCGATCCTCCATCGACGAAACTTTTTTGTCTTCCTTGTTTTATGGAATTGTTATGCTAAACACGTTTCCTGGGCGTAATAGATAACGTTTGAAAAAGTTCTCTAATTTTTTTTTTTTTTTTTTTTTTAGAAATTTTGACCCAGGCCCGTGGGCCGGCCTGGGCACTTTTTTTCTATGTGCAAAGGTAGGGTAAAACATTTTTCTAACTTTTAAAAATTTTGACCCCGCGGGCCGGGCCGAGACAAATTGGAGGGCCGGCCGGCCCAGAGCCACCCTTGCTCATAACCTATTTTGAATTGTTGGGAGAGGGTCCAGGAACTCGTCATACAGTAACCTAAATTTAGGAAATGGAGCCGTACCTAAATTTAAGGTATCCATACCAAAAGCCAACCCAAAAACACAATAACACAGCAACAACTGACTATCCCTTATACAGGTGACGGAAGACTGACATTTATGATAATTATCCATACAACGTGACCTAACTCAGATATCCCATAATGAACGGTCCCGCAGATCCAAGGTGAACCTGCCACTGTCGTGTTTTATAACCGAAATTGCGAGAAACCCAATTTCCGGACCAGGAGTAGGAAAAGGCCGGCCCAAGACGGCCCAGGACCAGGTCCTAGTTGGGCCGGCCCAAAGCCCTGAGAAAAATGGCACGAATATTGAAAATTTGATTTTTAGCTGTTGAATTTCATTTTTCTTGTGTTTCTGATTAATTTGTTTTTATTTTCGATATGTTTTCGCGAGTAATACTCAGTAGGTCCTCAGAATAGTAAAAAAACATAATTATATTCATTTTAAATGAGACTATGGTGAAGTTATAATGAATTTTTGAAGGAGTGCGTCCAATTTATACAAAATGTCATAAGAACATTGAAAAACTAGTCAGAAAACGTCAATTTCCATTTTCAAAAATCACCAGTTTCGAATAATTTTGCTTGGCGCCTAACCATTCAGGGCCTTGGGCCGTCCCTGGGTCGGCCCAGGAACTGGGCTTTCTGGGCCGGCCCTGGATTTCAACCACCCCTGTTCCGGGCTCTAATTTAGGGCATTTCCCTCAGTAAAAAGATTTTTTTTGTAACCAACACCCTTTAATGAGAGAATTTTAACTACTCTTCCGAGAATTGTAAGAAACTTACGAGCATGGGCCAAACTGAGTGCCCAGAGACGGAGGTAGGAAGCGGTGTGGGAGACGCAGCCGAGGACGAATTCGATTGTGTGGATGGCCTAAAATAAGCTTTTCAAAAGAGAAAAGAATAATCTCCCACCTGGTGAACGATGACATCGCCTAAACTGCCGTGGTCCTTCTCACCGGCACTGCTTTTGCCGTTTTCCAGCTTAAATCAATCTATTTACGACATAAATTTAGAACATTACCAATATGGCGTCTTCTGGGCTCTTGGAGGAGTGCTTCTTGCGCATGGAGAGCCAGGTGGCAATGGGTTTTCCGAAGAGCATCACGGGGATACAGGCCAGCGAGACGCCGATCAGAACGGCTTCGATTTGAGCCTAAAAGAGTTAATT
This sequence comes from Oscheius myriophilus, assembly GCA_964057215.1. Classification (NCBI taxonomy): domain Eukaryota; kingdom Metazoa; phylum Nematoda; class Chromadorea; order Rhabditida; family Rhabditidae; genus Oscheius; species Oscheius myriophilus. The sequence continues at coordinate 19,036,416 of OZ059905.1, forward strand.
TGAAGGGGCCATGAGATATTTTTTTTTAAAGTAACCAAACATCGGAAGGAAAGACTTTCACAGGATATCGGGCTAGGCAGTACAAAATCATCACGATTGTTCCAGCGCTTGGGCCCAACTTTGGTCACATTCGGATCAAAATTACCAGAAGATTACCCAATTTTGATACAACCAAGTTAAGGGTGGATGATAGATTTTTTGGGACGGCCCGGGTATGAAAAATTAAATTTTAATGTTTGTATAAATTGGTACAATAATTTTTTAAACTGTTTTAATTTACTTAATAATGCTTGTTACTAACATTCAAGCCAATATTAGTTGTACAAAAAAGAATGTCACCGACCGGGATCGAACCCTGGTCGTGTGGGTGACAATCTGACTGGGTGGTCCAGAGTAAAAGGGGCCATCCGGGCCGACCAGGGCCGGCCCGGCCCGTGAGAACCCCGGGATACATCAACTGACGGACATTCCCAAGCTATGCCGGGAACGCGAATTGTTTTTAAACTGAAAACGTCAAGAAATATCAATGGTCTCTTTTCAGTATTTTAACTCGAAAACTCAAAAATTTCCTATCAAAAACGTACGCTTTAGCGCGCAGATAAAATTTTGGTTCTAAATCGTAATATTTAAAAAAAAAAAAAGTGTTTCGATGGTCCTTTTTTGGCCCAGTTTTTTGCCACCGTTGGCACCAAGTCGCATGTGAGTTGCGGGGGTCGTGTGAACCCCCATTTACACATTTGTCGTGTGGCTTGAGTCCCCTAAATAGGAAATCCGATCCGGTGCGGCCATACCTGGACACGTAGTGCTTGCGGGACCTACGTTTTTGGGGTTGCTTATTGTGGGGGCTTCTTAAAAATGAGGGTCCCTGGTTTTTGGGAACCCCCACCCATTTGGGGGACGTTACTTTTTGAGTCCCCATCCGTACCGTGTCCAGGTATGGGTGCGACCCTCTCAACCTGTAATTCCACTGCACATCGATCGATTGATTTAAAAATAATAATGATCGACTTTCGGCGGCGACTTTATTGATTTGTTTTAATTTTGAGAAAATTTAGAAGCGGGCCGGCCCCCGGTTTAAAAAAACTTCTTTTAATGTAACTCGATTTAAATTTTTTTTAAAGTAATTTTTGTTGCAAAACGTAGTTCTGATTGTGCAAAACATACTGTGACAAAGATGATTCGAACTATCCTACATAATTTTTTTATTATTTTTCATGACCGAGTGGCTAAAAGGTCAGACTGGCAAACCGAAGTTGCGCAAAACGGACCCCAAATGTAGCTTGCTACAAACCTATCCCCTTTATAAGTCTTGTAAACACCAGGCAGTCTCACCTGATTGGGGTACCACTGGTTCAGGTGGCAAACGGGATGATGGGTCCCATCCTCCAGCATAAATCCCTGTGCCCTCGGCTTGAACATGAACGTGTTGATGAGACCGATGAGCAGCGACGGGGCACAGAAGGCACCTGAAATTTGAATGCTTGAAAACTGTTAAGCTATACTGAATAACCAAAAACTCGTAAAAATTCAATCATACCTGGATACTCCTGTCCGAAAACGACGCCCGGCTCGGCGGTGAAAAAGATCCATTTGAGGATAATCTGTACGCAGAGGTAGATGAAGATGCAGGAGAGAAAGATCACTTGGGGCACGAAGTTGGTCCAGATGTCGATCGAGGACTTGAAATACCTGAAAAAATAGAACATGCATTAAAAAAAGGTTTCAGAGGGGTACCTGTGATTCAGAAGCGAGAGGAGGACTCCGAAAGTCATCTGAGCCACTCCCAGAATGACGGACATCTTCATCTTCATGGAGTTGATGAAGGAGAGACGGTTCTCGGCGATATTCCAAATGGGATCGACTCCGAAGGGGTAGGGACCATCCTGAAATGCAAACATATGATGAAGCTGTAGAAAATGAACTAACTTCGGAAAATCTGTTGTTTGGGACCCGGTCTGCCTGACTGATGTACGTTGGGGGGAATTACTTTTTGACACCCCATAGAAAAACATCAACCGTGATTCTCCCCGCGCCACTCGTCGTGACTGAATTATGGGGGGGGTTAGTAAGGCATACGCTTCCATCGTTATTTCAACCGAAAATTTGCATTCTTCCGCATAGCAATGACTCAAGGAATTTCAGTAATAGGTAGATGAACCCCCTCCCAGCCATAGCTGGACGTGAGGTGTTCAGGGGCACCTACGTAATTCGGCGTCTCCTTGAAAATGGTAAAAACTGAAGGGGGGCTTAAGTGGCTCACGAGGCACCATTTGGGGGGGGGGGGGGGGGCTCCAGCCCCAAAACTCTGCTCACAACTCCCGATCCCAATATTTTAACAGAATATTTTAACACCTTTTCTTCCCCCTTTCCAAACACCAATCTAGGTGATTTTCACGGCCCGGCCCCGACCAAAAATTTATGTCTTATTTCAATGTAAAAAATCAAAAATAACGAAAAAAAATCTTTTTTTTTTCTTTTTTTCCGTTCAAAAATTTTTGCAGCCCGGCCCGCGATTTAGCCATGGTTGGTCCCTACATATGCTTATCACAAACATGCGGCGTTGAGGCAAAGTTACGGTAATTCCGGGGCACAGGAAACGTTTGTAGGGCTCGATGCGCAGCCCCCCCCCCCAATGGTGCCTCGAAAGCAAAAGTCCCCCTTTGATTTGCAGTCACCATTTTCAACCTAAAGTCGAATTACGTGTACACCGCAAGCACCATACGCATACGCATTCCATACCATAAGTCCATAATATATGTCGGGGAACCCCGTACGCAGCATACGAATTTACTACGTACGCTTTACTATGATTTACTGGCATACGACTCAGTTCAAATACGGCAAGTCTAACCGATTTCAGTCTAGATATAGTAATGTGCCGGCCCGGGAACGTGCAAATGTGAGGCTGGGACTGAAAATTTTGAGAAACGTGCCAGCCCGCCACTGTTAGTTAGAAATTGATCCAGCCAACCTCTGTCTGGTAGGCGTCAATCGGATCCAGCATGAGCAGGGTGTTCGGGTTCATCGCTCCTCGCTCATTCGTAGAATTCGGGTAGAGGTCCGACTGACTAAATGGATTATTGCAGCAATCGTTCATAATTAAAACCCACTTTAGCGGATTTTTCCAGCGACTGTCGAACAGATTGAAAGACTTGGCAAAGGCGTCGTTGTAGATGAAACCCGTGTAGATGGAGAACAGCCCCATGAGGATGATGATATAGCGACCGCCGAAGAAAGTATTGAAAATCTAAAAAAAAAAACCTTATTAAAAAAAACTGCCACTAGAATTACCTCGTCCCGGATTCTTTTCTCCTGGATTACTTTCTCCTTCATTATGAAGAACAGGCCGGCGAGGAAGAGAATGACGCCGTGGGCAGCGTCGCCGAACATCACGGCGAAGAGGAAGGGGAAGGAGATAATGGTGAAGGGCGCTGAAAAGGGAAAGTAAGTAGAGTTTAATTACATTTCTCTCGTACCGAAATATCAATAATCAATCCCAGGATAAAAGTTTGTGACAAAACCACTGTTACCCAACAACAGCCATGGGCCATTATTTGTCTTTTTAAACTTTTCTTCGAAAAGTGCGCGTCAGCGATCATAACGAGGTTATTTTGGTATCTACTGACACCCGGCTAGCTGGATGTAATTAGAGTTGCACAACAAATATTACGGACTTTATTACAAAAAGGGATAAGCTACCAGTGTCCCCAACACTGACTTTCAAACAACTATTTTCAATTTCATTCATATCGACCCCAACCAAAAGAAAACTTTTCAAAATTTGAGATGGGCAATTTTTAAATTAAAAAATCGAAACCATGAAAACTAAAAATATTTTATCCAACGGGACGTGCGTTTTGTTTGCTTTCCCAATGGTGGCAAGAAAACCTTGATTATTTGTTGAGATACGGATATGAAGAAAAAATTTTAAAGGCATATTACGGGATCGTGGGTTCGTAAAGGGCTTCGGCACGGGAAATCTTACGCAAAGAGTTGGTTTCAAACGGAAATGATTTATATGACTTATTTGTCCTTCGTGATTGAAAATGTCGCACATTCCAACCCAAAAAACCGAAACCCTACAAGAATTTTATTTTTTTTCGTCTCTATTGACTGCGATTTGCGACGTTGTAGTTTGCTTGAACATGAAAAATTTGATTGTAGCACATGGTAGGCTGACAGACATGGCCGACGAGTTTGTGCTACAATCAACGCCCACGTTTCGCAATAAATTCCATACTTTGTGGGTGGTTTACCGTATTTTGTGCCAACCGGGTGTCAATAGGGCCCAAAATGACGCCACTTTGATACCATGTCTTTGTAATTTTTGGGTCATGGCTGCTGAAGGGAACTGCAGGTGTCAGTTTTACGAGTCCCTTCTTTGTATTACAAAAAGTTTCAAAAATTTGCTTTCAAAATCTTCAACAAAATTTGCCGAAAACTTCGACAAAATCGCGACGACCCTACCGCCGCTTATAGCGGAGCTTGACAATGTATGACGGGATTAGAGAGAAATTAGAGAGAAATCCTTCGAAATTGTCGCAATGAAATTCTCTAACGTTCATTCGTAGTTGCAAAACGACTTGTCTTCTCAGGACATCACTTTGGTTTGGCGTACACGTCGACTAACCTGGATTCACTTCTCTGTAGCTGGCGACTCCATACGAATCCACAATCGACTGGAACACCTGTGTGAACTTGTTCGTCCTGTTGAACGTGGGCGGAGTGGCATTCGTGTCCAGCACGTTCAACACCGGTGGCACTTCAGACCCCGTCGCTTTCTGAATAGACAAAGATAAAATAAAATATTTATTCATACTCACAAATCCGACTTGCAGGGCCTGTTGAACCCTCTCCCTCTCAGTCACCGGAACCCAACACTCGGCCTGGAGGAACCCGTTTGTATCAACCTACAAACTACATTGTAAACCGACAAAAAAACTAAAAACTACCGTGCACATGTTGAGCGTGTGAAAAATTGATTTGTGGATCTGAACCTTCTGACACCAGGCGGGGAGGTCCGTCGCTATCGCCGACAGAATCTGAAAAATGGAATTTTGAAACAGTTTGATTATTCTGTTACAACTTTTTTTTTACACTTTTTTGCGTACAAGTAAAGAGGTCAAAAGAGAGACGCGAAAAAAAAACGGCGTTTGACGGAAAATGTTGCTTGCCTATGTATACCCCATCCAATAAGTATAACGACACTTTCATTTTAATATTTTCAGAAGATTTAAGTGCGTTTAGAGTGTTATGACATAATTCATTCGATAGAGCGTAAACTTGCGAACAGATTCCAACATTAAAGGGACCCTAAGGGGCCTTTTCGGATTGGAAATGAATGGTATTCTAATCGAGTAATTTCAATTGAAATCATTTTCTCAAACACCGCTCCAGCCAACGGCTATCCGCAAAATGCTTGCCAAGTCCTCATTAGCATACGATTTTGAAAAGGCCCCTGGCGAACCTTTTAAAGCCAGAACTTCATTAGCATACGTCACAGAGAGAAACTTTTCCCCAACATAAGCATTAACCCTTTTCAAAAAGGAATTTTTCCAGGCCTTGAGAGGCACCATTTGAAAGACCCTAAAAAGCTGTATGAAGCGTGTTTGTGTTCCTTTTCGGGAAAAAAAATCCTATTTGAACAGTAAAGCATTGAAATATAAAAATTATGATATTCGGATATCATAACATGCCATTTTCTTTTATTTTTCATTTCACTACCCATGGTAAATGTGTATTTCAAAGCTTTACTGTTCAAATAAATTTTTTTTATGAAACGGAACAAAAACACGCTTCAAGACAACTTTTCAAGGGCTTTCCAATGGTGCATCTCTCAAGGCCTGGAAAAATTCCATTTTGACAAAAATATTTCCGTTTGTGGGGGAAAATGTTCTCTCTGTTGCGTATGCTAATGAATTACTGACTTCAACGTGGGGAATCTGTTTGCAAGTTGACGCTCTAGCGCACGAATTATTCCATAACACTCTAAACTCACTCAAAACTTCTGAAATCCTTAAAATAAAAGTGCCCCTATATTTATTTGACGGGGTGTAGTTCGAGTGAGACTACAAACTACACAACATGTAATTACTTACATCGAATCTGTGCTTCTTCGTGCTGTCGATGATGACCGTGTGGTCGTGAATGCGTGAAACCACGTCGAAAAGGGCGGTTTGTCTCTCCTGCGACGTTTTGGGGCAAGGGTACTGGCGGGCGTTGAATCTGAAAATACAAAGGTTAAAAAAAGAGAGAGAGAGAGAGAGACAGAGACAAAGAGACTAACCCATCGCAAACTTTGTCGATGATCATTTTCAGCTGCTGTCCTTTGAAGAAAACGATGAAGACGCATTTTTCGACCTTCGCTTGCTGCAACAGGAGAACATAAAACTGTTTAAAGAAAATCCTACAGTTTCAGGGTCTTCGAATGTAAATCGGTCATCTGATATTCTGACGAAAGCTGTTCTGCGACACGCCCTCCACAGAATCCTTTCGAAGGCACGCATCTTGTCGGCGGGTATCACACCGGCAATGAACCTGAAATAGAGTAATATTTCGAACAGAGAAAATTGGGTTATGTTCTCACCTCACCATAGCTGAACAGCGAGCGTTTTGGGGGCTCGATATGTAAGCCCCCCAAATGGTACATTGTAGGCAAAGTAAGCCCCCCCTTTAATTTTTGTTCCAATTTTCAACCAAATGCCGAATCACGTAGATACCCATAGGTGTACTAGGCTTCCCCCGGCGTGAAAGGGGCTTTGGTAATTCGGTCGTGGAAAAGGAAATTTTTTGGATCAGGGGGCGAAAAATTTCGGTTTGGTAATGGAATTTTTTTTCAGGTTTTACATTAAAAATGATGAGATTTACAAATGAAAACACTAAAAATAAAGAAAAGGCACGGGAGATCATTTCCCTCATTAAAATTCCGAAGCGTGAAGTGGAAAATGCGGGAACAACTTTTGGCATACCGTATCTGAAATTAATTTTCCAATTGCAAACCGAATTGAAATATATTTTGGCACTTCCTGAGTTCTAATAAAACAATTTAAAAACATCAAAGCAATGGCCGAAAGTATTTAACAGTCGCCAACCGAATTGCTAGGTTTGAATAGGAGAAAACCCGTGATTTCCCCCAAGGCGAGAAATCCCATATTACGTGTCACTTACAGGGCGTAATTCGGTTGGCAGCTTTCTGGGGTTTCGGCCAGCGGTTTGTTACATCGTATTATGTACAAATTTACCCTAGCGATATATATATAAATTTCGGAGTAATTCGGTTGGCAAAGCTGACGTTGCCTTTTGAAGCGTTTGCACCGTTAGTCGGGTCCTGCCACGAAAACTTCATCCGCCGCTACAAAGCGTGTGACGATCTGCATATTCGCACTGGATCAGGTGCTACTTCATTTTCCTTGCTTAGTTTTTGATTTTGTATACTTTTTTTTGTCCAAAATTTAAATTAAAATAAATTAAATTTGTCCTAATTCGGGAGTGTATCATGATGGCGTAAATTAACTTAGTTCTTGCTTCATTGGTTGTCTGTTTCAAACCAAGCTCAAAATCTTTCGCTGTCTCAGCTGGTCGTAGGGTATGTAGTGTTAGCCCTTGCTCGGGCAAGGGGACCCACAAACTGCGGTTTCGCACATTCAGGCTTCCGGTGAACGTCGTGCGTTTACGTTGAAGTTCTGTGCAGCCCCGTCTTTCAGAAACATTCAGGGTAGTATTTGCATAGGCAGCAACCTTTTTGCGCAAAATCTATGTAAACTCTTACGCAAACCTCCTTTTGAAAATAAGTCCTTAATTATTACCACCAAATCGTGTTTTAACACGTGTTTTTAAATAGAAAATTTTCTTCGATTTTTCGCCTGATGAAACCATCAAAATTTGAATTCGGTTGTGGATCCGGGTCGGCAGGCGTGACCTACTGACCACCTATGTAGATACCACAAGCACCTCGTGTCCACATATGCATTTCACTACAACCAGGGGTAGGCCATAGTTTGTAATTACAACTTTTTATGTCAAGAGGGGGTGACGGAGGCCCAACACATTAATCGATACCCCAATATCTATCGATTTTGCATAAAAATCAATCGACCTTGCAATAATTGTCACAATTATACCAGTGGAATCAAACTACAAACTTATGGCCCACCTCTGACCACAACCCTCCGCCCCCTTAGAAAAAATGTTCCACAATGTCACTCAGACGAAAGCCCCAATTGGTGCCTCAGAAGTAAAGTACTCCCTGTATTTTTGTTACCACTTCCAACGAAACGCCGAATTAAGTAGGTACCGCAAGCACATCACGTCCGCCTATGCTCAGACAGTCCAATATGTAAGATAGATCGACCCCCTCGATAGTACATACATGAAAAAGCTAACTGTGGGGACCGTTTTTTTGTGCCAAATTAATGCATAATCATCGGAAAGTCGAAAAATTCAACAAACTAATAAAAATTTAAATTGACTTTTTTGTTGGTATGTAAATATGCCATTTTAAATGTCGGTAATTCGTTTGCTTCAAAAAAAAAATAGTTAGAAATACGAATATAACACACAAAGACGATAATTTTTTATGCTGCGAATAGAAATTTCGAAAAATTGTATTTTCCGCCAAAGTGTCCAGGGCCCAGGGCCAGCCCTGTTAAAAATTCATGCCTTATTTCAATGTAAAAATCACAAATAACAACGAAACAAATTCGGGTCGGCCCCATATTTTGCCATGCTTGCTCCCATGGTATGTTGGGGCATAAAAATACATCTTCATTGCTATACAAGTTGACATTTGTTGCCGAATCTTTCTGAAATTTTGCGGGTTCCGGCTCGAAAACTCCCTTTTTATAACCGTACTCACAAACTCCGCCTCCATCCAAGAGAAATTATTTAAGCCCCGCCCACTTAAGGAGGCCGGTGCTAAAAAAAATTATATCTTTTGACCATACTACTATGACGGCATGGGGGGTCTCGCCGCGAATCAAGTGACGGAACTGTTCCCATGTATGCTTTTGACTCTCTCCCTCATTCATTCACTCACCAAGCATTATCTCCCTTCTCGGCCTCCGTCAGCAGCGGCGTCAGTGGCACATTCATCCCCGGGTACTTCCCGGAACTGAACGACTTCTGGAACGTCTCCTGTCGCTGAACAGGTGCAACAATAAATCGACCCCGTTTTCCTCCCACCTCCAGTGCCTCCGCCGCCTCGATCTCGCACAACGCTTCCTCCTGCACGTGCTGAAATCGGCGATTGTGAGGAAAATCGGGTGTTCACGCCCTTACAATGTAGTAAAAATTACCCACAATCTCGAAGAACGTCTCCACTTTCTCCAGCACGGCGCGGAATTCCATCATCTCGTTGAGGTTCTTCTGAAGTTTCTTGAAATTCTGGTTGAACAGGGTGAGGTCCTTTTCCTGCTCGTCTAGCCGAGTCTAAAGCAAGCGATAAGTACGTACAGTACATTTTCTGCTCTGATTCCAAATTGGGGCTGAGACCGATAGATCGCGGCATATCCCGAGCGCGGACTCCAGGTGATTAGTACATCAAGCTTCGGCAAATATTGTTAAAGAAGGAGACCCATAGCAAATTTTTGAAACTTTCAAAAACAGACGAAGACTGTCGCCGAATTGACTCCCGCGGAGGGTTGCCGGTGCGGATTAGGGAAAGCCTAGAAAGGTTAGTGGCGGATATGTATTATTTCCGGTAACTCCATAATTGCGCAAAGCTCCCTTATTTTTTCCCCTCAAGTGGTGTATTTTAGACATTTAATGACGGACCCCTTCATAGGTGGACGTATGGTGCTTGCGGTACCTACGTAATCTGGCGTTTGGTCGGAAATGCCAACAAAAATGGGAGGGAGAACGTTGGCCCCACGAGGCACCATTACGGGCCTTACGCAACGAGCCTCACGAACGCTCCCTGTCCAGCCATGGATCCCTTTCAACCTAAAAAATTGGTTAGGGACCCTAATTAACAAACAATAGGATCGTGACGGCGGCAGAGTAGAACTTTACCCCCCCCCCCATTCAAGAAAAAAACCATTAATCGGAGAGATTTGTCTACTTCTAACGTATGAGTTCGTATTCCAATTTACTGGGAAGAAACGGGAGAGGTAATTTTTCGAAGAGAATCAGATTAAAACACAACTTTTGGCCAAACATTGTCCACGTTTTTCGTATTGGAGAGGACCATTGCCAAATGCCTAAAGCCTAAGCCTAAGTTTTCGAAATTCTAATGCAATCAGAAAAAATTGGGCACATCGTCCACCTTTAATGCACAATTCAGATGTTTTAGCTAAAGTGACCGGGGACTTTAATATTTTTGGTCGGAACCCCATACGTTTATAGCCTATCATAGGTGGGTGAGGCTTTCCCCAGAAAAGGGATTTTTGGCATGAAAAGCCGGACATTTTTCTGTGTTCGCTATTGATTGGGCAATTGTTTTCGGATTTTGGCCCGATGAAACCATTGGAATTGCGAATCAGATAAGGATCCGCACAGGGCGGGCGTGATGCACTGCTCACCCATGTAGCCTATGAGTCACTGTTAAACGAGTTTCGCTTTGCTTTGTTTCAAACTCAATAGCGGCTGGAATAATCGACTGAGAAACTTTAGACGTCGTCATTTTCATTTTAAAGTTTGAGAGGTTAGAAATTGCGTTGTACCCTGAGGGGGGGGGGGAATTGCAATGGAACACATTTTTTATGGAGCGGGCCGGCCGTTTCGAAAAAAAAAATACAAAATGGGGCAAATTTAAGGGCCGGCTCGGGTCAATGTACCGCAGGGGTATATTTTGCTACAGCCCCCCCCCCTAAAAATTGGGCACATCGTCCACCTTTAATGCACAATTCAGATGTTTTAGCTAAAGTGACCGGGGACTTTAATATTTTTGGTCGGAACCCCATACGTTTATAGCCTATCATAGGTGGGTGAGGCTTTCCCCAGAAAAGGGATTTTTGGCATGAAAAGCCGGACATTTTTCTGTGTTCGCTATTGATTGGGCAATTGTTTTCGGATTTTGGCCCGATGAAACCATTGGAATTGCGAATCAGATAAGGATCCGCACAGGGCGGGCGTGATGCACTGCTCACCCATGTAGCCTATGAGTCACTGTTAAACGAGTTTCGCTTTGCTTTGTTTCAAACTCAATAGCGGCTGGAATAATCGACTGAGAAACTTTAGACGTCGTCATTTTCATTTTAAAGTTTGAGAGGTTAGAAATTGCGTTGTACCCTGAGGGGGGGGGGGGGGGGGAATTGCAATGGAACACATTTTTTATGGAGCGGGCCGGCCGTTTCGAAAAAAAAAATACAAAATGGGGCAAATTTAAGGGCCGGCTCGGGTCAATGTACCGCAGGGGTATATTTTGCTACAGCCCCCCCCCCCTAAAAATTGGGCACATCGTCCACCTTTAATGCACAATTCAGATGTTTTAGCTAAAGTGACCGGGGACTTTAATATTTTTGGTCGGAACCCCATACGTTTATAGCCTATCATAGGTGGGTGAGGCTTTCCCCAGAAAAGGGATTTTTGGCATGAAAAGCCGGACATTTTTCTGTGTTCGCTATTGATTGGGCAATTGTTTTCGGATTTTGGCCCGATGAAACCATTGGAATTGCGAATCAGATAAGGATCCGCACAGGGCGGGCGTGATGCACTGCTCACCCATGTAGCCTATGAGTCACTGTTAAACGAGTTTCGCTTTGCTTTGTTTCAAACTCAATAGCGGCTGGAATAATCGACTGAGAAACTTTAGACGTCGTCATTTTCATTTTAAAGTTTGAGAGGTTAGAAATTGCGTTGTACCCTGAGGGGGGGGGGGGAATTGCAATGGAACACATTTTTTATGGAGCGGGCCGGCCGTTTCGAAAAAAAAAAAAAACAAAATGGGGCAAATTTAAGGGCCGGCTCGGGTCAATGTACCGCAGGGGTATATTTTGCTACAGCCCCCCCCCCCCCCTATTAGAAAAAAAAACTTCAATATTTGCGGCGGGAAAAAATTGGGTAAAATTCAAATTGCAAGTATACCTCATACACGCCAAAAAGTATTTTATATACGACGGAGGTATCGCTAAAGTCCCTCAAGTGCCATTTTTAACGGGCGGGGTCTCGCCACGAACCACGCGACGGAGATGTGCCCCGGTTTGGTATGCCTTCACTCCGGAAAAAACCTCCTCGCAATTCAATGCGCCCGTATGCGTTGTCAAATAAAAACCCCACATTCAACTGGTGGATTTCCTGAGAAGTCGGAATGGCTGCGTTCTCTATGTCCGTCGCCGGGGGCTCCATTTTGACGGGAGGCACACAATCGGCGACCTGCTGCCTCAAATACCCTGAAAATTGCTATTTTCTCGTAACAATAGTGCCTCCTACTCAATTTCCTGACAACTTCTTCGCATCTCCTCGTGTCCCTGATAAAATAGCGCTGGAAGATGTTCTTTGACTGGTTGAGCTGAAAAATTGGGCTTTAGAGAGAGAGAGAGAGAGAGAGAGAGAGAGAGATACGTAAATGAACTTTTTAACCGTTGCCCATCAAAAAAAGCCCCACAGATTTACCCAAACCAGTTGAGTGTAACAACCACTGACGTCTTTTATGGGATAGACGTACTACAAAAAGCCACCACTCGTGACAGCTAAATCAACCGGCAGATCGAAAGTTTTCCTTGAAAATGTTGCACGCGCGGGGTGTGACTTCATCCCATCCGTCATCGATGATTTATGAAGGGAAGTGGCGGTGTCTTTTGAGGTGATCCTCGAATCAGAGCTCGAAAAAATGCAGGTCATGATTGGACAAGACGAACAGAATGCCATGTTCCCAGATGGTACCCACCCTTAATTTTGGGGCTTATGGGTTATCGCGACCTTATCTTCAGGAAGTACTCTCCGAATCTGATAGAAAAGTAGTAGATAACAACGGTGACCAATTGAATTTTCTCAGTGATGTTATGCGGGAAAACCCGCAAAGGGTTGAAAAAATAAAAACAACCAAAAAACTAGCGCAGGATTGTATTCATTCCGAAACACACAGAAAACAAGAACAGTAAAGAGTTAGGTGTGTAGCGCCGAGAAATATTTCTCAATCACTTATACCGTTCATAGGCGAACGTCAGATACGTGTGGTACCTACGCAAATCGGCGTTTGGTTGAAAATGAAACCAAAACATTTAAGCGAGGACGTTCATAGGCGAACGCAAGAACGGGCCGGGCCGTAATTTGGAAAATTACGGGCCCGTGAGAACCCCGGAGGCTTACGTTGCCTCCAGGGTTCTCACGGGCCGGGCCGGGTCATTTAGAAACATCCATTTCGGTCCGGCCCGTTTACCCTGGACCACCCAGTCAGATTGCCACGAACCATGTTCGATACTGATCGGTGGGATTCATTTTTGTACAATTAATAATGACTTGTTTATATTTTTAGTAAGAAACATTATAAAAGCGATTAAAAAATTATTGTATCGAAAAATTTATAAATTTATTTTTCATACCCGGGCCGGCCGTCCCAAAAAAATTTCTCGGCCCGGCGAGAACCCCGGTTGGCTCAGAGGCACCATGTGGGGAGCAATCATGAAAAGGTACCGGACTGGCTCGTGAATTTTTCACGCCCGGCCCTAAATTTTGCCATGATTGGTGGAGAGATTATGCATCGAGCCCCCCCCCCCCCCAAACGATCCCTGTCATAACAACGTGAGGTTGGCGCAAAATTAACAAGAGGCGCCGCGGCCCAGATTCCGTAGCTAACTTTTGTCACCCGCACCTTGACAAAACCAACTTTAGGAAAACTGGGTTTGGGTGGGTTCTTATGTTAAAGCCTCTGAAATCATGTCAAATCTAAGTCAAGCTTTGGTTTCAGAAATATGAGAGAGAGAGAGAGACCCACATCATTAAACTGTACGACGCCGGCGCGTCCAACCTCCGCCACACACTCGTATGCGTTCTCTTTGGGGATGATCAGCTCGACGAGCTCCATCTGCTCACTGCGGAGAAGGGAAGTCATCGTCTCCCCTTGTAGTGCGATTCTCTGAAAATTTATTCATTAAGATTCGTAATTTACGAAAGAAACAACAATTCTGGGACAGTGGAGAGGTAAAATAGCCTAGTTGGCTCCCAAAAAAAAAAAACAGAAAAGCTTTCATATCCTACCTTCTTGGCTACACTGTTGGTGGATGGCGTAAGAGCGGTCGAAGTGGCTGAATCGGTGCGCGGAAAAATCTCAGAGAGATCAATGAGATCGCCGCTGGGCTCGCTCCGAGGAACCTCTAGATCTAAGTAGGGGCTGGTCGAGAACGAAGGAACTGAAAAGCCAAAAATTTTTGAATTCTGAGATTTCACGGGCCGGCCCGGATGGCATATTTGGGTGGAATATTTAGCCACAACCAAGCATGTCAACGAGCCAGCCCGCTCCCCAATATTTCACGGCCCTCGTAAAAAAAAATTTCTACACGTGTTTTTTCAAGAATTTTTGCAAGTAAGTTGTGCAATTATTTAACCGAACACACTAAAAAATTTGCAATAAAAACTATTTGTTGCTTCGCATCCGAATGACATTAAAAAGCCTTGTTAATTTGCGAGAATCACAACATACACCCGCTGTCACAATCGTTTGCGAAGAGAAACTGTCGGAACAGGTTCACCAATCAGTTCAAATGCGGCTTTAAATGAGTCATTATGTCGTTCTAAAGTTTGAAAAACGAAGAAATTGTCAGTTCCGTCGAATTAAAGACAGACACATGCTGGGTATCGCCAACTACTGCAAATTGCAAAATAGAAACATGTTTGAAACATCCTTTTCAGGATCAAAAATCTTCAAATTTGCAGCGAGCAAGGAAACATCAATTACAACAACAAGTCGCATTTGATAAAAATTTATAAATTTGGAAAACAAAACCTAAGGTGGGTATGTTCGGGTACGAAAATTCCATGTTCAGGGCGGGGTTCTCACAGGCCGGGTCGGGCCATTTCGAAATTTCGGACATCCCAGTCAGACCCGTTCGGAACGTTTACCTTGGACCACCCAGTCAGATTGCCACCCACACGACCAGGGTTCGATCCCGGTCGGTGACATTCTTTTTTCTACGAGGCCGAGCTCGGCCGAGAAAATTTTGGAAACGGGCGGGCCGATTTCTACATTGAAATAAGATATAAAAATTTGGTCGGAACGGGACATGAATGGGATCGGGTCGGCCCGCTGCCATAATTGCACTTCGCAATATTTACTTCGGCCGAATTTGCTGTGTACACGGCGTGATTATTCTACCTTTCACTATTTACTCTAGGAACAACATCAAAACATCGGCACGTTGTAACAGATAAGTTTTGGCAACGAATATGATTAAATTGTACAAACTGTCAAGAGTTGATCCCACTAGGGGATCTTCATATTTGCAAAACTGTTATTTGAAGAAATTTAAAAATCCATGAATAAATTCTTTTTTACATTTAAAAATTTCGTTTTTCATTTACGACCTGGACAGGGCGGGCCCAAAAATTCCTCGACAGGGCCCGTGATTCAAAACCCATCAGAGCCTGCCACAAACCTGAAGGTGGTCCTGTGCAGAAAATGCCCTGCAATCGATTCCTGATGCCGGAGAAGAACCTCGGTCGCGAAAACTGGAAAGGATTATTGAAGGTGGCAGACACAGATTGTCTCCGTAATCGGCGTGATTGTAAATAATAACTGTGTGTGAAGAGGGGTCGAAGAATGAGAGGAGGGGAGAGAGAAAGGCCAACACAACTGATACGCGCGACGGAAACTTTTCTCGCCGCTGAAGGACACAATAAGTCACAGGGAAACAGCCACCCTGCCGCAATACAGTCGCCGCGATATCAATCATCCACCAGGGGCACCGGAGGACTACCTGCGTCACAACCAGCGCTTCCACAGGCGAAAAAAAAATGAACGGCGGTGGTTGCGAGAATGGAGAATCTCACGGGATTCTACAGAACTCACGATAATCAGCCGCGACTCGGCTGTGACGCGAAAGGGTAGATCATAGAAAACATTGAAAACTTTCTGTTAAGAGGGTCACGCCAAACGAAATTGTTCCTTGGGAGACTTGCGCTATACGTCGAATGTGCAATGTGGGAGTAGCGCAAAAGAAACCAACGGGTCGCTCAGCATCAGTAAAAAAATACAGTGCATATTGCGATTTGCAATCCTTGTCTGTGTGCTTACGGGCGTCAGTTAAATTTGACCAGGTCCCATAGGTGGTCAGTAGGTCACGCCTGCCGACCCGGATCCACAACCGAATTCAAATTTTGATGGTTTCATCAGGCGAAAAATCGAAGAAAATTTTCTATTTAAAAACACGTGTTAAAACACGATTTGGTGGTAATAATTAAGGACTTATTTTCAAAAGGAGGTTTGCGTAAGAGTTTACATAGATTTTGCGCAAAAAGGTTGCTGCCTATGCAAATACTACCCTGAATGTTTCTGAAAGACGGGGCTGCACAGAACTTCAACGTAAACGCACGACGTTCACCGGAAGCCTGAATGTGCGAAACCGCAGTTTGTGGGTCCCCTTGCCCGAGCAAGGGCTAACACTACATACCCTACGACCAGCTGAGACAGCGAAAGATTTTGAGCTTGGTTTGAAACAGACAACCAATGAAGCAAGAACTAAGTTAATTTACGCCATCATGATACACTCCCGAATTAGGACAAATTTAATTTATTTTAATTTAAATTTTGGACAAAAAAAAAGTATACAAAATCAAAAACTAAGCAAGGAAAATGAAGTAGCACCTGATCCAGTGCGAATATGCAGATCGTCACACGCTTTGTAGCGGCGGATGAAGTTTTCGTGGCAGGACCCGACTAACGGTGCAAACGCTTCAAAAGGCAACGTCAGCTTTGCCAACCGAATTACTCCGAAATTTATATATATCGCTAGGGTAAATTTGTACATAATACGATGTAACAAACCGCTGGCCGAAACCCCAGAAAGCTGCCAACCGAATTACGCCCTGTAAGTGACACGTAATATGGGATTTCTCGCCTTGGGGGAAATCACGGGTTTTCTCCTATTCAAACCTAGCAATTCGGTTGGCGACTGTTAAATACTTTCGGCCATTGCTTTGATGTTTTTAAATTGTTTTATTAGAACTCAGGAAGTGCCAAAATATATTTCAATTCGGTTTGCAATTGGAAAATTAATTTCAGATACGGTATGCCAAAAGTTGTTCCCGCATTTTCCACTTCACGCTTCGGAGTTTTAATGAGGGAAATGATCTCCCGTGCCTTTTCTTTATTTTTAGTGTTTTCATTTGTAAATCTCATCATTTTTAATGTAAAACCTGAAAAAAAAATCCATTACCAAACCGAAATTTTTCGCCCCCCGATCCAAAAAATTTCCTTTTCCACGACCGAATTACCAAAGCCCCTTTCACGCCGGGGGAAGCCTAGTACACCTATGCCAGGTCCCCCAATCAGCCACGGGCTCAAAGTTTTCGATATAATCTAAACGAACCCCCTTTTGTAATAAATGTGGCACTTCGTTGGTGCTCTGCCGTAATTCGGGTCAGCCGGGTGTCAAAAAGGACTGTAATGAGGTCATTATGATCATTAATGCACCCTCCCTTTGTAATAAAAGCTTGAAATAGCCAATGACTGTCCCCCAATCATAGCTGGACAAGAGGTGCTAGGGGTACCACGTTTGGGTTGAAATGCTAACAAAAAAAAAATTAAGGGCGGCTTACGTTGCTCGCGAGGCACCATTTGGGGGGCTTACGCATCAAGCCCCCAAAGCCCGTCCACTTATCGTCCTCAGCGTAAGAGTCCCGCCGGGGTTCTCACGGGCCGGGCCATTTTCAAAATTTTGGTCGGCCCGGCCCGTTCGGCCCGTTTTCCTTGGACCACCCAGTTAGACTGCCGCCCACACGACCAGGGTTCGGTCCCGGTCGGTGACATTCTTTTTTGTACGACTAATATTGACTTATAGTTGCCGCCAAACGGGCATCATTCCAATTTGTGCCTTCATTCTCTGTTGATATTACGATTTTATGCTAATATATCATCAACAGAGAATACTGGAACGAAATATGATAGTAACAAGCACTATTAAGTAATTTAAAACAGTTTAAAAAATTATTGTACCGATTTATAGAAAAAAATTTTAATAAACGGGCCGACCGGGCCGGGCTGTCCCAAAAAACCCCTCAGACCGGCCCGGGCTGGCCCGTCATTTGAGAACCCCGCGGGAGACCATAGGTGGACATGAGGTGCATGTGGTGAATACGTAATTCGGCGTTTCATTGAAAATTCGAATGAATTGTAAAGTGGGGGCTTGCTTTGCCTCCGAAGTATCATTTGGGGCATACATGGTCAACCTACCACAGGGGTGTATTTTGCGACGGCCCCCTCCCTTTACAAAAAATGGGTATATGTCAAATTGCGGCACCCCCACAACCGCGGTTCGCGGAGGTTGGCCAAGTATGTTTGGGAGGGGGGGGGTTAACGCATCGAGCCCCCCAAACCTATCCAGCCATGCGAATGACGAGGAACGCAAGCGAGAAATTGAAAATTCTGGACCAGGGATCCACATAAATCCTTCGTTACCAGACTTCTGTTCCGACGATGCGCAATATATGCCAGAAAATCCGGGAAACAACCAATTAACTTTTGTGAGCCTTTTCTTTTCGCACTAAACGAGCCAAAAACGCAGAATGCACCAACCGGCTTTCACACATGCTTTTTTTAATCCCTTTCGAACAAGAACACACAACTTTTCTAATCCACATGAGTCCCGCATAGGAACCAGCTGTCTGCCGCAGAAATACACCGCTTTTTCACATTTTCCCGGTCAATCCTCAAGTGTAAACATGAAAACTTACATACGAACTGTAGAGAAAGTGGTATCCCTGGCTGTTCTCTCGGTCGTCGTCGTCATTTCTAGGAAAGAAGTCGCTGGATCGATCCCGGAGGCTGTCGAGGAGTGGGGCGGAGGAGGACTGCGACTGGGGCGAAATATCCAAGCCATCCGAGTAGCGGATACTGAAAATATCGATTTTGTGCGAAAATACAAAGTAAATATCAATTTTGTGAGGAAATACAAAGAAAACCCGATAATCTCCCATAAATACGTATCAGATATCCGTATGGAAAAGTTAAACTCCAAAAATGGAAACCTAACGCATAAGCATGTGGCATTTTACAGCGGGACAGACTGCAATAAAAGAGATCCTGGTTAAAGGACTGCTTTTAAATTGGAAAAGTGCCAAATTCCAATACAGTATATAAAATTGTATGTAAAACGAGTCCAAGTTAAAGAAATTTATATGTTCTAAACGAGACCTATTTCGAAAATACCACCGTTTAACCGGAATCATCTTTGAAGTCTTTTCCGATATGTTTCCGTGAATTTCGAATAGAAAACACAACGTGCCGTCAAAGAGAAACATGCGGCAGCTTAAAGGACTGTCTAGACAAGGTTTCAAACACTAGACAGCCCTTTAAAGAAAACCTGCGACTCTTGGCTATTTATGAAAACTTGAGAACAGAAAAAAAACAAATAAAAGTTCAAATAAACTTAAATCTACGAGATCCACACATAAATCAAACTACTAAAATCACCTCAGCCTAGACTTGGGAGGTAAATGCCCCAAAAATAGAGGACTTGGAGGGAGTGCGGTACAATTTTCGTAAAACTTAACGTGGATTAAAGAGTGAAAGTAAAAAACCCTACTTTTGGCGCCAAACGTTAAGAATGGATAGCTTTTGTTAGACAAAAAAAGCGAACCAACCGCCTGTCCGGGGGCGAGATAATGGAATGAAGGAATGGGCGCGTAACCGCAATCGCATTTCCACGCTACTTTATGCAAAAATTCAAGTTTCCTAATAGAAAAGCGCAAATTTCTGCGTACAAATACATATCTGCCCGAAAAAAAAACAAATTGGCGTTTTTAGCGTCACGGCGGCGCCTTTGACAGCCCTTTTTCGCGTTCATGTGAATCAAACTCAGCTTTTCAATACAATTTGTTTAGTTGTTTGACCATAATTTTGTATATTTCTTCGTCTTCTCAGAAAATTGGACAAAGCCTTGATCAGGCCGTGACAGATTTTCGGCTATGTGGCGGAGACCGACCGCACCAAAGTCAGAACAATAACACTTCAAATGACTCTAGCCATTTATCCACTTCCATAGTACTCCGATTGGTCCATAGAAATCCGATAAATCAATTGTAATCACCTGATACTGGGTCCCAAGGTGAAAATGACCCGACCCGAATCTGAGAGGCCAGACGGGGAATTTCCACTATCCTGCGGGCTTTCCTCCAGAGACACGTCTTCCCATCTAAAATCACAGTCATATTACAGTAAAATAGAAAATGAATGAACAAGATTATCAGATAAAAACAGTACCTGGCAGGCGGCTGGCGCTCCCGAGGGGAAAAGGCGAGGTTGTCGAAGGACACGCCGTGGCCCCCTCGTAGGTTCATACCTAAATAGACAGAAATTATTAAAACGTGCGAACAAATCAGTATTTAAAGAAATCATAGCAGAAATCATGGATTTAAAGGCCCTTGAAACTAGTGGCAAAAACTTGATTTTCAACCTGGAACCCCCGAAGAAAATGAACTAGAGTAATTAGAATAACAGAAATAATCTAAACAATAAATTTAAATACAATAAAAAACGACAAACGCGGCAGTTTCCCCCGAAAAATGACAACTCTGCGTGACCGTATACGCACAAACACCGGGTTTGTACGCATCGGGAATGCCCTTTCAGATGCGTACATAGACCGTTCTGATGCGTACATTTATGCGCATTTACCCGCGTATGGCGCGTATCCTTGAGTACATTGTACGCGTCAGAACGAGAGCTTACGCACAGATACGCACAATCACGATTCGCATTAGGTCATTACCCTATCCTTGGAGCACCTTTACCACCCTCTTTGGAATATCCCTGGACCAAAATATTATCATTAAAATATTTATTTATCACATAAATAAAACAAACAAAATATACACACAAACAAAATATACAAATAAGACATTAAATTAAAAATACGAAAGGCGACAGCTTGGACTGATGACGCGGCGATGACCTCGTGGCTTGCTTCTGCAGCTTGTCCCATCGACCATCTTCGTACCGCGAACCTTAATTAAAACATGAATTAACTACAAGTGGATAAAATAAGCAATACAGACATAAAGAACTCCCCGTAAGATTCATCCAGTACGCAGTAGTTCACAGCTGGCTCGGGGGGCGTCGTTCCTGTTCAAATAGTTCACTGAAAATACAAAATAAAAAGATACAAAATACAATAAAACTCAACAATAGTTACACACTAACATTAAAATAAAAACTTTAAAAAATAAAATGAAATTTAAGAAAAATCTGAGCACTTGAGCACAGAGTCCTCGCTCGAATTCTTCCCGGGACCATTTGTACTCCAGTATACGCATCCGCATACAGAAGTATTTGTGCGTAACCATCCGTATTTGGGCGTATCTAGTGTATACGCACAAATACGACTAATTTTTAGGCGTATTTGTACGTATCTTCCGCATTTTTGCGTACGATGCAGGGAAACCCGTATATGATGCGTATAGATAGGTGTATGATGCGTACCATCAGGGATTGTGAGTATTTTTGAGTACAAACCCGGTGTTTGTGCGTATATGGTCACGCAGAGAATTTCGAAAACAATTTCGGAAATACAGTAATCCCCACCATTTTCCGTGAAGCCGAAAATGTTGTACGTAAATACGGAATGGGGATGAAAAATCATTATTGCGTGTATTCGTCGATTGATTTTGCATTTAAACCTGTTGAGATTGACCTACCGATAAAAAACTATACTGTTCTCGCAGTAACTGATCTTGAATTGACCAATGCTGTCTTATTCAGCTTTTTCTGGTAGATAGCGGTAACGAACGAGCCTTGTCGAACCCCCCCCCCCCTCTTAACACCGTTTTGTACCTCCCCTTTCTGTTTGTCTCTGATTCTCTGTCTCTCTGTCTCTTTGTCTCTCTGTCTCTCTGTCTCTCTGTCTCTCTGTCTCTCCGTCCCTCTGTCTCTCTGTCTCTTTGTCTCTCTGTATATCTGTCTCTCTGTCTCTTTAATTACTCACTTCACACACTTGTTCACTCACTCACTCGCGAGAGAGAGAGAAAGAAAGAGGAAGAGAGAGAGAGAGAGAGAGAGAGAGTCTAAAAATCAATCTTCCCAATTTGACTTTTATATTTTTCTTAAACCGAATCCCAAGTTTCACAAACTTCAAATTCTCTCGCGCAGGTCATCGAATCAATTTTGTTTTTCGCGATTCGCTGTTAGCGGAGGGCGTTTCGAGTGCCACTGGAACCTGTGACTAAAAAGCGGCTACTAGTTTCTCGGCCTAGAGAGTGTGTGACCCAGGAGACGCAGACAGTCGAGAGTAGCCGAAAAAGGCTTCCGAAATGTCCGAAGAGAGCGAGGTAATCGTTTAAAAGGAAGGCAACACGGTGAGAAGTCAGGCGACAGTCTCCCACCTTCCGAGGTCAGTTTTCTAAACTCTCTCTATTGGACGAAAATCCCCTCAAAACTCTAAAAGAAATAGTTTTTGCTTTCCAAAAAGCCATTCCGCTTTGAACAGTTTGTTATAAGCAGACTAGTCGCGTCACAGCGTCACCTAAAAATTAATATCCTAAGGAAAATCTGGGTTGTTTGGCCCCGGCTACTGTAGTTTTCCATTAACTGTATTTTTGAGTAATGTAGTCTTCCAATTACTGTAGTCTTCTGGTTACTGTAGTTTTCAGGATACTGTAGATTTCCGATTACTGTAGTTTTCTGATCACTGCAGTTGTCCTATTACTGTAGTTTCTTTACTAGAGAAGTTACAGATTACTGTAATTTCCAGATACTGTAGTTTTACGGCTACTTTAGTTTACTGTAGGTTTCCAATTACTGTAGTTTTCCGAGTACTGTAGTTTTCAAGTTTTTGTAGGTTTCCGATTACTGTAATTTTCAGGTTGCTGTAGTTTTCCAATTACTGTAGTCTTCCGGTTGCTGTAGTTTTCTGATTACTGCAATCTTCCGGTTGCTGTAGTTTTCAGATTACTGTAGTTTTTCTATTACTGTAATGTTCAAGTTACTCTAGGTTTCCGATTACTGTATCTTTTCGACTATTATAGTTTTCGGTTTATTGTAGTATTCAGGTTACTGTTGTTTTCCGCTTACTGTAGTTTTCGAACTATTGTAATTTTCAAATTACTGTAGTTTTTCGACAACTCTAGTTTTCAAATTACTGTAGTTTTTCGACAACTTTAGTTTTCCGATTACTGTAGTTTTCAGGTTACTGTAATTTTCCTATTATTGTATTGTTCCTCTTACTGGGTAACTGTAGTTCCAAGGGTACTGTTTATTTCCAATTATGGTATTTTTTGACTACTGTAGCTTTGTGATTACTATAGTTTTCTGATTACGGTAGTTTTCTGAATACTGTAGCCTATCTCCAAGTGACCAAGGTCCAGCTCAACCGCCCGCTGTTTACAAGGCTGAGACCTATTCAGGACCACCATTGTGCGATTTTTGGAAAAGTAAAAGCTTAATTCGAACTTTTTACAAGTGACGTTGGTTTTTTGGTTTTCGACTTTTCAAAATAAAACTCAACCCCTATAAGTTTTCGGTATAAAATGGCTGAAATCTTGTTTGAAAATTGAATTTAAGATTTTGAAATTAAATTTTCAGGGAATGTCGGCAAAAATGCTCGTGGCTACGGCCAGTGCGCTCAGCGGAGTTGCCATCGTAGTTTCTTTGATCAGCGTTGGTCTCATCTTCAATGACATCAACAACTTCTACGATGACGTCATGGAGGACATGAAGGAGTTCCAGGATCTGGCCAACGGGGCCTGGCACTCCATGGCCCGGGCTAGCCCGGCCACTAAGGGAGTCAACCCCTTCTTCACCATCGGCAGGAACAAGCGTCAGGCTCAGTGCAACTGCGGACCCCAGGCATCGAACTGCCCTGCAGGTCCCCCTGGACCCCCCGGACAGCCCGGAGCTAGGGGACTCGACGGACCTTCGGGCCAGCCCGGCCAGCGCGGAACCAACGGCATTAGCATCACTTCCACTAAGGCTGGAGGCTGCATCGCCTGCCCTGTGGGACCCCCTGGACCTCCCGGACCTCCCGGAGCTGCTGGTGGCAAGGGACCCGACGGACAGCCTGGTTCTTCTGGAGGCTACGGACCCAAGGTGGGCCGTCCTGGACCCCCCGGACCCCCTGGAGACGCGGGAACTCCTGGACACCCTGGAGGCCCTGGACAGCCTGGAAAGGCCGGAGCCCCGGGAACCAAGTCGAGGGGACTTCCCGGACCTTCCGGAGCCCCTGGACAGGCTGGACCTGCGGGCCAGCCCGGAGCCCCTGGACATGGTGGACCGGGTCAGCCCGGACCTCCCGGACCCCCTGGACCCAACGGACATCCCGGAACTCCTGGAGGCGATGGACAGCCTGGACTGCCCGGACAGGCCGGAACCCCCGGATCCGATGGTAAAATGATCAATTTTTCTATTGAAAAATGTTATTTTCAGCCCAGTACTGTCCTTGCCCTCCTCGTGCTGGTGCTCTTCTCCACTCCGCTGGAGTCGTCGGCAGGAAGGCTGCCAAGAGCCGCGTCGTAGCCGCTCGCCGTGTGGCCAAGAAGCGCCGTGTTGCTGCCAAGCACGTCGTTGCTTAAGCCACGAGGCTCTGGAAATCGTAGTTATAAAAACTTTAGCAAATCACACATGTTGCTACTAAAACTGGAGGAAAACAGAGAAGTAGCCTAAATTCCTACCATAACGACCTGTAGCTTAGAGGTAAATGTTGGCACTGTAGTTACGATGTAGTTATGGCGCGCGACTATAAAGCATAGCGGCCGAGCGGCACATTTTTGTAAAAACCGGCACATACAAAAGTTCTTTTGATTATGAAACCGTGGGATTTGAAAAGGGTTTTTTGACATACTAAGGCAGGTGGGAACAAAAGTAGAAGTAAAATGTAACAGATAAACTTTAATAAAACTCTGATCAGTGATGTTGTCGCGGTCCTTTTGCAGTTGGCGATTGAAGTGAAGGCATGTTCGGGAGACCAGGCACGTGAAAGCTGTCGTGAAAGTGTATGTGACCTGGTCTGACCTGAAACTGTGCGGTTGATTAATAATGGTACGTATCAGTTGATACATAAAAAGACAAGGAAAGGTCAACATGAACAATTAACACGTAAATACAACACACACAATCACACTCACGCACTCACACACTCACACACTCACACACTCACACACTCACACACTCACACACTCACACACTCACACACTCACACACTCACACACTCACACACTCACACACTCACACACTCACACACTCACACACTCACACACTCACACACTCACACACTCACACACTCACACACTCACACACTCACACACTCACACACTCACACACTCACACACTCACACACTCACACACTCACACACTCACACACAAGTCTACTCTTTTTAGTCTAAGTCAACATGAACAAATAAACACGTAAAGACGACACACATACACAAACATACACACGCACACGCACACATATGTTCTTACCAAGTGTGGTGGTGCGACAGGAGCAGCCGGTAACCGCTGAACGTCTAATTGAAGAATGTTCACATTCGGTTTTGACGGCGTGCCCCCTTGATAAAGCGGAGTCGGCGGTTTCAAAAAGGAGTAACTGGGCACTAGCTCAAGCTTATCGTCGCTCGGGCCTTCATCCTGGAAAAATATATTTGAAACATCGTTAAAATCGACGGTTACCGGTCCCTCTTCTCTCCAAATCGCTGGCCATTGGGCTCTCGTTGGCGGTCGTCGCTCTTTGGCTTCTTCGAACAATTTTTCTATGTGAGCGTAGCCGTGGAGCAGCTTTTTGGAAGATTCGACGCCAAGCTTGCCAACGATTGTAACGACCTGAAATGTTTGTCTTTACGTCTTTATGTCTCGTCTCTCTGTCTCTCTAACTCTCTGTCTCTCTATTTCTCTGTCTCTCTGTATCTCTGTCTCTCTGTCTTTTTGTTTATCTGTCCCTCTGTCCCTCTGTCTCTCTGTCTCTCTGTCTCTCTGTCTCTCTGTCTCTTTGTCTCTCTGTCTCTCTGTCTCTCTGTCTCTCTGTCTCTCTGTCTCTCTGTCTCTCTGTCTCTCTGTCTCTCTGTCTCTCTGTCTTTCTGTCTCTCTGTCTCTCTGTATCTCTGTCTCCCTGTCTCTCTGTCCCTCTGTCCCTCTGTCTCTCTGTCTCCCTGTCTCTCTGTCTCTCTGTCTCTCTGTCTCTCTGTCTCTCTGTCTCTCTGTCTATCTGTCTCTCTGTCTTTCTGTCTCTCTGTCTCTCTGTATCTCTGTCTCCCTGTCTCTCTGTCTCCCTGTCTCTCTGTCTCTCTGTCTCTCTGTCCCTCTGTTTCTCTGTCTCTCTGTCTCTTTGTCTCTTTGTCTCTCTGTCTCTATGTCTTTATGTATTTATGTCTCTCGGTCTCTGTCTCTCAACTCACCTTGTGCCCAATCAATTTCCAATTCTTTAACGCCTGTCTCCGTTCCTGCCTCTTTGAAAGTTGTGTCATTTTCACCACCATCAATCCTCTGTCATCACCACTAAAGTATTTATTTTGGTTTTTTACTAAATTAAATAATCTCACCCTTCTTTCAAATTTATACTATAGTTGAGCATGTGCGTCGCAAGTACTCTAGGGTCGAGTGATCGTTCCAGGTTCATAATAATTTGGGCGTACTGAAATCGCACTTCGACACAAAATACAAAGTACAACTTGCCTGTTGTCTCCAGGCTTTCTCTGCCCTTTCGATTACAGTGGTGTAGGTGTTACCCATCATAGCGATGAGGATGTTTATCATCATCACGGGCATGGTTAACATGTAAAGTACAAACAGCATTTTTGTAAAGAGTTCGTAGTTTGTACATTGGAGTTCTTCGTACTGAAATATTATCGATTTGTCCTTGACTCGGTTTCGTAAACTCACGTCGTATCCTCCCAAACTTGCTCGGAAGAGACTAATCAATGTCTCAAATGTGTCCTGATAGGTGAAGATTGTATATCCTTCTATGGTACATTTTTTATCTTTACTTGCATCGGTGAGTGGAATGTTTTGCTTTGCAGGAATGTCTTTTCCCAAAAAGGTGAATACTGAAAATCTATAATTAGAAGACGTCTGTATGTATGTCTGTGTGTGTATATCCAACCTCTCTCTCTTAACCTGAGGGGCTCATCTTTGAATATGTTTGTACTCCATACCCCTCGCCCAGCGAGCTTAAATTGTCTGCGTCTCCATGTTTCGCACGCTCATTAGCTCGTTAGATGCGCAGGTTCATTATAACTCATAGGTCCATGAGCAAAGACTATAGGCAAAGGTAGGTCACAGATCAAATCCCACCTTATGGTCTCGAAGCGAACGCGAAGCCGTAGAAATTACGTTTTTGGGCGTATTTTCAACTCAATGGCTACCAAACGGGTCCATTTTTCAATATGTTTCTAGCTAAGGCAATAGTTCGTGGCCAAAAAATCAAGCATGGGTCTCGAAGCGATCACGCGCCATATTTTCAAAACTGCAATTTTAGGCCCCCATTGGTTCAATTTATTGGATGACATCACTATGACGTCACTATGTGTCCACTTGGCCTCTTCCTACTCTGGAGGGATGGCTCCGTTGGCCTCGAGTCAAAAACCTAACAAAAGAAAATTTTATGTTAACATAATAAAAAGTTGTTCCCAACCTAGTCCTTCTGGCCTCTCTCTACACCCGAGGGTTAGTCCCTATGATTTTTCTTTACCTCTGATGGTTGGCCCCTTTGGCCTCTTTGGTATGTCCCCCCCCCCCCCTAGCGGCCGCTGGTAATCTCCTTATATAACAAAACGCTATGGTGTGTGTGTGTGTTGTCTATCAGCGTAGGTACACGCGTTCATTTCCCCCGAAGGGGAGGTGAAGGTCGGCCGTAGGCCGAGTTAAACGTACTCCACGTCACTTTCACGGCCGAAGGCCGAATAATGAGTGGCCGTAGGCCACGAAAGTAGCGGCCGCAGGCCGCAAGCCAGGAGGGTGCGCGCCGTAGGCGCGCGTACCCGACTGGTATTCATAAAGTACCACTGTACTCCTTACCTATAGAAAACGGAACCAGGAAGATTGAAGCAATCAATACGAATTTGAAAAGGTCTCCGATGATCATACTGTAGATCATTTGTACAAAGGGACCAGTGAGCTTGAAGGTTCTGAAACGATGGTAAAACTTAGATTAGAGGTTAAAAAGGTGAGGTGAGGTAAGGTGAGGCTAAGGACCCCAGCCGGCCCCCTTTTTTCGCTGCTGCAATTTCTGAGCAACCCATTCAAACATACATCAAAACAACTTTATTTGTTTAAAAAAAAGGAAAAGACAGAGAATTGGTTTCACTATTAGTCGTGAAAGCCCGCATTTTGTATAAAAAATTGAAAAGTTGCTTCAAAAGAGAAAAAAGGAGTTTTGATTACCAATTTTTGGTAAATTCCGCTAGAGTTTTTGATAAAATCAGACATTTGAAGCCATTTCCAACTTTTTGCATTATCAGCTCGTTTTCAAAACCAATATGATTTTCGGAAACCAGCAGTTCTTTGTTTTTACGATTTTCACTCGGAATTAGGCAGCATGTGCGCGCCAATCGCAATTGGCAGACTTCCAAAAATAAACCTTCTGAAATTTTGGCCGGAAAAGCTCTTTTCTGAAGTTTACCTGTGTTTTTTTATAAATAATATTTAAAGAAAACGTTAAAAAACGATTTTCCGACGTAAAACATA
Source organism: Oscheius myriophilus (assembly GCA_964057215.1). Classification (NCBI taxonomy): domain Eukaryota; kingdom Metazoa; phylum Nematoda; class Chromadorea; order Rhabditida; family Rhabditidae; genus Oscheius; species Oscheius myriophilus. The sequence continues at coordinate 19,065,172 of OZ059905.1, forward strand.
GGAAATGCAAAAACTAACGAACACTTGCATGGTTTGTGAGCACCTAGGCAGTTTAAAACATGTGGTTACCTGGTATTGGTCAATATGAAAAGATTTTTCAACTCAGATTCATTGAATTCTTGCTATTTTGACTTGTTTTGTGCAGCAATAAGGCGATTTCAACCAAAAATGTAGTGACGGCTGCTCGCGACAGGCGCCGGAAGTGGGCGTGGCCTCGCTGCGGCAACGGCTGACAGAGCGATTTTCAAATTCCGATAACTCGGCTCAACGCAGACCAAAATTCATTTTTCAAAAAAGATTTCTTAATTAGAACCGAACTAATTAGGCAATGCTAAACTCCGTTTAAATCAAAAATATTGTGGCGCCAAGGTGACGTCACTTGAAGTGAGGTGAGGCAAATACAATTAAAAACTTGCCTACAGAAGAACAACCAGTAAGAATAAGTAGCAGGCACTATGAGCACTATAAAAATTTCCTCAAACTCATATAACCGAAAAAACCGAAGGGGTAGGCAAAGTATAATCAGGGTACACGAAACCGTATATACAGCTTTCGCTGGAGTTGATTGCTAAAATTTCATTAAAACCTTAAAAATTACATTAAATTACCATATTCCTCAAGTAAGGCTTTGTTCCTTGTGACCTTACTTCTAACAACTGTTGCCAATAGAAAACCAAGGCAAATGCGAGAGAAAATACCTCACAGCAAATGCGAAACTAAAGTTTTACGGTTTGAAAAAAGCTTCAAAATCTCACCCAATCGTCTACTCTTGGTCCAGGCTTATCCAAGCCTTTCTGTTCGGCGATGGCAAGTGTTGTTGCATTTGGAAAGTCGAAATAGAGACGATCTAGCTCCGTTGGCCGTAGGCCAGCTCCGACAGAAATGAAGACGCAGTGAAGAAACAAGAGAACCATTCTTTTGTAAAGTCCGATCTGAAGGTAATTTTTACGATATAGTCTGTTTCCGAAAAACCAAAAACCTTAAAGGATGGTACATTAGGTCCCGCCGCGATTGCTTATTTGTCTGCGCACTCCTCTTTTACTCTGGTATTTCGCTTATTTTATTTCTATTCGCATCAATGTTTCAAATCTAAAAAGAAGCAAAATTTCAAGGTCGCTCAAAAGTATATTTGGAAACAGACTATAATAAATCAAATCGAATTTGCTGAAAGATTGTAAATTACCTCAAATTTTTATGTTCATTCTCACGGCCGGGAGGTAAGGCACATTTTTAAAGTTTGCAAAAACTCGCAATTATATATCTGTTCATTATCTGGGAAAATATTTCAATTTTTTTTGAAGAATAAAAGTCGAACTTTAATTTCATATTGTGAAAGTTAACTTTTCACTCTAACCTGAGCGTTGAAAAAAGTGCGACTTGCAAGTGCCGATTTTTCTAGTTTTCCAGCTGGGTTCTGGCACGAATTCTCAAATTTCGGTTTTTAATAGACATTGCTCTTTTTATATGTTGGAGCATTAAAAAAGCCCATATCTCCCGAAAACAAATCGATAAATCGATTTCTTGTTTGGGAACCCCCACGAAATCCAATTTTACCCTCCAATAGCGGATTTTTTGAACTTCCGGAATGCGGCGCTGGCATGTAGTTAAAAGACACTTTTATGAAAAGTCATAGTTCACTCTGAAAAGCACTACAATTAGAAAATTATAGTGCTTTTCAGAGAAAAATTATAGTGCTTTTGATTTCATCCCCAATCAAAACACTTAAAGTCAAAATTTGATTGAAGAATCAAAAAACATTTTTCTGGTTTTCTGCAAAAGTAGTGTATAAAAGCTGAAACGCGTATTTTTTTTTAGCTGAAACGTGCTATTTGATACAAATTTGGAAACCGAAAAATCAAAAAAAAGCGATTATTTGCTTCGAAATATCCGAGGACACAGATACAAAACGACGCTGTTTCTATTGTCGAAAGCTGGATCTATAATTAGACCTGTGATTAATTAGGGTAATTATAATAAATTTTTGAGAACTAAAATTGGGATGGGTCACCTTAAACTTTACAAATACAAATGCAACGTTTTTTTGTAAATACCTTAAAATTTAGAAACCTTAAGTGATTACGGAACTGATAGGATTGTCACACCACTGGTAAATATTGTAATTAGGGAGAAGGCCAATGTTTTTGGTTGGAAAATCACAAAGTTATGCAGTTTTTTGATCTGTTGTGTAGAAAAAATTTCTGCTTTAATTGTTTTGTGCGTTGTTTTTTAAATGGTTTGTTGTTTTGTTTTTTTTAACAGAAATAAACGGAACATTAAAATATTAAAACCATTTTTTGTTGCGAGCACGCACATAAATAGACTTCTGTTAATTAGCCTACTAGTAATTAAGTTAATTATGAAGAGTTATTACTTAAAATTGTTAGGGACCATCAAAATTTACAATGTTTCTAACCAATTTGACCTACCTTGGCAAACGCATCCCATTTATCTTGCATCAACCTTTGAATAACTTCACTTCCAATCATGTCTAAATGTTCTTCAGTTTTCCCATTGATAACCGTCATTACAGCCGAGTCATAATCTAAAATTCTTTTTTTAAAAACCATTTTTGGGGTACCCTACTTGTGTTTCCATCATCTTGAATCGTATCCACAGCTTGCATAGGGTAGGCGGAACAAGCCATATTGTAGAATCTCCAGAATTCCACTTTCGACAATTCCAGCATTTGATCGAAAATCTTCTTTCTTCCCAATCTGGCAGCCAGAGAGAGAGGCGTGTGGCCGGCGAGGTTTGTTTTGTTAGGGTCGGCGGCTTTGAGCCAGTGTTTCACGGCGTACGAGTACATAGACTGAAAAATATAACAGTTTTTTGAAGAATACATTATCAGACTTACAATACTGTTGCTGATAACACACATGTGGAGGATTGTGTTTCCAAATGAGTCTTGTTTATTGGGGTCAGCACCGTGGTCAAGGAGGAGATCGTAGATGTCTTTGTTGCCGAAGCAAGCCGCAAAGGCAAGAGGGTACTCGCCGTAGTAGGCAAAACCTGAAACTTGTTTATCAACCCGTCCATATAAACTTATTGACATCTTTTTATGAAAACTGGCGATTCAAACTTTTAGAGTGTTGCGTTACGTATTTGTCGTGAAAGGTGTTTTCCTATGACACAGGTGAAACCAAGGCTTCTGCAGTTGTGTAAAACAAAATATTAAGCGTTTTAAGAAAAACTTCAAGTGTGTCCAAACAACAATTTGCCTTAAAGGCAGAGGCCCAGAAAAATGAAAATGGACCTGTCCATAGCGTAACGTAGGCGAGAGAGTGGCATTGTCAACGGTGAAATGCCGAGAGTTTTATGATTAGCATGGACAGGTCCCCCTCTTCATTTTACGTGGGCCTCTGCCTTTAATGATAATTTCATATAAAATGAAATACTGCGCAGACGCTGTTTTGGCTAGTTTCTCTGCGCTCTCCTATCAAAGCGCACTCCCTCGCGCATCCGCGATTGGCCCCATTCCTGATCTACTCCATTCGCGGCGGGACCAGGGAACAGGATCCTAGAATACTTTAAGGTTCCAAACAGGCGGTTGTTGTTTGGACACAGACTAAATAACGTAGGGCCAAAAAGCGGCACAGATGCGATCGAAGGTAGCTTTTACAATGCCAACAAGCCGAAGGCCGCCTGAGGGTCTTTTTGCAACCTAACAAAAAAGCGGCTACAGGAAATCAAACAGCACCCCCGATTTTGAATTCTGATGGTACACGTTTTCCTATGACACAGGTGAAACCAAGGCTTCTGCAGTTGTGTAAAACAAAATATTAAGCGTTTTAAGAAAAACTTCAAACAGATTCATATCGAAAAATAAAGAAATACAAGCAATTTTAATTTTGGCATTAAAATATCTCTCATTCAAAAATAAAGTGAAAATAAATGATGTTACGAAAGTTACGTTTTCAAACACTGCCTTGTTGGGTCATAAATTTTTTTTTACATAACGTCTTGACCGAAAGCAATTTCTAACTGTTTCCCAGACGTTATTTTGTTATTGCTTTCGTGCTTTATTTACGAGGCCCCCAGGATGAATTTAAAAAATTTGGAACGTTTGAAATTGTACTTTACGAGAATTTATCACTAGCATCTATACAATATGCCAGTTTTTCACTCATACTACATATAGTCAGTGCGTACTATATTTTCGGTGCCACGTTCTTTGTCCATTTTACGGTTTTGGGTCAATTTTCGCACTGCTTTGGGAAAATTTTCGATTGTTGTGTTAATTTAAAGAGTTTCTTTTGATTTTCTAATCGAATTGTAAAATAAGTTGTGTAAACTGCATTAAAAGGAGAGAAAACCAACCATTTTGAAACCCATTGCCCAGTGGGGTTTCCAGTTCGCCTATTATTTGTCTTTTTGGAGTTGCTAGGATTTGACAGCCTTTGGTTTTAATCTTGCACTTTGTTTTATGGGTTGCAAAATTTGGTATTTCCTTTGCGACGTCCAAAATCCTGTATACTTCTCGCCAAATCTACTTAGGTCGATTTTGCTGCGTAAATGGGCTGACAAGGGAATGGATTTTCATCAGTGTGGCCAAATGAAACGAGCAATATAGCAAAAGGTGGCCCTGTATATGAGTTTTAAGAGACTGTTTTCAGAAGTTGCTTTCGACTCTTCGTTTTCGAGAAATCGCGTTTTTTTCTGGCGCTAACCTCATAGTTTCATTTCTCACGCGGAATGGTCTCTCTCGCCCGCGTGGATATACAAATGTGGTTTGGTGGTGTGGGGGAAGTGCGACAGATTATTAACCAAAAGGATGCTGGTTCGGATCCTGTCGTTGTTTTTCTTTTTGCCTTTGTTTTGAAGAGAGTTCGGAAGGATTTTTTATTTGTTTTATTGTTTTTTAAATTATACTTTTGGTAGAAAACAGGTAGAAAAGGACAAAGTAAAAGGCAGTCGATTAAAAAGTGAATGCTAACGACATTTCAACTATTCTAAACCAAATTAATATGTGACAAAAGTATAATTTAAAATGCAATAAAAAAAATAAAAAATCCTTCCGAACTCTCTTCAAAACAAAGGCAAAAAGAAAAACGACGACAGGATCCGAACCAGCATCCTTTTGGTTATCAATCTGTCGCACTTCCCCTACACCACCGAACCACATTTGCATATCCCCGCGGGCGAGAGACCATTCCGCGTGAGAAATGAAACTATGAGGTTAGCGCCAGAAAAAACGCGATTTCTCGAAAACGAAGAGTCGAAAGCAACTTCTGAAAACAGTCTCTTAAAACTCATATACAGGGCCACCTTTTGCCATTTTGCTCGTTTCATTTGGCCACACTGATGAAAATCCATTCCCTTGTGAATATCCTATACAGCATGCGGAGCAACATAAAAAATAGGTACACTGCAACTAAGTTTGCTTTTGCATAAAGTATATATCTTTATTTATGAAAGCAACTTTGCACAAACTATTGGTAGCTGCCGAAAAATAAATGTAGTGAGTCAAAATGAACTTTTTGGAATTTTCTGGGCATGCACTTTACATGCAATATAAGTAGTGAACGTGGTGAAATAGGTACAATTGTTAGAATGCTCTTAGAATATTGAGAGTTAGCATGGGAACGAGATGCAGAAAGAGACAGAAAGTGAAGAAAAGCAAAAATTGAAAACTCACCAGTGTAGTCCACAATTTTCCTTCTCGTCTTCCAATCTTCTGGTAAAAAGAAGTCTCCACAAGCCCTTGCATTAACATCAGCACCAGAAGTCAGCAGCAGTTCTGCCGTTTCATAGTCGTCGTTCACAATAGCCAAGTGGAGAGCGGATTGACCTAAGAAAATAACATATGGTTTGTTTGTCATTTTACCAAAATAATCATCCGCGAGATACACATCCCCAGCCAGGCCTGGATAAGCCTTCAGAAGAATTCGAGCCACCTCGTGACAGACTTCTTCGTCTCTGCAAAAACAAGATAATGCTATAATAATAACAATAATTGTTGTTGTAACATTTATGAGTAATAGGTACCTGCTGAGTAATAAATGGACAATGTTCTCTCCGTCGACTCCTCTTTTGTTGAGTTTCCAGAGGGCTTTGTGTTCTACGAAACGAGACTCCATTTCATTGATGTTGACTTCGTCAATTCCTAATTCCAGACTCTAAATTTGTAATTGTAAATGAAATTTTCCAGTTTGTTTGAAGAAACTCGAGGAACACAGAAAATTTTCCCAAATTTTTTATCCAAAAATGCAGCCGGCTAGGAAACGGGCTCTCGCCACGAAAAGAAGCTTGCGTTTTTCCAGAACCTGCAAGTGTGTTAGATACGCACAGTCAAGGGATTGAAATTTGCCGGATTAAAAAAAGGGGGGAATTGGGAAAAAATGGGCTTCCGCCACGAAACTCCAGTTCTGTTTTTTGACGTGACCCAAGTTACATAAGAAAAGGTTAGGAACTAATTCGAAAAACAGAATGCTTTTAAAAATTGAAATCTGATTTTTAAATTTTTTTTAAAACTATAGTGATCTTATTCATGATTTTTTTCCTGAAATGTCGGCTTTTCGGTTTTTATAAGATGATTGGCATTGTTCTGCATATTTCATTTCATCACTAAAGGAAGAGTCAGGCGGGTTTAACCAAATTGGCTTACTAAGGAGATAAAAATTGGGGCTAATGAAAATATATCAGAAGATTGGTTGCGAATTTCACGTGTTTGGGAAAATACGCTCCAAAGCGGCCAAAAATCCGTGTGTAGATCTGTAGACGGGCAGTACGTCCTGCGTGTCCGCATTTTACAAGAAATGCTAAAGTCCCAAAATTCATTCAAATTGGACGTGCGAGACAATTTAACATAGTTGATTCGCAAATTTTTCGACCGCATCTGATCGAAAATGAACTTAAAAACATACTTTAAAGGAACTATTTTTAAAATCGACATTTTTCGTAACTGCAAAACCTAGTTCTAAAAATTCAAACTTTTGTATTAGGCACTATTCCAAATACACGAAACTCACAACTTGTTTCTTCCATTTTGTATAATCGGCATAGCGAATGAGCTTGGCTCCTTCTTCATGGAACATTGGTATAAGTTTCTTTTCGGCAAAGTCTAGAACACCGTCCTCTCCTTGGGATTCGTAGATGCTTACAAGTTCTCCACCTGAATTTGAATTAGCATTTTAGAAATTAATTCGACAAATTCGTAATTTACAGTGCTTTAATGCTTTTTTAACCAATAAAAAAGCGCAAACTATCGCAGTTTCATCAAAAGACCATAGTTTGACCATAGTTTAGATAGTTTCATCAACAGAGAAAATTATCAAAAGAAGAACGAGCTGAAATGGGATCAGCTGATACCATATCGAAAAAGCCGACATTATAAAATACTGAAATTAAGAAATTATATAGCTTTGTATATGAGCTATGGTCATGTAAACATTTGGTTCATAATATTTCAAAGCAGTCCAGAAAAGCGCTCAAAACAGCATGGAAAATTTTACATTAACAAGCATGGTAATGATCATCTTTTAAGAGGCTAATTACGTAAATCTTTGTTAGCCAAAAATTTAAAAGTTGTAAAATTTTGATTAATATCAATTTTGATTAATATGTAGAAAAACAGTTATGTTTCAGATTATTTCTTCACTCAAACAGTTACTGTAATGTTTTCTAACCGAAATTTGCTATCCAAAATGTGCGTAAAAACACTTCTGCTGTCAAAATCTGAAATTATGTTCCCACAATGTCACTGACTCTAATGAATTTTTTCGGGCCTTTAACAATGAAAATATCGCCGTAGATAAGAGAAATCAATTGTTTTGTAAGAGTACTGTAATCAACTGAAAAATCGATAAAGTGAACTTTTTTTAAAAATTTGTTTGATTTTAACATTTGAAAAAAAAATGCTTTGAGAAAAATGACATGAACCCCCCACCCCCAAGGACTATTATATTCCGCCAAAAATGCAAACGTTGCGTAAAGTAACGTAAAAACATTGCTAAATTAAAATCCCGGAAAATCCCATGTTGGATTTATTAATTAATTAGTTCAAATATTAATTAGAGTACTGTAATGGACTCCTGGAGTACTGTAACTACCCCTAAACTCGAGAAACCCGAACTTCTCAATTGTGAAATTGGTAGCAAATTTTACGCTAACAATGACTGTTGACAAGTTACGGTAATGTTTCTTATGGGCTAGATGTGCAATCTACTTTCCTGTCAAGACCCATAATACCATGTTTTTTGGTTTTATGCCTACATAAAACCAATCAAATCAATGTTTTTTGGGTATCGACACGAAAGTTGCTAAATTTTTCAAGGGTCCGTTAATGAAAAATGCGAAGGAAAAACTTTTTTTCGGCGGTTTAAAATTTTTTTGTTTATGTTATAAAAATTGTTTGCTCTCACCTTCTCTACTGCCGACCCATCTGTACATGCTGTTTTTCTCCTTCTCACGGTAGAGGTTGCTCCAAATCTCATCCGGATCTTTCCCCACCTTGTGGGCCCGACATGCAGTGAGCCGACCCCCCATTCTGAAACTGTTGCACCAAAATTATTTTCGTTACTTTTTTGGGCTGAAAAAGAATATAGTAAAAAAAAGAAATTGTAGGCGGAGCTTGTTCATTGGAGCCGCCGCCACCGTGGAAATGTAGCAGGCTCCGCGGCATATCGACTGCTCCCAGGTGATTTGGAAGGAGGGAATAATCAAAAAACGAGACAGCAGACAACAGGGAGACAATGGGCGAAAAGAATTGAGGAGATGAAAGAAACAGGGCAAAAAACGAATTTACACGTGATTTCTACTGTTAAATAGGCTGGGAAGAAGGTTTGACAACCCAGAATGTTCCCGGGGAGTCTTTAAATTGGTTTCATGAGAAATATTACGCTAGAAAAGCTTTTAATTTGCAAATTTCACCTGCTCCACACAGATCCAAGATTACTTTGCTTTGTAGTGTAATATTTGGCCTCGTAGGTCTAACAACAGAGTTGTAGTCCAGGTGTTGTTGTTTATAATCAGGCTCTGGGACTATACGAGTCTAATTTTAACTAAGAAAACAAGGAACACATAGGGGAACATATAAACCGCCCCCTCCCCATTTTGAATTAAAAATACAGCCCCCCACAAGCAATTTCATGTTTAAAATATAAACTGCGTTTTAAAAGTACAAGTATTTTGTTTTATATTGCAATCTACGAAAGACCACGTTGCGGCCTTGCTGCGGCCGAGGCCGCTTAACTCATAGGTTGCGAAGCGACCCTAGGGCGGCCGAAGACGATCTTGTCTGAATCTCTTAAAGGGACCGTCAGGGACCTTTTTATTTCCATTTTCACTTCTAATTTTTCGAGTAATCTCGTCCACTTAGAATGACAACTTCAAAATTAGACTGACTTGTAAACTTCGTGCAAACAGGCGTTGCGGCCATCCGCAGAATCTGCAGACGGTCGGCCGGTTTTGGACACTCTGAAGCCAGATTTCTCGAAAACGGAAAATTTTGTGGACCATATGAGTTTTTTGATCAGCTGATTTATATTTGCAAATTAGCCAAAGTTGCAAAAGGTCCCTGACGGTCCCTTTAAGGTCCGAATACCGAAAATACTCACGAAGCGGGGCTTTGACTCTGGTATAAAACAAACAAGCGTCTTTTTGCAAAGAGTAGTGTAAATACTAGCTTTAGGTTGATTTTCCAGACATTATTATCACATGCCGCGCCGAATTTAAAGAAATTCTCGACCCGCTTCGGCCCCTCTACTAGTCAAGCTGTCACCTACGCGATCAAGGTTCAATTACGATCGGGGCACTTTTATGTTGCTAATTATAATTTATAAAAGAGGTTGCGGTGTTTTAAAATTAAACAAAACTGCTGAATGTCGAAAAAATGCTGAAAAAATCGTTTCTTAACTTTAAAATAAAACGCTTCACTTAAAGGGACCGTCAGGGAGCTTTTGTAACTTTGGCTCATGTGAACGGGAAAAATCAGCTGATCAAAAAAAAATCTATACAACATAGGTTCCAAAAATCTTCGTTTTTGAGATATTTGGCTTCAAAATGCCCAAAACCGGCCGATCGTTTGCAGATTCTGCGGATGCCACAAACCCTGCATGCACGATGTTTACAAGCTAGTCTAATTTCGAAGTTGTCGTTCTAATTGGACGAGATTACTCAAAAATGAGGAGTGTTGCAGACATATATAATTAATTATTTTTCGGCCGTACACACAATGAAAATGGAAATAAAAAGGTTCCTGACGGTTCCTTAAAGAAACGGAGTCTGTTTATATATTGGGGATCTGGAAATGGTAATAGAAATTCAACAACGGTAGAGAGCGTGGTCAGTTGAGAGGCATCGAAACGGCGTTAACATGAGGGGAAATAGCAGATTTTTTAAAGCGGTTTTTGAAAGAAGAAAAGCGGTCACGAATTTGATTTGAAAAGCGATCGCAGTTCTGACATTCGCAGATTCAAGTCCAGTTTGGCGTTTTTTGAGAGTTCTTTGCTAATAGTTTAATCATTTGAAGTTGCCGCAGTTAACCCTGCTCGCCTAAATTGCAATATTGAGAGCAGGTCAAATCCACGATACGTTTTGCAGATTGTTGACCCCATCCAACCGTGGAACAGTTTTATTTAAAAAAAATCGTGATTTGCAGCCATAGGTTGAGAGAGTTGACAAATTCAAATGATCCGCTAAAAGAATTCTTTATGTTTCACCTTAGATTTTTATTTGTTTGAAAATTCGAACTATTAGGCAGCCATAGGGTCTGATCACCGTTGTCAATGTACAAAATCAGACGTTGAAATGAACCATGCACATCTTTGATATGATTTAAGCAAAAACGTGAAAATTACGTGAAAAAGAGCGAAAGGTGACGAACAAAGGGTGAAATCATACTGTAATATTGTATTTCGGCAAAAACACGCGCATAATCAGTTTCCTGTCGCTATGGCTACCAAGTGGTTCGCAACAGAAAACTTTCGGAAAGTCATTCGCTTTCCGGGACTGAGAAAAATAAGAAAAGAAGAAGTTTTTCATCGTAGTGAATAATTCGAGAACATTTACCATTTTGGTCGCGTTTTTACATACCGTACTTTACGTGCTTGTCCTCGAAAATTCCTGTCATTGACGCATTCAAGTAAACTTATAGTTTTGAAAGTTTTGAACGATTATCAGCTTATAAATTCTTCGTATCTCTCAAGCGAACTCACGACCTACAAAATACGAATAAAAAACAATAGTCTGTTTTTACGCTGCATTTCGTAAGTTTTGTTTTTCGTTTTTTCACACCTTCGGGAACAGATTTTCTCCAAAGAAAAATTATAGGTTAGTATTTTTTTAAAACATTTACACGAAACAAAAAAGTTTTTCTAAGGTGACACATAAAGTTTTCGAGATTCATTGCAATTGCCGACTTTACGAGCGTTCACAAAAAAAGGTCCGTGTGCCTGTTTTATGCTAATGAGTTTATGCAAAAAATTTCAAGAACTTTGATTTTACAAAATGATTAAAGGTTTCATTCATTGGATTTTGCGACGTTGGTTCGCATGGAATAGAAAAAATGGTTTGTTTTAGATTGTGCCCGAAATTCCTGATTTTCAAGATTCAAAATTTCCAAAAACGGCCTAAAATTCCCAGATTGGGCGGCTGACTATTTAGGAGTCCGGCGTTTACAAGGCGTTTTAATTTTGGAAGTTTTATTCAAATATTTCGGGGAAAAGACGAGAAACGAGGAGGAGCTAGAAAATTTTTCATATGTTATTTTTGATTTTGGCGGTTGTATCTTTTCAAAAACTGGAAATCCCCCACATTGAAGCCAAAAACCTCAAGAACTGTGATGACCAATAATGAACGAAGAAAGGAAGACATGTTTGTCAAATTTCGACCTCGAGTTTTAAAAAAAACTTCGAATAGTAAACACAGTAAAATTGCGTTTTCCGGTATCAAAGGTTTTAAAAAATATAGAAAGGTTGTTTTTGTATAGCTTTGTGTATAGCCCTCGTTCTTACTATGATGCCTTAAAATAAGCAAAGAAAATGATTTGTATATTTAAAAATGATGTGATACATAAATGTAATCCAAAATCACTTTGAAATCCAAAATCACTGAACAGACAAAAACCCGACGTGGGTGATTTTGCGTGGCCAGGTGAGGCAATTGTGCCGGCGCTGGGTAAGGTAATTGAACGGCCAAAGTAATTATTCCGAACCTGGGAAACGAGTACATTTGCGTGCGAACCACCGATGGAATCGAATTCGGGGAAGGTGACAAATTAGAAAAAAAGAAATAGGGATATGTCAAAAAACATTTCAAAAAACCTTTTTTTCAAAATATATATTCCACAAATACAATTGTCTGTACAAGATATTTCATCGAAAGCACGGCCGACCACAGAATGACGTTATTTACAAAGTAGCTTTTCCTTCTTCAACGCAGTTGCGTTTAGCTTCATCCAGGAATCCTGAAATTTTGCAAACTTAATTAAATTTTGTAAACAATTTTTAGATCGAATTAAAATTTTCTAAAATATTTGTAATTAAACTTTTTTTTACAAAGTTCAATTAATTTAACTTTTAACTGTGTTTTTGGCCCAACCGGACGTTTTTTAAATTACAATTTCTGAACCCATAATTTTTGTACTTCTGCATTTTGTTTATAAAATCAGATCTTATTTTCTTCGTTCTGATCATTTCACCTGAAAGCTGTTGCAGCTTGTGCTATTTAATTGGAATTCGAAAAATTCATACGACGTTTTGAATAATACTTCCGAATAGTTAAAAGGGACCATTAGGGTAATTTTTTAAGTTTATTTTATCAAAAAGTCATCTTAAAAAATGTTTTTAAATTTCTCCCACAAATCACATAATTTAAATTTCGCTTTTCAATGGAAAACCCAATTTGTGTTTTATTTGCATTTTTCTATCTTGAGGAAAGTTCTAAGACTCAAACCGCCTGATAAAATTATTTTTGTCAACATCGAATTTTTTTCAAAACTACTTAACAAAAATATTTTTGATTACAAATTCAATCCACAGAAACGCTAGTACGTTCAGAAACCATGATTTTTTTATCACATGAAAAAAAACTAAATTTCAAAAACAAAAAAACCTGAAAAATTGTTAATTTTTAGTTTTTTCATTGACATTCTTGGTATATTTCGAGTTTTTTTTTACATTCGCCATTTACATTTTTTTTTCTACATTTTTTTAAACATTTTTTTACATAGCTTTGATTTTTCATAACATAACAAAATTAATCTTTAAAAACTTTACGAAAAATTGATTGATAAAATTTTTCGTCCTTGACTTTGGGAACTATTTTTATACCAGAGTCAAATTTTTCAATAAATATAATGTATTGCAGTGCAAAATTTACATAACTCGAATACAAAAATTGTTTTAATTTGAAATTTTCTTATTCATTTTTATTTCTTAATTTGAAAACGAAACATATTCTCCTGGCAAATTATGTGAAAAGTTAAAAATTCAAAAGAAATTTTCGAAAATCTCGTGTATATAAAAACTTGTGCAATGCACGATTTTTGGATAGCAGACGATTTTTGGGTAATTTTTTAAATGACAATTTTAATGGCAAAGGGGAGACTTTGCATTTTTTTTAAATCAAGGAGCACCAGACACTTCCAAATAACCGAAAAATGTAAATTTGTCCTTTTTCGATCAAAAAACCACAGTAATTTCTCTAACCTCGTTTCATCTCCCTGATAACAATCGACATCAATTTGTTCCAGCCCACTGTTGCCATGCAGATGCGGGAATTCGTCAGGCCATCTAGGGAATTCTGCAACTGTTGTTTTGATATTTCTGTAGATTTTTAATATTTTGAGTGTTTTCGACGAACTAAGTACTCCAAAAAGGTAAAAAAAGTTTATTTGTTGATTCATTTGTCAATTTAGCAGAAATTATCGTGCTGATATCAATAAAAGCCGTTTTCAGTCAATTTTGTGCATAATTGAGGGGCGCGCGGATGAATGTTTCAACCGAAATGCGGGTCAAACGCGCCGAAATCGGCCCCCGAAGTTGCGCCGCGCGCTATTCTTTTGACTGTGCTAACCGCCATGTCTGTGATTAGTAACCGGAAACCAAAGAATACTAGGTAAAAAAAGACAACATATTGAAAAACTGCGAGGTATAAATTTGTCATGCTCGAGAAAAAGCAGTTTATGTTATTCTGAAAGATGTTTTGGGACCTAACTTTTTCCCAACATAGGTAATCGAAGTTTGTTTAAAATACAATGTTTGCCAGCGTAAAATTTGCAACATTTTCCATGCCTGAAACATCAAGTTTTCTCAAGTTTGAGGGTAGTTACAGTACCCCGGGGATCAACTACCGTACTCCGACCCAACAATCGATAATCGGTTTTCACGATTGTTTTTGTTATTATTGGTCCCTAGATAGCTACCACAAAAAATTTGGGCTCGCTAGGACCACTTTGAATTTTTCTGTCCAAATGTGTTGTGGCGATTGTCGATTCTCTCAGAAACTGCGTCATAAATTTTCTTCATTTTAACACTAGTAGAAACTAAATTCAAACTTACCAGATTTATGTCGATTGTGGGGACTTGCGAAATCTGCCGTGAACATTTCCTCCTCTGATTGGCAATGATCTGATCGACGGTGACTTTTTTGAACACTAGCCAATTGTCAGCACCGAAGTTCACTCCTCTGAAGAAAAACAATTAACTTTTGACGTTTGATTGGTTATACTTGTAGTAATGAATCTGTCCTATGCGATGTGCCATGGCGTAAACAGCCTCGTCGGGGCAGAAACCGATTGAGGAAACGACTGTGTCGAGGAAGTGCTGGATACGGGTGGCCTGGAAAAATAACAATAAAATGTAATAAGAGAAAAAAGAAAGGTTGTGTTGTATTTTACAATTGTCTTTTGAGAACAGGAAAAGGCAAATTTTTGCGAACGTATTACTTCTTTTGACCTTCTTTCATCTAAATAATTTTCTAGGCAACCGTGAAAATGAGATGATATCAACGATCAGGGCCGAAAAGCCATTTTTGTATGTTTTTGAGAATTCTAATACCCTTTTGAGAACTCCAATACGCTTTTGAGAACTCTATTACCTAATAGAAAACCGACGGCTATGCGCAGAAACAACGCTTTTTTGAGATTTTGAAATTACCACACATTTAATTGCACGCATGCTTTCTACATTTTAACCCGCCGCTTCTCTGAAAAGTCTGTTTGAAACCGGTATCAAATACCCTAGAAATCTATTGTTCAGATGACTTTTACTTGAAAATGTAGTTTTTTTGTTACATTTTTGTGAAGCGGTGGCACCTCAAACACAAACAATAATTATATAAATTTTGCTTGTTTTTGCAAACAAGCAGAATTTATACAGCTTATATACAAAATCTCACTGAAAATACGAAAAATATAATAGTTTTACTGATGCTAATCTTCACCAAACATACTGTAACAGATGAAAAAAATATTTCGAAATAAATAAACTCTTCGGCGAATTAAATATACCCGGGCCCGACCAAAAATTTATTCCTTATTTCAATGTAAAAAAAATAAAAAATAGCAGCAGACAATTTTTTTTGCTGCGTTTGCGCGTTTTATCAGATATTCTTTAAAATAGGCGCCCGTGAAATATAATATGCTCTAATCGTAAGAATGCGTTTTATTTGAAACATACAGGAAAAGCTGCTGAATTGATCAATGAGGCATTTCCGCACTGGAAATGCAATGAGTTTTCTCATGATTTACCTAAACGCTGCTTTTGGAACTGATTACTCATAAAAATTATGGCTAGGCCGGTTCAGGGTCGCTTTTTATCTCTGAAAACGAGGATCGCCTTGCGGCCTTTAGCTTCGCACCAGACGTTTTTCGTACCCTTGGCTGGCGCACCAGACCGCCCTCTTTCATCACTAGAAATGGGTCGCTTTTAAAATTGCATTCAATCAATACATATGCCCCCTTTAATGTTCAGAAAGGCTTACCTGAACGTTGAAATTTCCATTTGTGAGAAGCTCTTCTTCGCTGAGTGTGACTTCGATTCCATAATAATCCGCAAACTTCGGCTTTTTGTCAATTAACGAATAGAGAATGCGTTTTCCAATGTCAGCGTGTCTTGCCCTAAAACACAGATATGTTTGAACTGAATGAACTAGGTATTTATAAAAAGTCAATTTTTTAAAGGGATCGCCAGGGGCCTTTTCTGATTGAAAATAAGCCGTACGCAAATTTCGGCATTCCAATTAAAATAATTTTTAACAACGCTCCAGACATCGGTTTTGTGCAAAATTCTTGCCAAGTCTTGGTTGGCATGCGATTCTGAAAAGGTCCCCTGATGGCCCCTTTAAAGTGTGCGTTGAAAATTTCGAGCTGTTGTATTTAAAACAATTAAAAAAACTTACTTCAGCCACGACTCTTTGATTGCTGTGATTTCGTTGTCCGATAGTTCTGACTCATGAGTTTCTTCAGCAATGCACAATCCGAAGAGGCGAAGAAGACCGGCTGGCATTGCAAACGGAGGCTGCTTTTGGCACGCGTCGACCGGCAACTGACGACTGATGCGAGTTTCCGGATTTTTTGATCTTCACTCATCGGAAGGAGGATTCTAGGACGTCTGAACGCGGAAAATCGCCTAATCGTCACGTAAATGGAAGGAGCGGCGCGGTTCTATGATGTATGGCGAGATTTGCATTTCTGTGTCATTTTTTCGCTGTGGAAACCGAGCAACTGTCTTAATACTCGTGATACGAAAACATTGGAATTTCTGAAAAGTTTTAGATCTTACGACCAAAAATGTTTGGCCAGGGTAGGAAATTCTTGAATTTACGGTCTGAGTTATGTTTTCGGTGCTGGCTATTAGCAGTCGATCCGCGAAAAATTATGTTTTCAAACTGTTGCTTAAATATACAAAAATTTAACCTTTGCATGTATGCCTTACTATTGAAACAATAACAAAAAAAATTATTGAGAAAAATTTGAGATAAATATTTTTTATGAAGTGTTACTTACGCTTAAGTTCATGTTTGACTGCTCGCCCGTTTGGCGGATTTCAGGTATATGGTTCCACAGAAAGTGCAGATTAGAAATGACATCACTGCACATCACGAGAGAGTGTGTTATAGTGAGAGGGCAAAAGGAAAAAAACAAAACACACACACACACAATTTCCTATATTTTCACAGTTTCAAACACAAAACTGTTTGATTATAGGCGCGCAGCACGCGTTGGGGCATATGCTTCAAAAAAGGGCGGGCGAAACGCCCAACTAGGTCAATGGGAGAACAAAGAGGAAGGGCTTTTAAAGGGACAGTCAGGCGGGTTTTACAACATTGGCTTAATTAAGAGAGAAAAAAGCGCTGATCATGAAAATGTATAAGACTATGGGTCCCAAATATACCGTTTTCGAGAAAATACGCTCTAAAGTCACCAAAAACGGCCGACCTTTGTGCGGATGGCCAGTACGCCCTGCGTGTCCGTGTTTTACAAAACATGCTAATATGGCGATTTTCATTCAAATTGGATGAGATAGACCTGGAAATGGGGAGGGAGCGAGACATTTTAGCATAGTTGATTCGCATAATTTGCGACCGTTTGCGATAGAAAATGAAATGAAAACCCTCCTTACTGCCCCTTTAAAGGGACCATCAGGGACCTTTTTTCTACAATTAAAACCAACGTTAGAATACAACAGTACGACTTTATCGGTTGTTTTTCTTTTCGCCAGCAAAAACCATTTGCACGAAAGTGGAACCGAACCCGTGAACGTTTGGTTACCAGCCCCCGGTGCTAACCAGTTGGCTATGAGGTCGATGGAAGTTCAGCGCCGCGCGGTCCTTATCCCCAGCGGCTTTCACCTTGGACAGCGGGCAGATGGTGTGAAAAAACGTAAGCTGGAGCCCGTTGGAAAAAATTAATTTTGAGTTTTGATTTGAAATTACGGCTTTTTAGGAAAAAGGAGTTGAAAATGATAAGTAGATAATTGATCAACTAAATTAAATTAATTATTTAAAATAAACTTTAAAAAGGACCCTGATGGTCCCTTTAAGGGCGCAGTTATCCCGCCAAAAGCGCAAATTCTTAAATAAAATAAAATAAATTGGCTTTGAAAACGCGCTTTTAAGCAATTGCTTAAAAGCGGACCCAGACCATCGTATCTGAAAATCGCTTGTTTTGCAATGATTAGCGCTTGTTTTTTTTGTAGCGTACAACTTTCGTTTTGCGGAAGTCCCGATTTGACCTTGTTACCGCCGGCTTCAATCATTCCCGAGAACACTTGAAAGTTCTTTGAGTTCCCGACTATCCAGTTAATCTACGATTCCTCGATTAGTTAGAACCAGGAATTGCTAACCTGGAGTTATGTTTTAGCCCTTTTAGTGCAATAGCTAAATCAAGTGGTGTTTGTAAAAAGAACAACCCGGCCGATTTCTGAAGTCTATGCAAATTTCAGTTGCTTCAGGACCTTTTCACAAAATAAGAAAATACTTTTAAAGGGACGTCAGAGGCTTTTTGCAAGATAATATTATTTGATTAATCGCATTTTGTTTTTTTAAGGTTTTAATATCCATTTGTGATGTACGTATCCGGCAAAAAAGTATTTTTATAATGATTAAGTGAAATAGTTTGACCCAACGACTTTCAGCCAACGGGCCATATGCAGAGCCGACGTCGCGGTGTTTACAAAAAAGTGAGCGCAAATCGGCGATCTGGCACTTTGCCAAAATTTTCTTTGAGAAAATTCAACCCTTGCTTTAATTTTTTGCCCTAAAATGTGAATTTGAATAGTTTTTACTTTTTACACTATTTAAAGTATTCACATGATAACTTATTTCCATATATTTAATGAAAAGGGATAAAAACATCGCTTGTAGCGGAGATTGCTGTAAAATTGTAATGGTCCAAACGGCGTTTCTCATTCTGTCTGCGTCTCTCAGCGAGAGGCTTGCTCCACACCGCCTAAACATTTCAAAAACTCTCTCGGGGGCAAGGGTGGAAAAAATTGCGGCTGGGCCGAGAAAATTTGAAAGCTGGCCGGCGCCATGTTTTAAAAAAAATCTATTTTTAATGTATTTCTTTTTAAAGTCAAAATTTTTAAATTCTTGTTGTTGCAAAACATAGCTCTAATTATGCAAAACATAGTGTGTTAAAGAGGATTCGAACTACCCTATATAAAAAACATTGTAAAACATTTTTTTTCTAACTTTTAGAAATATTGACCCAAGGCCAAGAAATTTGAATTTAATTTCAACCTTTTTTTTAATTTTCCAAAACAGCTATGTAGCCTCCAAAGTTTAAAAATAGGTCTCCCTTATGCAAGGAAAAAGATATTTTTACCCTTCCCTGATTTCTGTTCCACCAAATGTTTTCCTTTTGCACGTACAAGTGAGTGGGTTCTTTGAGTTCACTATTCTTTAGGCAATCTCTGATTTGGAGACATTTCTGGATATAGAATTTCCGTCTCCTTACAAAGAATGAGGTCTTCATCTCTGAAAAGCAAATTCCTCCAATGGTGTTTAGCGAAAAATTCCTCCAATGGTGTTTAGCGAACTCATCTGATGGCTTACGTGGATCTGCTGAAACGGAAAATTTAGCCTTTGAGCTGAAACGAGCTTTTGGAAAATATAAAGAAACTCTTGCATTGATTTATAAAAACGCATTTTACTTTTTCTATTTTTCTGTTTCTCTTAATGTCTTTTTCTCTCTGTCTCTCTGTTTCTCTCTCTCTCTGTCTCTCTGCCTCTCTGTCTTTCTGTCTCTCTGTCTCTCTGTCTCTTTGTATCTGTGCCTCTATGTCTCTCTGTCTCTCTGTCTCTCGGTCGTTCTGTCTCTCTGTTTCTCTGTCTCTCTGTCTCTCTGTCTCTCTGTCTCTCTGTCTCTCTGTCTCTCTGTCTCTCTGTCTCTCTGTCTCCCTCTGTCTTTCTATCTCTCTGTCTCTTTGTATCTATGCCTCTATGTCTCTCTGTCTCTCTGTCTCTCGGTCTTTCTGTCCCTCTGTTTCTCTGTCTCTTTGTCTCTCTCTGTCTTTCTATCTCTCTGTCTCTTTGTATCTAAGTCTCTCTCTCTCTCTCTCCTTCTCTCTCTCTAAAACTTCTACGAATTTATTGTATCTGCAATAAATCAAGACTAACCTGACTCATTCTGCAAAAATAGCGTGGAGTTTGGTTTTTAGACTCGATAATTGTGGGAAAGTATTTTCATTTCCTAAGCCGATTGGCCTTCCGCTTTTTTCGCTATTGCCCACGTGTACCCATCCACCCTATATTCGATTTTCAGCATCGAATAAATATGAACGTGTATATCTACAGTCTTATTATGCAGATTTTGGGCATTATGTCTATACCTATTTTTGGTTGTGGAATATTTTGCATTGCAACAGTTCAAGTCAGGACACTCTCCTTTATCTATAAACGCCTACTTTTGTCTTATGTTGTTTTGTAAGTCAGTTGAATTTAAAAAAAAGCTAAAAGAAAAAAAAAGCAATTTTGGCTGACTTTTTACTTTCGGTCTAAAACGCGGTTTTTTAACCGTAATGCTTTTGACGTGTAAGTTTTTTTTCACATTTTTTTAAAAATTGTTTCGACATAGCATCTTTCAATAATTTGAAATATATTTGAAATTTACAATATTCTACCATCGGCTTTTTACAACTAATTTACAATTTAAAAAAAAAAACCATTTTAACAGTTTTAACTCTAGTTACTTAACAGTTATAATCTAGTTACCCGCAATTTCATTCTAATTAGTTGAGAGAGCGCTGGAAACGAGGAAGGTGCGAGACATTTTAGCATAGCTGATTCGCATAATTTCCGACCGTATCCAATCGAAAAAGAAATAAAAACCCGCCTTACTGCCCCTTTCAGTCGGGAGTTCTGAAAGAGTAGAGTTTCATAAAGAAATTTCCGGGCTTTAAGACTTGAACCACGAAACTGATTTCGGAATTTATCGATTTTTTAGTGCCTCAGGCACACTAACCTACCGACAATTGAAAATTAATTATACGCGTGAAAAAAATGCCCCCTCCCCCTTTTCACATTTAAAAAGCCGATAGAAATCGATTTCATATTTCAAAAACCTAAATCGATTCCTTTTACAGTTTTGAGTAATTTGTGCCTCAAACAAATATAATTTGTCATCGATGAAAAAATTACCTCATTTACTGAAATTGGACCAGTTAGCATTTTTGCGTGCAGAAACTTCTCTTCCTGTTTTTTTTCGCATTTTCCTGCTAGTCTTTGACTCAGCAATTATATTTGTACCCAGCCACATCGGAGCGTGTGAAATTGGCCTTTGCTTCATAGACAACTAAAAATTCAAAAGATCTTTCAAATAATACAAACATTAATATTTTTACAGATCGGCGTTATCCACGTTATGTTTCACATTTCTATTCACCCCTGTAATATTAGCTCCTGCTTTAGCTGGTTACAACGTGGGACATATAGAATTCCTCCCAGCCTCTGTCCAGTATTCCATTTTCTTAGGGATTTCAGTAGGTATCCAAAAACTGGTTAACAAAGAAAATTTCTTATTTAGCTACTGCTTTGGTGATGGAACTGCAGTTTCACTTTCGTTTTAACAACGTTCTGTTACCGAATTCGAAATTTCGGTGTTCAAAAAGGGGTTTCAACTATATTCATGGTGCTACTATGTTTTACGCCTTTTTGACTGGTATACACATTTTTCTGTCATTTGGCGACTCTTATGAAGTTAAGGAAATTTTGAGTAAGGTAGGGTGTATATACAAAGAGAACAAGATAAACAGAGGATAGAGAGTGAGATTAAGAGAGAGAGAGAGAGAGAGTTAGAGAACAATGGAGACTAAGCGATACACATACATACATATAGAAAAAGAGAGAGAGACTGAGAGAAAAAGAGACAGAAAGAAGAAAAAGAAGAAAAGAAGTAAAATTGCAAGAGAGAGAGAGAGAGGGAAAGAGGGAGATAGAGATAGAGATAGAGATAGAGATAGAGATAGAGATAGAGATAGAGATGAGATAGAGATAGAGATAGAGATAGAGATAGAGATAGAGATAGAGATAGAGATAGAGATAGAGATAGAGATAGAGATAGAGATGAGATAGAGATAGAGATAGAGATAGAGATAGAGATAGAGATAGAGATAGAGATAGAGATAGAGATAGAGATAGAGATAGAGATAGAGATAGAGATAGAGATAGAGATAGAGATAGAGATAGAGATAGAGATAGAGATAGAGATAGAGATAGAGATAGAGATAGAGATAGAGATAGAGATAGAGATAGAAAGACTGACACAGGGAGCGAGAGAAATAGAGAGTTAGAGAAAATAGAGAATAAGCTAGACACATACATACATACATATA
Source organism: Oscheius myriophilus (assembly GCA_964057215.1). Lineage (NCBI taxonomy): Eukaryota > Metazoa > Nematoda > Chromadorea > Rhabditida > Rhabditidae > Oscheius > Oscheius myriophilus. Next base: position 19,087,446 of record OZ059905.1, read on the forward strand.
GAGAAACAGAGAGAGACTGAGAGAGAAAGAGACAGAGGGAAGAAAAGAAGAAAAAAAGGGAGTAAAATTGCAAAAGAGAGATAGATAGATAGATAGATAGATAGATAGATAGATAGAGAGAGAGAGAGAGAGAGAGAGAGAGAGAGAGAGAAAGAAAGAAAGAAATCAAGAGAGAGATAGAGAGAGAAAGAGAGAGAGAGTGGATATACATAGAGAGAAGAAAAGAGACAATGTTTTCAGGCCTATCCCCCTCTGAGAAAAGAACTCATGCGCCCCGATACGGTATTTATCGATTTTTCAACCCACGGGTACATTTTCTATTGCTTCACAGCTTCATCTTTTCTATTCCACTGCCTGCTCGTAACCTTCATGGTCCTTTATTGTCTATACGTTCTCTCTAGCAACGGTTCATTAAACTTCTCAGAAACAACAAAGAAAACGACGAAGAAGTGGTTGAAATTTCTACTACTACAGGTATTTTCACTTAATTTACTTGCAATTTGAAGTTTTACAGTTTATTGTTCACTGCAGCCTCCTTGGTATTCCATTTATAATAATGTTCTTTGTGCAAGTGTTGTTACAAATAGGAAATCGGGGTAAGATAGAAATATTTTTTTAATGCAAAAAACCATTTTAGAAATAACATATATCTGTATGATGTGCATATCGATACAAGGGGCATGTGGTACTATAACTCTGATGATGGTTATGGAACCCTATAGAGAAGCGGTTTTACGATTTCTAGGATTTCATAAATGTTGATTTTGTAATTTTCATTTTGCCAATTCTTTTCAGTTTTATTTTGTTATGAATAAAATAGTGTCATTCTGTTGTGGGGGTATCATTTGTGGTTCTTGGTAATTTAACGTTAAAAATGCATAATTCAATTTCAGAAATGTGTTATTACAATTTTTACTTTATGAAACGGCTTTGTGGCAAATTTTATGAAAAAACGTGACTCTTAAATAAACACTTGGTAGTGAAAATCGCTAAAAAAAGTAAAAAATAACCAGTTATTTAAAAAAACCAAAGAGTATCTCTCTTCAGACATAATATTTTTTTACGTTATTAGAAACAAAGTTTTTCCATTTGCCGAATGAAATCGTTTGCAAGCAAGCGAAATCAATTTGGACCACATTGATCCGAGTTACAGTAATTCCGGGTGAACTACCGTAACCCGGAACAAAAGATCGATAATGACCTAAATGTTTTAAAATAGTGTTTTTAGGCCCAATACATATTTTTGACCAATTTTGAGCGAAATTCATTTTTTAAATGTCGTCGGGGTACCCTTAGCGAAAAAGCTTCTTAATTTGCTTTGCGACAAAATAATTTTTTTTTAGCTGCAGTTCAACGAAAGGCGTATGATAATTCAGTACCAGAAGCGAAAGCCGTGCCTTTCGGACGTATATTTTTTGATTTCGGCGGCCTTACGTCGCCTCAGGGTAGCTTTCTGAACGTTCAACATGGCAGGTCGCTTTTTTGGCCTCACAATTTGCGCCAGGGCGGGCTTCGGCATTTCTGTCAAAAACCACATTTTCGCACAATAAATATAATGGCTTTGGGCTTTATATAATGGCTTTGGGTTTTCAACTTTCAACATTTCATTGCAGAATTTCCTGTGATGCGCTAACGGAAAATTTTCAAGTGTGATACATGAAACCGTTTTAGCCATAAAACCAACATTCTGCAACATCTTTGCAAGAGATTTTTCACAAAACGTTAAAAGCAAAACATAAGACTGTTTTGTTCAGTTTTCAGAAAAAGATTTGCTCTTGCTCAAATCCTCTTTCAGCCTGAGAACCTCGTGTCGAAAGAATCATGCTCTAGAAAATTTTATCTAGTCTAGACAAGTTTAGTGAAAGTGCCAGTGTTTCGCTGTGAAAGACGAAATTACTACAATAATTTTTGATAATTTGTGTCCTAAGTAGCCTACAGTAGACATATAAGCTCAATATAAGGGGAAAAAAATTTGGGGTGCTTAAATTTATTGAAAATAGGTGAAATGCAGTTTCTCTAACGATAGATTGGTTCGATTCCTCTCCGCAGCCTCATTTATTTCTTCGAATGGCAAATGTTGTAAAATTCTGCTTCAGATTTCATAAAATTGCATAACTTTTAGGTTGTTGTTCTCTCGGAAAATGTTTCAAAGTACTGCAAAATGGCAAAAACTACAAGATATGGTCTGCGCACATTTCAAAATGCCACGTAGCTAACCCGTGTGTTTTTCAATTACCCCATGTCTTGATCTCCGGACGTGGGCGAATTCTAAGAAGGTCGCGTAAACGAAATGGGCGGTAATCCTAGACAGTCAGCTGTCAATTAATTGCAAGGGCTCAGTGGGTGCGCTTGGTTCCTTGCCTTAAGCCCCACCCACCCTTTCAATCGCAGTTTTTGTCGATCCACAAGCGCAACCCTCCCATTTCCTTGTTGGCAACGTTTCTGTTTCCACGGTGCAACCATATTAGTTGCTTAATTACCACAATTAAATGGTTAATTACTTTCCAGAAATGTTCGCCTGGATTTGGAGGTCTATGACCAGTTGTGGAAAACGGGTTCCCGACGAAAAAGGACTAACTGTGCTAGAAATTCAGAACATAAAATACGTCTGGGTTAGGTAACATTTATAACATATTTCATTTGTAATTACTCATTTTAGGGCTAAAAAACGAGGTGTTGGCCTTCACATTCTTAGGGCGCTAATTGAGCTTAAACCTCAATTTAAGGAGTACTTTGGAATAAAGATCACCGACAACAACCTCGACGCCTTGATGGCTTGTGAAGCCTTTCAAGTACAGGTATTATATTTGTCCGTCAGTTGTACAGTGTTTAAAAAAATAGATTAGTTTTCACAAAATAGTTTTTTGAAATCTTCAACATGCGGTAATAAGGAGCTTTAGGGGCTTTTACAGACACACAACAACACCTTATAATAACACGTTTGGGTCGATTACGATTTTATCACACGGAATTACTCTATGCGCCCAAAGTGTACTCACAATTTCAACGCTAACCCAAATCCAATTATAAAAATGCACTTAACATTTTTTTGTTGAAAACTTTAACTTCTGGACATATGACGATTTTTAATTCATTAAAAACTAAATCTTCAAAAATCAATCGAAAAACAAGACGATATTGACAATTTGCCAAAGATTCTTGAGAAAATTATTTTATGGCAGAATTTCGCGTCGAATATGTTTTTTAAAATTAAAATTTTTTGACGACTATTTCTGTTAAAAAACCCACTTAAATCTTGAAAAAATTCCAAAAATTGATGAAAAGGGGTTTCGTTCGCTGCGATTTATTGTTTCAGGCGCAATTTATGCCCGTTTTCTCTCGCGCTGTTAGAGAAAATTCATTCAATTAGGTTTACGCATTTTGCAAATGGCTCATTTTCCTGTCGTAAAACCCCATGACGATCCCTTTTAAATTTCCTTTGAACATGTATTTGCACTGAATATGTTTCAGTGATCAAACGTGCAACCAATGCATATGGAAACGCGACCCACGTAATTGGTGGTCTGCTGCACTGCAGGCGGAAGTCGTATCCATTTTAGGCGTCTGAAAAATCAAGACTGCAAAATTTTTTTTCGAGGGCACTGATTTGTTTGTCGAAAAAAGCCAAAACGATTTATTTTCGTAGAAATGACACCAAAAAAACCGGACTCATAATTTAACTGCTTTTGTTTGACACATATCAAAAGCTATGGCCGTCGCCAAACAGAAATCGAAGCAAAAAGCCGCATTTTATCTTCGTCTTCGCTTTTCGCATTAAAGCTTTTTTTTTTGACAAGATTCAAATTTGGTGATAGCTATGGCGAAAAGGTTATTTGAGACATTTGGATCCCAGAATATTGTGAGTTGAAAGAGATCTAGTTGAAAGAGAGAATGAAAGAGTCTGATCTAAATTATTACATTGATGGCATAATTTGCAAAAAAAATAAAGAAAACTTTTATTCATATTTTACAGGCTGCCCGAATCGAGAATTTTCTGGACGTAGCCGTGAATACTCTTGGATGCTGCCCGACTTCAAATGTTTACGCAATGGCACGACGAATTGGACAGATTCATTTCTATAGGTACGTTTCGTTTAAAAAATGACAAAAATAAGGAGTTTTCCCAACTGATATTGCAACATCTCTAATTCATAATGAGCCTGACGATTGACCTATCATTTTTCCTTTGGGCGTTCGCTGTGCTCCTTTGTAAGTGAGGCAGAAAACATTAGCAAACAAGTTGAAACAAAATTATGGGTAAAAACATACTGTGCTCTAATTGTCCGGCGCAAAGTAAACATATATACTCCTCGCCAATCCTACTTCTGCCAAAAAGTGGACACGCCCCTTTTGTAGCGCACTATTCTGATGTAGTAATGGGAATTTTTAATATCAACATCAGAATATTCTCGCTCATTTCAAAAAACCGCCGAAGTAGACTTGGCGGGCACTATACCTGTAGTTTTCGTTTAGCGATTATGCTTTTTTTCCACACCGTGCGCGCCTGTAATCAGTAGCTATGATGCAAAAGGTGTCAGGTTCGGATCCTCGCCGGTTCCATTCTTTTTGCTTTTGTATAAAATCAAGAATGATGAGTATCTTAAATTTTTTATGAGTGAAGTGTGTTGCTAAATGTGGGAACCAACTAAAACATCGTACAACGGAGATGTCCAATTCATAAAATGAACTGATGAAATTCAAATTTGAAAAATAATTTGAAAAGTTTACAATATTTTCAGGGGCGTAAACTTCGGTGCAGACAACTGGTTGGCTTTCAAAAACGTGACAGTCGAACAAATTATCAAGGACATGCGGACGCGAAGCCTGGCTAGCATCGGTCACACAGAGGTACTTTAAATCCTCCCAATTAAGTCCAAGAATCAATTCAGAGTCTGCTTCAAATCCAAATGAACGGAGTATTCCCAGCACCTTCCATTTCAGCCATCGCATGGGAAAAGTTTATGGGCGCAATTGTCAGAGAGATGAAGAAAGGTATGTAAAATAAAAATGTATAATATTGAATTTTTATAGGATTTCTTGAAGAAGCTTGCCGCAACTGCGGTGATCAACGCGAATTTGATTAAACTGATATCTTTTTTCGAATTATTTATTTGGGTTATATTTATTTTACAACACAGGTTGCTTTCCTGATTAAAATGGGAGTTTATTGTTTTGTTGACTTTGTTTTTCCAACTAATTTGAAAGTAATATTGATTCTTTCAAACCGATAATTCGGCTTTCTATCAAATTTGAAAAATGAAATAAAGTAGTTTTCAGAAACAGCTTTTGGCCATAAACTCTGAGCCCTTCTAATTACGTGTTTTGTTGGGTGATCTTGTACCAAAAATCCTTAAAACAGTCATTTTGTAGTTTGTAATATTTTAAACCAAATAATATAATTTTCAAATAAATTATTATGTTTTCTTTGCAATGAATTAGCAAGCTACTTTCATTCCAATTCACTTCAAATTGATGAATTGGCTCATCAATGAATTACTTTAATTGCACTCTTGTTTGCTTTCATGCAAACATTCTAGAGTTTTGAAAAACTACCTTTCGCAGGTTTTTATTAACTCGATTATCTTTATTGCAATACTAACAAAACATAATTATGTTTTTAATGAATAAATTATAATTTAATAAATGAAACATGCATAATGAATCCTTCAAAATACCACGGTGAATAGTGACATTTGTGTGTGCATTTTTGAATTTAAAGTGCGAAATTCACGGATTCAAAGTTTTATTAACATTAGGGAATTATTTTTAAACAAGCCAAATGATCTGGTGCTGATCTTCCAAAATTTCAACCGGAATCTCTTTTATCATCTTGAATTGGTCTTAAAACCTGGGGTAACGAATCAGAATCACGCAACGTTTTATCAGTACTATTTCATGTTGTACAAATACCGTCAGTTGGCTAGAAAACGTATCATCCAACAATCATTCAAAACTTTTGTTTGTTCAAAATGATTCAGATTTGTTGTACATGCCGAATTTTCACTTTTCAGTAGCTATTGTAAAAAAAAAGAATTTTCTTACGCCTGTGAATTTTACGTCTCACGTTGAATTGAGTACCAAAATCGTTGTTTAAAGCGAATATACAGAGAAACGGCATCGGAAAAAACTGGAGTTGCGCGAAAATTCATCGGTAACGAATCACAACCGAATTTTTATAGCTTTATCATGCGATATTTTGACAGCCTCTTCAAAAGTTACTGATTTCCAATTTGGCATTGAAAGGGTAGGACCACGTAAAAACGTTTTTCTGGACTAGAGATAAATGAGTATATCTCAATCTTCTGATTCAGAAAAGTGTCCGATGTTTTCTTTTTGGATCACAATTAACCTAATTAGGGGCCCCTGAAGTTTTTGTCGAAAATATCGTTTGAATAGCGTGTCATTCTGCGTCTCGCTTTTTCCCGCGCTCTCTCGCCTTTCTCTGCTGTGTACACCTGCACCGGTTGTAGCCCGAAACAAAGAGAAAGGGGATGTCTCAGAAACGTGACAACTGTATATATTTTTGAAGTTGTTGCCATTAATTTTAAAAAAAACCCTCATAATGCGCGGTCCTTCCTCTGTGAATTGTTAGAACGTTTTACGCTATCTGTTGAAGTTTGAAATGCAGATTGTTTTCAAGTTACATCTGCAAAAGCTTAATTGTTTTAAAGCGCTTTTCCCTAAAAACATATGTGTAACAAACCACAGATTTGCGATTTCACCGGCGCCATTTCATTTCAATCCACTCGCAAGAAACCAGTTTTGCAAACATCCACACCGTTTATATTACGCAGTCGCCGACTTAGCGGCTTTCCTCAGTGTTTGATATCATACTTTAGTCATTGTGTACACAAAAACACTCAAAATGCAGGGGAACACTTCGGTTCTTGAAAACCACCTCGACAAAGATCTCTTTTGTCAGCATGCGCTGACAAATCGGAAGGTGGACCAGAAACGAAGCACCCTCGCCGCCAATTTGTCGTTTTAAAGTATTTTCGCAAACACAATAGTTTTGTTTCATTTTAGCCTGCGAACTGATAAAGTTACTATTTTTATATAGCAATAGTAGTTCTGTTTATAAATGGGTGATGACTTTGAATACAAAATAAATGATGATTGAAAGCACATAATGAATATATTAAATAAACAGGTGAATTATGTATATAAATGTTTTTTTATCATCGTATGTACCAATACTCTGTCTTTCTCTTTTCTCTTTATCTCTGTAGATCAGACTATTCTTAATCTACAAAATTTTTTAACAGTGTTTTAAATAGTTTTTATAGAATTATGTTTTTCCCAAGTTTTTCCCAATTAACATCGCAACGTTTTCCAACTTTCCAAATAGATACGACCGGTTCCGCCAAGGGCGTTCATTCCAATTATGCGACGTTCTGAAGACTTCCATTTTTGCCAACTTTTGTCGTACCTTTTTTTTTAATTTTATGCTTTAAAAAGTAACTTTGAAAACTTTTCTATTCGAATTTCGTATTATACTTTAGAAATGTTGTGAAATTTTTTTTGAACCAACGATGCTCATAAAAAACGAAAAACTACCAAAATAAAATTTAGATCCGACGTTCGAGTCGTTAGGTCAGTTAAAAACCCATTATTTCCAATTAAAATCACATTGCTCTTCAAATTTCCAAGTCTTTTTTTACAAGGAAATATAAAAAAATTAAATTGCAAGCTATAGTCGTCGGCACACGGAAATCGGATAGAAAAAGCCGCTTTTTCTCTACCTCTTCGCTTTTTGGACGTATTTTTTGCCTGCGTATTGCCCGAATGCTCTATTAAGGCTGTGTTTGGCCGGATTCTAATTTGGCAACAGCTATAGATTCTGTTTAGAGTTAAATCAAACAAGTTTAGATCTGACCTCAGCAAAACCAACAATAGTACTGCTATTTGAATCAATTTAAGCATATTTCTGTCTTTATTTTGAAACGAAACTGCTGTTTTTTACATGGTTAAAAAACTCAAAAGCTAGGTTTTGTTTTATATACTTGCTAAATAATAAAAGTTGACCGTGCGATGACGCAACTTTTCTCTTATCGCTGTTTTAAGTCTAGCGGATGGAAAAACCTTTATCGCTCAAAGCGTGACATTCTCCAGTTTTGCAGCGGTTGAGATTCCATCCAACTAATCTTTCAAAAGTCAAAAACTTTTTTAGCCAAACTGCATTCTGCTTTCTTTGCCTTTTTAGCCCCAAATGTTTGTCTATCCGGCCTTTTTGAGTTATTTCAGCGATGGTTAAGTTTTTCATTCCTTTTAGAAATGGTGTTCTGCTGCCCTCCAACTGAAGTTGAACCCGTGGTTGGAATCGACGATTCTCCAATCGTCGAAGAAACCATCGGAAAATCTTTTGATGTACCCGTCGGAACGTGAGCCATTTTTTACAACTTTAAATTTCACAATATATTTTTAGAAAGAAAATGTTCGAAGTCCGAGGCCGAAAAATCCTCGTCATTAACGACGAAGGAAAATTCTATGCCATTAACGGTCTCTGTTCTCACTACAACTTTTCCCTGGAGACGGGTAAGAAAATTTCTGAATCCAAAAAGAGTTTTTTTTTTTTAGGAATCTACAGCAAGGGAAGGATTCGCTGCCCTCTCCATGGCGCCTGTTTCAATGTGAAAAATGGAGATATTGAAGATTTTCCAGGATTTGACAATGTTAATGCGTTCCAGGTAAGGGTTTTCCCGATTTTTCAAACTTTCAAATTCCAGGTTAAAAGTGTTAATGGGGACCTGATTCTCACCACTACTGAAAAAAGACTGACGAGTGATAGAAGGACCAAGAAGACTAAATTCAGCAAAACTGACGATTCCCCGGTTGTGGTTATTGGTTCAGGTAGGCTAAACCAAAATTTGAATTATGCAAAATTTGAATCTTTTTAATAGTGACAGAATTTTTCATTCTAAAGATTTTAGGACCAGCCGCTGCCAGTTTTATTGAATCGGCAAGGAAAAATGGTCTTACCACCCCTATTGTCATGGTTACTTCTGAGTCTACACCACCATATGACAGGGTGAAATTGAGTAAGGTAGGTGCAATTTTCATTTGAACAAAACAGTCTGTTTAACTTTCAAAGGCAAAATAAGAAACTAACCATACAGGTATGCTAAGGTCCTACTATTAAGATGCCCAACTGGCAAAAAGCAAAACCAAATGGTACCTCAAAGTATTTCAGGCGGCAGATCTGGTAGGAAGAGCGTAGGCATCCATGCGTAGGCAGCTCGGTACTACTTGAAGGGACTGTCTGGGGTTTTTCTGATTGGAAATCAATTGTACGCATTTCAATTAAAATGATTTTCTTGAACAACGTTCCTCGCTTGTGCGCAAAATGTTTGCCAAGTCTTCTTTAGAATATACATAAAAAGGCCAATGATGATAAAAAGGCCCCTTACGATCGCTTTAACTCTCAAGGTTCATCTTTTCAAGTTCATCGTTTGGTCGATGAGACACTTTCAAACTAGCCCCATAAGAGTGCACAATTTTTTCAACCGTCGAATTTAACAAAACAAAAAAACAGATAGATTTGGTTTTGCAAACAAACGATTCTTAAACCAAAATTCCACAGAAAAATATGCATTTTTGGCAGAGATCTGGATTTTATAAAATGATTGTAAACGTGATCCATTATGAACAACCTGTCCCACGGCCGACGGTGGTTTCAAACGAATAGGATTGATTTTCACATGTTTTTTTACTCGCAGCTTCATATGATTTGAAAATTTCGCACATTCGACCTCAAAAGCTAACATGGAAAGTATTTCGGGTTAAGGTGGCCGATTGAATCGAGGTATATCTCATTTGGTAGCCCTTGGGATGAAACTTAAGGGGCCGGTTTCAGTTTCTGCTAAGGGTCACCAATTTTCGAGAAAAACGATTTTTAAATTTTCATTCGCAACACTAGTAGACCGTCCAGCACACAAATCACCTGCCCGCGGCAGCTATGGAAATGTAATTTGGTGGTCAAGTGGTTAAGCAGTTAGACTGTAAATATGAAGGTTTTTGGTTCGAACCCTCTACGCGCTGTCTCCTTTTTTCCTGAACTTTGTGATAATTTCGCCAAGTTTTGGAGCAAAAAGTTTTAAAAAATTTAACATTTTTTATCTTTGGTTCCAATTGAAACATCGTTTGACGGAGATACTCAATTGCAAATTTGGAACACAAACCGCACATTGGCCAACTCAATACGTACTAAATGCAAAGATTTTAAAAAAGAACTTTTTGCTCCAAAACTTGGCGAAAATATCACAAAGTTAAGGAAAAAATGAAACAGCGCATAGAGGGTTCGAACCGAAAACCTTCATATTTACAGTCTAACAGCTTAACCACTTGACCACCAAATTACATTTCCTTAGATGCCGCGGGCGGATGATTTGTGTGCTGGACGGCCTACTAGTGTTGCGAATGAAAATTTAAAAATCGTTTTTCTCGAAAATTGGTGACCCTTAGCAGAAACTGGAACCGGCCCCTTAAGCTTCATCCCAAGGGCTACCAAATGAGATATACCTCGATTCAATCGGCCACCTTAACCCGAAATACTTTCCATGTAAGCGAAATCCTACGAAAATGCTAATATTTTTGTCTGCACTTCAGGTTGGTTGCGACTGGCGGCTTTGTAATTTGTTTCGTAGCCCATGGCTGAGCGTGGGCCAAAACGACACCAACTGAAGGTCGCGAGACAGAACGCGAAACTAAGTAGGTGCAGATTGGGTTGCAGAACGCACAGTTTCAAAACCGCTTTTTTTCAAAACTGTGTACTAAAAAGCCATATTAGCCGTTGTACCCTGAAATCATTGCAACTTTTTTTAAATATGAGAACCTAACTGACGTTTTACAAAGAAATGTAACGTTAACATTTTAATATACATTTAAAATGTTTTAACACATGCTTTTTTAAGGAAACACATTTATCCAAAGGTACCGAATCACAACGCTTACTTCAGAACCCCGCTGTGAAAGCGAGTGAAATTCGCTTCCGCGATGATGATTACTACAGAGACCAAGGAGTAGAAATCAAGCTGAAAACTACAGTTAGTTCAAAGTTCGAAGTTTTCAGTAAATGAAAGTTCAGGTTGCTGAAGTTAAACCAGCCCATAAGTTACTCACTTTCTCAAATGGAAAGTCGATGACATATTCCAAATTGGTCATCGCCACTGGAGGATTGGTTAGGAAGTTTGAACTGCCCGGCAATGATTTGAAGGTAACATTGCAAAAAAAGAAATTTCGAAGCATGAACTTCAGAATATCTTCTATCTTCGAACACTAGAAGATGCCAATGCAATTGCCGAAGCGACAACTGGGAAGAATGTGGTCTGCATTGGAGCTTCATTCATAGGTCAGAAAAGTTGAAAGCTAAAAATGCACAAGTTTTTAATTACATATGAAACATAATCTGGCGCGTCGTGTACGCGTCATTTGTCCCTCAGTTAGGCGGCCTGCGGCCGCATTCATTCGCTGATTTTGGCCGCTCAGTTAAGCGGCCGCACATAATATATTCATAAATGTTCCTTTTAATATAATATAATCAGGAACATTCATTTTTCGAATCACACTTTCGGAAGAAAACAGAAAAAGTCGATTTACCCCAGTATTTCAGGAATGGAGATTGCCTCAGCGTTAGCAAGTAAAGCCGCTTCAGTCACAGTGATAAGCGTAACTCCTGAGCCCCTCCCAGCGTTTGGACAAGATGTTGGTGAAGCCATTAGGAAGGTACTTTTAACAGATCGACAATTTGCTATCGTGAAATTTAGCGTTTTGAGGCCAAAGATGTCAATATCATTACATCGGCTAGAACTGTAGCCATTAATGGAATGGAATTGGTTGAAGAAGTGGAGTTGAGGGATGGTCGCCGCATACCCGCCGATGTGGTGATTGGGGGAATAGGTTAGGAACAAGAAAAGTTTAAAAATGATCAGTTTTCAGGAGTTGAGCCAGGAACCAAGTTTTTGAAAACGTGTGGAATCAAACTGGACGCTCCTGGGTTCATTATGGTGGACAAGGAGTTCAAGGTATATAAGGGGGGAAGATCACTAACAAGGTATCAGTCAATATCGGTAACACTGGTATCGACAGACTTAACAAACATAGTTTCTGGGGTTGAGTCAAGATTGCACGACAAAGGTTCCGCGGGGTCATAAAGGTTCCGCTGCTTTGAAGATAATTTGATTATATATTCATTCGAATACTTTTTTTTGTAGAAATTTGCGTGTACCTTTATGCTTTCACCTTAATTTCCTATAGACACTTAAGAATTTGTTCCTAGTTGTTCCTTTGTGTGTTATTTCCAAAATTTTGTTGTAAAGTTTTCTTATCGAGTGGGTTTTTTCTTTCTATGCTGAATGCGTACTGTACATGTTCTTCCGAAGAACTTCGTTAAAAAGCCAAATGCTCTTGTCTGTCCTCGCGATCGCTTAACTTTTCCGCACGTTTTTTGTTTAAAATTCTTAGTTCCTTGAAATTTCTTCCAGTTCTTTCAAATTTGTGATATTTTGATCTTTAGAATTTTTTATAGCTGTTGCCAAACGAGCATATGCTTTTAAAAGCGGCTTTTTCTCTGCGTATTCGCTTCGCGCACACTATTTCCGCGTATCGCACGCCATTAAGAAAAAAAATCACTGCCTGTGGTTTTTTACACACATGGCTAAAGATCTACGACGTGTGTTTGAACATGGCTTTAGACGGTGAAAATGACTCTCGACAGCCAACAAACGAGTACTGGCTCCAGGGAATTTCAGAGAAAAGCGCATGTGAACAGAAGCTACACCGTCCGAAACTAAAAAAAGCTCTGTTTACACTTATGTGTCTCTTTCTTTCTTTTCGAATCAAGTACACATATAAAAAAGAATTTTATTTTAATTCTTTATATTCTTAATGCCGGAAAACCTGTTTCTAACGTTTAAATGAAAAGTTTTGCCTTAATTGTCCAGCGGAACCTTTGTCGCACTGACACGGAACCTTTGTCACTCCGGCGGAACCTTTGTCGCGTCGCCGCGGAAACTTTGTCGTGGAATCCACAGGCTAATGAAACTCATGTCAGGTTGATGTGCGAGGAGTAAATTTAGCCTTCGGTCATTTAGGCGGAGTTTTAAGTTTGTGATCTTACTGTGAAACAGCTTGCCTTTTCACTGCAAAACACGAAAAGAAATCCCCAAATGTTTCCAATTCTATCTGAGCGTGTGCAATAGAAGAAAATGATTCAAAAATATTTAAAATACATTTTTTGCACGCATGTACAAATGTGATCAACGGTGCATTTTCTAACAAGGGCCACAAGGGAAAAAATTATGGGGCAACTTATAACGGACTGCGCCACATTGTTTAGATTCATTAATAGTCGTTGTGCTGATTTAAAAAAAAATCCGTGACCAACGCAAATGAAAACTAGAATCATGAAGCTAAGGATGTCCAGATGTTGAACCATATAATCCTGGTAAACAACCGTTGAAAATGTTCTTTAGATGTTGAAAAACAAACCGTTTTTTTTTGGAATGCCGTATTTTGTAAATGATTTGTTTTTGTTTTGTAAAAGCCTACTAATGCTATTAAATAAAAGAGAAAAGAGGATTCAAATGGAAAAAGCACCGAGAAAAAGCCGTTTTCCTAGCGATCTTTCTTCGGCGACGGCTGCAGGCCCACTAAACTGGAATTTCTCCGACTGGAACCTTGGATACTTAGAGTACAGTAGTACATTTCAGACAAGTGCAGAAGACGTCTATGCTATCGGTGACGTCACTTCCGCTCCTTTGCCTCACTGGGGCTTTGAACATATCAATATCCAGCACTTCCAAACTGCTCAAGCTCACGGTTTGAACATTTCTGTGATAAATTTGGCGCTAAAACTTTTCAGGAGACCTCCTAGGCTACTCCATCATGGGAAAAGCTCAACCTCGCTCGCAAGTTCCCTTCTTCTGGGGCTTGTTCTTCTTCGAATTTGGAGTGAGGTTCGCGGGAAGTGCCCAAGGGGCTGATGACGTCCTGGTTCGTGGAGACATCGATGCTATGAATTTCTCCAAGTATTACTTCAAGTGAGTTTTTGAAAAGAACTAAATCTATTTTTGCGACAGAAATGATCGTGTTGTTGCTGTTTGCAACGCCGGTCCTGCTCCTGTAGCTGTGACATTCTTGGAACTTTTTTCCCGAAAGATCAATGTTACCAAAGCGGATGTTTTGGGCAATGAGGAGAACGACTGGAGCAGTTGGTTGAAGTAAACGATAATTATGAATTCAACATTGTGATATTGTGCCACTTATTTTGTCAGGGTTTCGTGCAATTAAAGAAGAATATTTTTTCAAAAATTGTAGAACCGAATAATACCGATAGGTGAAAGGATAAAAAATATTGACCCTTATATTTATGCCAATCACGTGCTCAATAGGCACCTGACGGTTCCTTTGAGGAGAGTGAGTTCCGAAAACTCAACGGGTTATTGGTGTTTTTGTGTTATGCTATCTCGGGGCTTAGTGGCCTAATTTTCCAAGTTCTAATGCAGTCGTTTCATTCTTTGGCGTCTATATTATGTGCTTAGAACGGAAGATTTTACAAATCATGTTTCATAACCTTAAATGGCATCTAAATTCTGACTGAAAGATTTTATGTTCAAGCTAACCTACACTTCCACACAAAATAATTTCTAGTTTGTGGGAAAACACGTCGGCGTCGCAGAGGCATGCTGATATAACGTGAACGTTCAAAGTTCTTTTGTCGCACTGAAGCAGCGATAAAAGAACGATTCGAGATCGCGACCGCAATGTTATCTTTTTTTAACTATTGGGAAAATCACGTTTTTACGATGAATAGAATTTGTTGGTAGGTACAAACACACACACTCACACACACACACACGCACACACACACACACACACACACACTCACACACACACACATACACACACACACACACACACACACACACACACACACACACACACACACACACGAAAAAATTTCATCAAGAAAAAATACAACATTTCACGGAAATGATATGAGATCACACGCTTTCGGAGAAAAAAATAACTTAAGATGCAAAAATATGCAACATGGCGAAACCTAAACTTTCTATAGAGTGGGTCGTCAGTTGAATGCCGATTCGGCACAAGAATTTCCATAACTTGGCATCGAAAAGTTGCTCAGACTGAAAAATTCAAATTTTTCAAACCCTCAATACTGTTTTCGTACCTGTGGTAGCCAAGCTAATGTAGAAGCACACCAAAAAGTGTTTTGAACCACTAACTGCATGCAAAGCCTGTAGTTGATTCGGTACCGCCGCCTTGTTAAAGCGTTTACCGCTGATTTCTTCTGAAAAACATTTTTCGGTTAGAAGGTTTACGAAACTGACCGGAAGACTTACGATGTTGTATAGAGTTAAGAAATTCAAAGATATGGAGGAAACTTGCAAGGGGAGCATGACATACTGAGCCAGCCAGACATCTTGGGCTTCACACTCAGGAGTTGCGTATTCGAAGTCGAGATGTTTGGCGTAGAAGAAAAAGAAACATCCTTAAGGCAAAATTGAAACACCGTCAAGACGCGATTTCTCTAGTATTGGAATAGTTGTATGTCATAATGTCTTCGATTCAGCCCAAGCTTTGTCAAAAACGTTTATATGGTCTGCAAATACTATCTGTACAAAATTTTTCTGTACAAATTTGCTACAAAATTTTTTCAAAGTTTCAACATTTCGAAACCCATACGATTTCTGGGCGCTTAGTGGTAAAGGTATGACTGTTTCATTCAACTTTGCGCTTTTTAGCGGCATCGCCGCTTGGTTTGAGTACAATGGGTTTCGATAAGGAAAAAAATTGATTTGTAGGAAAATCTGTGCAAAATTTTATATTTACAGTGACGCTCACATATTGTTTCTTTACGGTGAAAACATACAAAAACCTCGAAAAAATTCTGTTTTTGACATTGAAAAATTTCTAACTTTCTTCAAAATGCATATTTTTCAACGCTCTAATAACAACATTTTGTACCCAGACAAATGCAAGTTGATTGGGGCGTAGACTGGTTTATTTAGACTATTTTGAGCAAAACTACAGTATCCTAGAGTTTCCTACCGTACCTCGAAACTATAAATCAATAATCCTCAAAACTATTCACAATAGTGTTTAGCGTCTTAGCGTTCACGGACTAATCTATCTAGGTAAGGCCGCGAAGCGGCTCTTCTGCGGCCGAAGGCTGCTGCGCAAAACTTAAGCGGCCTGCGGCCGCCTCATGCCGCTTTGCGGCCTTGGGAAAAGTCTAAGCGACACGGACATACCTTGGTGTAATCGGAAAAACCAGAAAACCAGCGCTCCCAAAGTACAAGTCGCCATGAGAATCTAAAATCACAACTTTCATTGCCTTGATCAAAAATTTGTATTCCTTGACATGTAGTTTTGAAAAGAAAATTCTGTACTTGAGAGGAAAGCTAACTGCCATTTGTCTTTTCAGAGACAGAACGAATTCAATCGGAGTCAGAGCGAACCAGGCAATTTGAGCCATCATGGAAAACGGCGTGGAATAAACTTTTCCGGTGATTATTGTTCTAAAAACAAAATTAAATATAATTAAGTAATTTATGAAACTTACAAAACAAGAATCAGACCACAGTACGGTCCATAAATCAAAGCATTAGCCAGATGAAAAATTCCTCTTGTTGTGCAAATCAGAGTAAAAGATGTTCTTTGTTTAGGTCTTGTGATAAATAAGGCTATTGTATAGACTGAACACGCTATGGTAATTGATCCGAGCTGAAATTTAAAAAAAAGTATTTAAGTTTGTAAAATTTGAATGGCTTACCACAAATAAAATCACACAAGCCACACAAGATTCGAACAATTCGGCTAAACTTTGGTCCATGTGCTTTTCTTCTACTGTAGAAGACATCTAAAAAACAGGAAATTTTTGTGAGAATTTTTAGAAAAAGCAAAAGGAAGACATTATATTAAAACATTGTTTTGTCAGAGTGGTTCGAATGAGTTGATGGGAAATTACAAAAAACTTTTTTTGATCAGTATGAAAATATTGCATCTGATTCATCGGTTTTTCTTTTTTAAAGACAAAGGACCACGTCAAATTAATTTTTGCGTTTGTAATTCATGCCCATCTTTGACACTCTTGATTCGAAAAACTGTTTTGGTTTTTCAAGTAAAATTACCAAAATAGGAAGCATGAAGTTTCTGCGGATATCGTTTGAATAGCGCGCCACTTTGGCGTCTCTTCATTGCCCACGCTCTCTCGCCGCTTTCTGCCTTATAACCGTGCACCCTTTGCATTGCTCGACCGTGTATACGTGCACCCGTTGCAGTTCGAATAACAAAAATGGGTAGTTTTAGAATAGATAAAAACGGTATCTTTTCTCATGATGTTTGAATTAAAATTTTTTTTTTGAAAGTTCCAATTTACAAGGTATTTTCCATTTAAACAAGTTTTTTTATATTAAGTTCCAGCTAACAAAAAAAATTCCAATTAAAAGCGACAAAGATTATTATTAAAAAAATCTTTATGTTTAATCTGCGCATAAAAACTGACTGTCACATATTTTTGCGAAAAGAGTGTTGCGAAAAAAATGCTTGATTTTACAATAGAGCAATTAGGAATTGATGGTGACTAAATTCTTAAAATTTTCAACACACGGGCGTCACGAAGCTGAAAATTACACAGTAAAAGTGGCACCGAGAATTGATGACAATCTGTAATTAAAGAGTCATTCAATGTAGCAATATCAGTATGACAAAATTGCGCACAAAATTCTCAAAAACAGACAAAAAAAGATCAGAGTGTAAATACAATCGAATTTGAACAAAGACATATAGATTTTAAAAAAATAAAAGAATGGTTGGCTTTTAATCTTTTAACGTGTTTTCAAGTTGAGATTCACAAGAAATCAGGGCAAGTACACGTCAAAATTTCACTTGGAGTCACATAACTCTGGGAAAACACGTCACACAAGTATTTCAAAAAGAAGGCTTTTTGAACTAAGAAAGAAATTCATAGTAAATCGTGACACGTATTTAAGCACAAATTCAGACATAACGCAGTCGAAAAACCGCTTCTTTTGAAAGATCCGTTTTGTTAAAGATCTCTCGGGTTAATTTCAAAACCCAGCTGGTTTCTGTTCTAAGCATGTCTGAATAAACAGTTTTCAAATTGGGAACGGAAGTAAACGTAGGCAGTGCTCGGCGCTGGAATTTTATTACATCGCACCTAATTTATCCGCCAGTTGGGGTTTTCGGAATAATTTCTTTGCAATGGTTTTATAACGACAGTGAAGTTGTTGATAAAGTTATAAAAACAGAAACGTTGGGATTTGTCATTATACTATTCATTTGGAGGGGTAATCAAGGCATAAATTTCTGTTTTTCTGCTTTTAAGACAGTTACTTTGATGAAAACCTAAATTAACTTCATAAACAATTTTAAACATTCATTAGAAAAGTTTCTTACCTAATCGTTCCTAATATTTGTGTAAAAATAGGAAATTTGAACTACTTTGATAGTTAGGTTCAAAAAAATATATCAAACCCAGTTAAAAGTTTTTAAAATAGTGCTTTTTGACTTCTAGGCTAATTACTTAAATGAAATCCCAGTTTAAAACAATAAATTATAAATAATAGTCTGATCTTTTAAATCATAAAATGAGCATCTACTAATTCATTTCATTAAATGAACATACATTTCACAACTCTGAATTTTATCTAATTTTAATTTTTTGGAAAGATTTAAACCTGGAATTCGAAAATTTATCTATTGCTCAATTTGAGCTTTTTCGGGCTACTAAAATGAGACCACACTTGATATTGGAAGCCCAGCTGAAAATTCTGAAAATTGTCTATTTGAAGTTTTTTCGAGTTTCTCATTTGAAAAAAAAAAGTTGAAAACTTTTATAGAGATTTATATATTTAAAGTTTTTTCGAAATACTTATGTGAAAAACCAGTTGAAAATTCTTAAATTCAGCACGAATAGTTACAAAAACATTATACCCTTCGCCCATCCAGCTTTTTAGAGCTGTGTCCGCATTAAACCCAGAAAAATGTCTGCGCCTCCATGTTGCGCACGCTTTTTAGATGCGCAGGTTAATTAAAACTCATAACAAGGTCTACGGGCAAGAAGTATATATGATCTAAAGATGTAAATTCAGAAAGTATGGCGTGCTAATATAAAGGATTTTGTGCTCAAAAAGCGCACTTAAGCACGGGAGGGAAACCTCACTTTTCAATAAAAGTCACACACTTTATACAATTCTCAGAAAATCATGTAGCTTTTGGCATTAATGTAGACAGAAGCCATATTGCGACCATTCCCCACAAAATGACATGGCAGCTGTTTTTATTATAAAGAAACATAAACTATTGTAGTTTTTAAGTGTGCAAAATAATGACTAGCTATAGCACTAGGAAGTAGTTATTCTGGTAAAATTGCACTATAGCTATTTCCTCAATGACAAATTAGTATTATAATGAAAATATTATTTTGAAGTTAATTAGAGACATGATGACAATAAACCAATGATTATAGCTGCAACTAAATTGAAATCTGCAATAACAAAAAATCCCTCAATTGGCGATACGTAGGCGGATTGAAAAAAGCGAAAACCGCAGAACTGCGCCAGCTTTTTGTTTCTGCTGTCCAATTTGAAATTTTTCTCTAATTTCTAGCTAGTAATTTCTGGATATTTGAGTTTTGAAACAAGCAGACAGCTGAAAACCTAGGGTGAAGCTGCACAAAACAAACCGAAAAACGTCATTTGCAACCGTGATGATCCATCACTTTTGGCAGGTCATTTCCATTGGGTAGCGTCTTTTGACAACGCCGCAAATTGGAGCGAAAATAGCAATTACCAGATTTCGAGGGTACGTTTTCATACGGCTTTGATCTTTGGTGTGTTAATTTTAATACATCCAAAAGTTTAGGGAAAGGGTTTAGTCTATCGCTTCATTTTGGATCCAGAAACAACAGCTGAGAAGGATGCGTTTATAATGCGGCTGCCGCACGGGCGCCGAAAAGTAAAAAAATACATATCGATTGAGCGCGATAGCGGCAACCGCACGGTGAAGGCGGCAAGCAAGGGTGGCTACGGGCCGGCCCGGCCTGCTCTTCAAAAATTCACGGCCCGGCCCGGCCCGGCCCGCGGCCCGAGGTTAAAAATTCCAAAAGTTAAAAAAAAACAGTTTTTCACGATTTATGTGCAGGAATCACGTTTCTATTGTACCTAATGTATAAAACAACTATGGCAAAATAGTTTTGTCGGCGGGGGATCGAACTGGGGCAACTTCGGATTACCAGTCCGACCTCTTAGCCACTCGGCCATGAAAAATATACAAAATTTATATAAGGTAGTTTGAATCCTCCTTCACACAGTATGTTTTGCACAATTAGAACTATGTAACAAACAAAACTTAAAAATAATGACTTTGAAAAGAGTTACACGTAAAAATAGGTTTTCAAAAAACGGGGGACGGCCCGGGCCGGCCAGTTCCTCAGATTTTCACGGTCCGGCCCGGCCCGGAGCCGGCCCGCTGATCAGCCACCCTTCGCGGCAAGTGCGGCAAAAATCGCGTTCAAGTGTGGCGCGGTGAACGCGGCAAGTGCGGCGAGAACCGCGGCGGCCGCGCGGAAACCAAAATTTTCAATCGAATTCTACAGTTTTAAGTTTGATTCTTTATAAAATAAAGCTCGCTAATTCATACTCTTCAAATTATTTAAACAATAAAATAAACAATTTCATGCCGAATTTGAAACAAATTCTCATTTTACGCTCCGAGACCAGATCCGATGTTGCCATTCTTTAAACCGACGGCAGCGGCATAGTGTGAGACTAGGAACGCGCGGCTAAAAATTGCCGCAGGACACTGCGGCGACCAATGCATACAAAGCGGTATAAAAGTTAGGCAAACTGGCACCACATGCTCGGGGTTCAGAAAAAAATCATTTTGATAGGTAAAAAAATATTTTATGCTCTAAAATTGAACCATAATTAACAAAACACTTTAACTTTCATTGTGCAGTAGGGTGAACATGTTTTTCTCCGTATTATTCAATCGATGGGAAAATTCATCCTCAAAGTCGGTTTTCGTTATGATGGTCACGGAGTTTTAGGACTTTTTTTTAACATGTACGCCACAACAGGGAAAATCCAATGCTTATGGTGACAATATACACAATTTCAATGTCAAAGGATGAAAATCGCGAAAAACTTAAATTGTAAAAACGAAATTTCACTTTTTTGATGTTTAGGCTTCTGGGGTCAACAATTCGATACTGCTCTGAAGGTTTTAAAACGCTACAGTGAAATGCCACCTTCCTGGTTTTGCGGCCTGCAGCCGCACTGACACGCGACCTACGGCCGGCCTCATTGTCCCTTCTGTGGAAATGAAGGCGTGGCCTACGATGATAGATCAAAATATTGCTCTTATTGATTGGTTCTTGGCACGAAAAGCTGTGTCTTTTGATTCCCCGTGAAGAATTTGAGCTCATCTTTCTACATGTTAGTGCCTTAGGCAATAGAAGTTAACCGAAGAAAAAGCAATCAATATATCTTCTTCATTTATGAGTTCTTGGCAAGAAAAGCTATAACTCGGCTCCCCGTAAACTGTTTGCGTATTTGTGCTTAAGGAAATCTTTAATAATTAGTGCTTAAGGCTGCAAGAGATCAACATCCTTGGATTTCGTAATAGTAAAACGTAGACCTTTAGGATTTCGCAATAGAAGAATGTCCAACTTCCGCTTAATTAAAGTTAAGGGGGAGGTCTGGGGGGTGGAGCCCCGCTGGTTTTACTACAAACAAAAAAACTTGTAGTTTTTTTTAAAGAAAAATGAAATTCAATAAGCATTTGACAACATTGTCGTACTCAGATCGACGGACTGGATAAAAGTTCCTGAAGAAAACATGGAAGTTCCGACAACGAAATAATCCGGTTCTAGTGAAAACAATAATCCGGTTCTAGTCTATTTCTGAATTGTTTATCGAAACAATTAATGTTTGAGAGAGTTATAAGCCAGAACTTATGGAAAACATTAGAACAATTCATGAACTTTTGATGAAGTACGTGATTTTATAAGGCTTGTAAGTTACACGGCAAGTATAATTTACTACTTGTTTTTACTTGGAAACTGATATAAAAAAATTGTTTTTCGTAAAAACAGAAAGTGGCTACAAAGATAAATTCGAGGAAAGGTGTAAACAGGTTGACTTCTAGAAATCGGATGACTTGGAAGGAATTAGTGTGCTTCAGGAGGAGCTAAACGTGAACTGAATCAGCTTTTTCAACTGTCGAGGGTGTATATTTTGTAATCAACGGGTATATTTTTAACCGCGAAAATGTGCAGGCTTGCAAGAGTGAATAAACAGCGGTATAGAATATATTTAGAAACAGTTCATTTTAAGCCTGTAAGTAAATCTGTTGATTTTGAAGGAATTTATTGAGCAAAATGCAAGCTTTTGCTGGGTTCAAATCAAAAACGGCGCGAAGTTCAATACGTTTTCGTGGTCCTTTTCAAAACCTTTTTTTATTACATCAAAGACATTTCTTTCCAAACATGACTCAATTTTGAGATCAATTTTGAGTTTTATTTCTTGAGATAAAGAAAGAAACAAATCAAAGTTACGTAAGAAATTTAGAGTAATTAGAACTGAATTTTAAGAGAGTTGTATTCTTATTTTTATTTTTTACTCTTTTTTTTAAGGTTCGGCTTTATATTTTGTCTTTAGGGAAAATATATGGTTCCATTTTTATAAAACAGTAAGGGACCAAACAATCCTTCTTGTTTGCGAATCGGTTTTTCAAACAAATAGTTCTTATTCGAAAGAAAATTTGAAGAAAAAAAATTCAGAAAATGTGATAATTCAGTTTGAAAGGCTACATACTGTGACGTGGTTCTATCACAATTTTCACTGATTTATCCCAGGGATTTCAATTTACAGAAACATGTTTTTTAGTTTTTATCGAAAAAAAGAAAAAGCGCCCGAAATTAGGAGTTTTTGTTAAAAAGCTCGAACATTTTCAATAAATTTGAAAATCATTTTTACTTCTTGAGTGTTAATTTCTAACCTATGTTTAAAAAAAAAGGTTTCTCTGAGTACAAAAATTAATCTTTTCCCAGTTTTCTTTGAAATATGAATTTATATTCTCCTCGCCCACGGACCTTTTCTAAAGTTTCGATGGCCTGCACATCTAACGCGCGAAATAGTGTGCAAGTCGCGGAGACGCAGACAAAAAGCCGCTTGTGTTCCGCTGCCGGCTAGGAAAACTCGCTGGGCGACGAGTATATATAAACTGCTTTCTGCTCGAATTATTTTCTAAAGGGGTTTAAACAACAACGAGTTTAAAAGAACTTTTCAAGAGCTTTTGAATCTGCAATTAAAAGTTTTTTAGGAATAAAATTTCAATGTGTTTTCACGTATTTTGGGGGCACGCGCTGTGTATTTCCTCTGTTTATGAATTTCGGTGCTCTAAATCTGATCTGTTCCAAAGAAAATTCTCAATGAAATGGATCTTGCCATACCACTCCTAAAAATCAAATAACCTGAAATTGAAATTGCATAAAAATGGGAGACACCAAATATCAACGACAAAAAAAAACATTATGCTTCGCGTAAAAATTATATCGTAGTTTGACATTCAGGAAGTGTAAAATGTGCAACACAGTTAAAAAAAATCAGAAGAAGAGAAGAAAAGCAACCAGAAAAACTTAAAACTTTTCAATATAGTTTTTGAAAAATGGCAGTCGTTTTCTTTTGCGAAAAAAACCTTTTTCGTTGTCCATTCGTCCACAAAACGTAGCGAGACACGTACCTCATAGAACATTCAGTGAAGTGTGCAAGCGATTCATGCATTGGAAAGTTGTACCCGGAAAAAGAACTCACAAAGCGAAGCTAAAACTTCATTTCAACAATTGTTTTTTTTTCTAAATTGGCGCATCTTGGAAGTTGTAGCTCTTTCTGTTTTTAATTATGATTCCTAGAAGTTCAGATAGCCTTTTGCAGGCAGAAATTCATAAAAACAATTTTGATTCAGTTCCGTGAATGTTTTATTAGAACTACTAATTTTAGAATTCTGCAATAATTGACAGAAAAGGGAAAGTCTCGACATAGTTCCAAAATAATTGGCTCATATTGCTTTCCAAACCAAAAGCAGCTATATTTTGTACTTTCTTGGAAACTGCAATGCAAAATGTTCATTGGTTGCGTGAAATACCTAATTTTGCGCCGTTTAAATGATTTATCGCATCAGATAAAATTACGTTTAAAATCAAGTTTGAACTCTAAAATTAAACAAAAATGCATTTCTGACTAGAAAAAACGGAGCAAATTTTTGGAGTTTCAAACTTTGTGAAAATGTCATTTTTGACATTTTCACTCCTGATTTTGCAGTTTATTCAGAAAATGTAATATAAAAATTTTATTTTCGCCTCAATAAGTGTTTAAAACACACTAACATTTTGAAAACAACTTTTTAGAACGTTTTGAGTACAAACATTGAGTTGGGTGCGAAAAACAGCGACTATGGGCCCGCGGAAGGGCGCCACACATGGCTGCGCGCGTGTGTCTTTGCGATTTTTCGAAATTCTGGAAATATTCTGAAAAAAAATAAATTTTGTACTTAAATAAGCTTAACAACATATCATAAAACTGCAATACACTTTTTCGGCGCAAGCAAGGTTAAATTTTGTGATTTTTCAGGCACGTTGTGAGTCAGAACTTTTTTCAGACTTGGCAAGTCATATTTTATGCTATTTGCATTCTTTGTCAGCGTAACTTTTACAATTGATTTCATACCTAACATCTTAGTTTTTCTCATTTTTGAGAGTAGTTTCAGTAACGCGACGGTCGATTACAGTACTCCAGCCCAAAAATCGATAATAAGTTTCCCGCTTTACTTTTTAAGTTAAAAGGTCCTATATAGTATCCACACACAATTTGAGCTTGTTTGGACCACTTTGAAATTTTATGACCAAGACTACATTAACAAGTGTTGATTCTCCCAGACATTGCGTCTTAATGGAACATCAATAAAACCCACCGAAATAAATTTTGACAAAACTGGACCAAAAATAAAGGAAACAGGGCCAAATTAAAAGGCAGGCCATTAATTTTCCCAGTTAATGAAAACAAAAGCCGAATTGCGTTTTGGTCCGGCAGAACGAACAAATTAGGCAGGCCTTTACTAGAAAGCCGTAAAACCATGTTTGCAAAGCTAAGGTTTCAAATTCGGCTTCGCAAAATTTTTTTTGTGACTTTCAGTGGATTCGTAGAAACAAAATGTGATTTCATTCAATCAGCATCAATTCAGGCCATAAAAAGAGATTCAGATTCTATTGTGAAAGTGGTTTGTCATCATTTTGTTACGAAAACAGATGGCCCAACTTTAATTTAATTTTTCATTGTTTAAAAACAAAAAGAAAAGGAAAAAATTCTTTGTGGGTTTTTGGTCTGAGGAATACTGCAGGCGGGAACGTTGCGCTGCACCTTGCTAATGAAATCGGTTCAGACACCCGGAAAATCTGATTTATTAGCTGATAAAGACGATTAGAGCACATTTAGCGCGTATTTCCTATCCTGCAAACGAAAACACTCTTTTTATAGCTCTGATGATCCATTCTTGTTTTTTCTAGAGCTAACAATATATTTTCGGTAAAAAACGCAAGAGACTCGGAAACTAAAAAAATCGTTTTTCGAAAAAAAAAAACTTTGAACAGTTGTGAAAGGAGCAAGCGCCACCTGCTTTTGGAAATTCCACTTGTAATGTAATATAAAACTTTTAGTCTGTTCTTATTCAAAATTATCAAAAAAGTCAATTTGTTTTTTAAGGGGCTAGATAGAAATCTATTCGCTTCAACATTAAGTTTTTTATTTAATTTGGTCGCATTTTGATATTTAGTGAATAAAAATCACATTTATTGAGCAGAGTTTCAAAAAAGAATTTGAGTTTCAAAAAAGAATTCAAGAAATAAAGTTTTCCGCAGAGCGTTTTTACGGACTTTTTCAAATATTAATTTTTCTATGCTCACGCAAAATTGACATGCGGTTTTTAAAAACGTTTTAAAAAATAGCTTTGAGGAACATAAAATTTTTCCTAGAGCGCAAATTGCATTCAGCTCATTTCCATTCCGAAAGCTTCCCTAAAAGTTCTTGTAAATGTTTGGCCGAACAAACTTTAGAGTTCGTAAATCACAAAAAGAAGTTCATAAAAATTTAAAGCTTTCGTGTTATATTCTTATTGTAGCAAAGAGGATTTTAAATGTTCATCAGGAAGGTTTTTTCCATAATAAAATGTTGGTGACTATAATTTTTTAATTGAAGATTTTGAATTTTTTTTTATGTTCTGAAAACTCTAACAGGTTCCTGGCTTGGTTTCAAAACTTTGTAGCTTTAGTTACAAACTTTGTAGCTTAACTTAGTATTGTAGGATTTTTGCCATATTGTGAGTGTCAAATACAATAATAGTCTTTGTCAATACTAGTTTCACCATATTGTTCCGAAGTTTTCATGTATTGCGTGCATTTTTTTTTAATTTTTGGGGCACACGGCATGTTTTGAATTACGGCATTTTTCTATTAGTTTTATATTTTTTAAAAGTTGAATTTGCCGGTTTTAAACTACACAAATTACAAACTTAATTGAATGTGCAGTGAATAATTCACAAAACGAGATGCAGAAGATTTTCAAATAGCTGTTGTGCTAAAAGAAAATGAGTACACAATTGAGAAAATAATTTGAACTCGAGCGGGAAAAAGATTGTTGAAGCCGGTTAAAAAAAAGCTGCGAAAAGAATGTTGTCAGTGTTTTTAAAGGGTTAATTTGTTAGCACACAAGTGTGAAGTATTTCAGGAAACAATTTTTAAAAGCAACTTTGGAGAAATTAATCAAAATCCAGTAGCGCAAATTGTATTCAGCTCATTTCCATCCCGAAAGCTTCCCTAAAAGTACTTGTAAATGTTTGGACGAAGAAACTTCAGAGGTCGTAAATCATAAAAGAAGTTGTTAAAAATAGAGATTTAGAGGAAAGCTATTGCTCCATCCAGACACTTTTTATTCTTTTAGTAATCTTGTATTTGTATAAAATGTTTAATATTGTATAAATTTGTATAAATTTACTATTGTATAAATTTGTAATAATTTGTATAAATACCTCTTTATTATAAAGTTTAAAGCACATTTAGCACGTGTTTCCAATCCTGCAAATATACACACTTTTTATAGCTCTGATGAACCGTTCATATTTTTATCGAAAATAGTCTGGTACTTTTTTATGTAAAAAAGAAGGAAAATGTTACAACAACAAAAATGGGAAACTTCATATTTTTTCCTATAGCCCAAATTGCATTCGGTTTATTCCCTTTCCGAAAACTTCCCTAAAAGTTCTTGTAAATGTTTGGACGAACAAACGGTTGGGTTCGGGAATCACAAATCGAACGTTATAAAAATGACATGTCATTAAAAAAAAGCTAAGGAAAGCTACGTTTCCGAGGCATATACAGCTATTGGAAAAGGGCGTAATTCTTTTAGTACATCTCGTGCAATTCGTGCAAAGTCAGAAAAGTGTACAACCCGTTCCAAGAAACCTTGACATTATATGCACTCGGTGAGACAATTTTCCAACAATTTTATGTCTGGCTCAATCTTCTGTCTGGGTCATTTAGGTTAAAGTTTCAAAGAAAATTGCCATAGGCATGTGAGGATTTGGTACTAGAAGGCATCACAAAGCAGAAAAACAAAGGATTGAATGTTATTATGAAACAAAATAATATAGCTTCTCTACTTCCTCAATACAGAACATGGTTTAAAATTGTGTTCATATTTGATCCTGAAAGCTCCAAATCGTAGACTAAATCGGTAACAAAAAACTGAACTTTTACTGAAACGGACAAAAACTCACCTACATACTCTAGTGGTTTATGTGTTTGAAATGGAATAAAGTTCACGGTGAACCAAAACACCAAAAAAGCCAAAAAATCAGGAAAAGAACTAAGGGATGTCTTAGAGAAAGAGAAAGAGAGAGACAGAGAAAGAGAGAGACAGAGAGACAGAGAGACAGAGAGACAGAGAGACAGAGAAACAGAGAGACAGAGAGACAGAGAGACAGAGAGACAGAGAGACAGAGAGACAGAGAGACAGAGAGACAGAGAGACAGAGAGACAGAGAGACAGAGAGACAGAGAGACAGAGAGACAGAGAAACAGAGAGACAGAGAGACAGAGAGACAGAGAGACAGAGAGACAGAGATACAGAGAGACAGAGAGATAGAGAAACAGAGAGACAGAGAGACAGAGAGACAGAGAGACAGAGAGACAGAGAGACAGAGAGACAGAGAGACAGAGAGACAGAGAGACAGAGAGACAGAGAGACAGAGAGACAGAGAGACAGAGAGACAGAGAGACAGAGAGACAGAGAGACAGAGAGACAGAGAGACAGAGAGACAGAGAGACAGAGAGACAGAGAGACAGAGAGACAGAGAGACAGAGAGACAGAGAGACAGAGAGACAGAGAGACAGAGAGACAGAGAGACAGAGAAACAGAGAGACAGAGAGACAGAGAGACAGAGAGACAGAGAAACAGAGAGACAGAGAGACAGAGAGATAGAGAAACAGAGAGACAGAGAGACAGAGAGACAGAGAGACAGAGAGACAGAGAGACAGAGAGACAGAGAGACAGAGAGACAGAGAGACAGAGAGACAGAGAGACAGAGAGACAGAGAGACAGAGAGACAGAGAGACAGAGAGACAGAGAGACAGAGAGACAGAGAGACAGAGAGACAGAGAGACAGAGAGACAGAGAGACAGAGAGACAGAGAGACAGAGAGACAGAGAGACAGAGAGACAGAGAGACAGAGAGACAGAGAGACAGAGAGACAGAGAGACAGAGAGACAGAGAAACAGAGAGACAGAGAGACAGAGAGACAGAGAGACAGAGAAACAGAGAGACAGAGAGACAGAGAGACAGAGAGACAGAGAGACAGAGATACAGAGAGACAGAGAGACAGAGAGATAGAGAAACAGAGAGACAGAGAGACAGAGAGACAGAGAGACAGAGAGACAGAGAGACAGAGAGACAGAGAAACAGAGAGACAGAGAGACAGAGAGACAGAGAGACAGAGAAACAGAGAGACAGAGAGACAGAGAGACAGAGAGATAGAGAAACAGAGAGACAGAGAGACAGAGAGACAGAGAGACAGAGAGACAGAGAGACAGAGAGATAGAGAAACAGAGAGACAGAGAGACAGAGAGACAGAGATACAGAGAGACAGAGAGACAGAGAGATAGAGAAACAGAGAGACAGAGAGACAGAGAGACAGAGAGACAGAGAGACAGAGAGACAGAGAGACAGAGAAACAGAGAGACAGAGAGACAGAGAGACAGAGAGACAGAGAGACAGAGAGACAGAGAGACAGAGAGACAGAGAGACAGAGAGACAGAGAGACAGAGAGACAGAGAGACAGAGAGACAGAGAGACAGAGAGACAGAGAGACAGAGAGACAGAGAGACAGAGAGACAGAGAGACAGAGAGACAGAGAAACAGAGAGACAGAGAGACAGAGAGACAGAGAGACAGAGAAACAGAGAGACAGAGAGACAGAGAGACAGAGAGATAGAGAAACAGAGAGACAGAGAGACAGAGAGACAGAGAGACAGAGAGACAGAGAGACAGAGAGACAGAGAGACAGAGAGATAGAGAAACAGAGAGACAGAGAGACAGAGAGACAGAGATACAGAGAGACAGAGAGACAGAGAGATAGAGAAACAGAGAGACAGAGAGACAGAGAGACAGAGAGACAGAGAGACAGAGAGACAGAGAGACAGAGAAACAGAGAGACAGAGAGACAGAGAGACAGAGAGACAGAGAGACAGAGAGACAGAGAGACAGAGAGACAGAGAGACAGAGAGACAGAGAGACAGAGAGACAGAGAGACAGAGAGACAGAGAGACAGAGAGACAGAGAGACAGAGAGACAGAGAGACAGAGAGACAGAGAGACAGAGAGACAGAGAGACAGAGAGACAGAGAGACAGATATCTAAAACACCAACCAATTTCAAAATACAACGTGGCTTCGTCTGTGTTTTCTTTAATCCGTCATAAAACCCGGAAGATAAGATTTTGCTTAGATACAACTGCAAATGAGAAAATTATTCCACACCGCAGATTTATGTTTTACAATTTTTATATATGATATTTTTAAAAAGATAGTAAAAACATCATAGTAAAAAATACAGTATAGTAAAAAAATCTTTTATAGCGAGTCGCTCATGCAAAAAAGTGATCTTAGGAAACTAGACGTGTCCTTGTCGTCTTCAACACAGCGAAAACAGCAAAAACCGAAAACATTAGAGTGCTCTCGTCTTAATTGGCAGAGGAAACCAATTTGGAAAAAGAAATACTCTAGATGAAAATACCCAGCGTCTAAGCGTTTCCGAGAAAGAAAACAAACCCTTTGACACATAAATATTCCGGGCAATCCTAGAAGATGGCCACGTGGGCGGAAGTTGCAAGACGTTCACTTTGAATACAAATGGCAGGGTAATTTCGTTATCTAGCAGAGATGGAGGGGAGGGGGGTTCAGGGCAGTTTGGAGGATCAAAGGGTTGGAGTTGAAATAAAACGATCCTCTTTGGAAAATCCTATTGTTCCACAACGGCTTCTTATATAAAACCTATCGGAAAAAAGCGTGCACTCCATAAGACACTGACCTCTATGTTCAAAAGGGTTTTTTTTCACCAAAAGTTCGGTTTTTCTTCAATTAGGTATTCATTTCCATGAATAACAAAGTGGTTTTACAGTTTAGCAAAATGCGTGGTTAATCACACTCCTTTGCATAAGTACATTTATAGGCACCTCGATTTTTAGAAGTTCAGGTCAATGAAGTGCTTTATGGGTGGTGTGGATTACCGCGTTAGATAGAGCTCTATAAATGACCTAAAAGTTAATAATTAAGTTGCTTATATACTTATTCAGCGGAGTATAGGTTAAAGTACGTATCAAGAAAACTGAGACATGAAAAGATGAGACCACTTTAAAACTATTATCAAACTCTCAATGCCAAATAATTATCATTCGGTTGAATAAACAAACCAGTTCACGGAACCGGGAACTCTGCGTCTAGAAGTGCGAATTAACCAAGCAAATAACTAATAAACGTTAATTCTTACCAAGAAATGAGTTTTATGAAAACATCGTCTAGAGCCGTTTTATGCACTAAATGAAAACGAAAACACAATTAAAAGTCTGGTTGGGGTTAAAATGAGACAAAGAGAAAGAAAGAGATGCAGAGATAGATGGACAGAAATAGAGAGAGAGAGGAGAGAGGTTGAGAGAGATATAGAGAGATATGGAGAGAGTGAGAGAGAGAGAGAGCGGACATGCGAAAAGACTCACGAATTGAAAACAACTGTTTACTAAAGAAAGTCAACAATTTTACTTTTAATTGCTTCTTTCGATTCCACTTAACCTCGTAATTACTCTTTGCAGAAAACAATTCAACCAGTAATTATTTGTTTACGTAAACACTTTTTAAGGTGTTTATCTGTTGAAAGGTGCATACCCGAAGTTCCTGGAAAAATCAGTTTTCTTTATTCGCACTACTTCTTTAAACCCCAAAAAACTATTTATTTCCAAGGATCTTCTCGTATCAAATCCTGATTTGTAAGTGTCAATGGAATCCATTTCTCAGGCCAAAATTCAGACGGTGTCAGCTGTTTTTCCAATCCGCCGGGACGAGAGAATTTTTTGCTGTAGTAAACTTTCTGACCTCTTGATAAGAACCCCATCCACCAGCCGTAAGTCGATGCTGATTCTGCAAAAATGAAATTTGAAGGGGGGAAAGTTGAGGGAAATTTGTTAAATCAATTGGAGGAAAAGCAAAACATATGCTCCCGGTGAGGATCAAAACAAAAACAAAAACTCACGACCTTCAGATTATGAGACTGACGCGCTGCCTACTGCGCTACGGAAGCGACAATGGTTGTTAACCGGGGCAGCTGGATATGCACGGCGCCCACAATTCAATAACGTAGTGGCCCCTTTTTCAGTTTCATAAAGAATTCGGAGTATTGAAACCTTACGTGTAAGGAGCACCACATCACAGTAAAGTCGACTAAATTCCCAGTCCGCATTTGTGATTATATCTTCAGTTTCTCTGGCAACAAGCACATTTTTCCACCCTCGAAATGTGTCTTCATTGAAATCGGAATCAGCACCGAACACATAAACATCTGATTTCGGTCCTTCTAAAATGTGTCATTATCTTTTTTTAAAGCGTGAAATTACCTTTCTCCAAAATATACATAGTTGCGGCTTGAGTGAAATTCTCTTCTGAACCGTAAACAAGAGGAGAATTGATAAAGTCTGTCCTACGTGTATGAACACAGATACTGAAAATACATTTAAACAATTAAAAAAAGCTCACTTTTTCGTTTTCTGTCGTTTCGAGTTCATTGGGAATATGTCATATTTTGCGGAATTGATAGCTTTTTCTGAGCCTAGCAGCAGGTCTTTTACTTGGAGCAGAGGAAGCGGGGAAATGTAGCGAATTCCCTGAAAAAATTTTTTTTTTGAACTGTTCTGAAGTGTTTAACTTTTAAAATTAACGTTTGTTTAATTACGGTGGGTCCGGTTGTGCCGCAAAAACTTCAAAAGTCTTCGAATATTTTTGAAACCGCTTTCCAGAAAAAGCCACAGTTAATTTAACTGTTTTTTCCTGTTTTGTTTATTTGTGCTTCTGTGTTTTAAGTCATTTTTTAACTTTTTCTTTAATTATTACAGTTTTTGTTTTCTTCATTCTAAATTTGAATACTTGAGATATGATTTATTTTCCAGTGGAGGAAAAATGTATTCTAAAAATTTGAATCACACGTAATACAGAGAACTGGAAATCATGAGACTAATGCTGATAAATAAGAAAATTTTGGGTTTTGCACGAGATTTACAAAATGAGAGATTAATTTTTACGAGGAGATTTGAATTTTTTTTTTACAAAACATGTGATTTTAATATCGTACTACGAGAAACAAGAAAATGAGACGAGATTTGCAAAATGAGAAAAAGATTTCCAAAATGAAAATATATTTTATTTACTGTGAATCACTTTTCGTGTCTGAATTATGCTATTCTAAAGAAATAAAAAAAACTGAAAAACATGCCGATTAAAAACAAAGTACGCAAAACAGAAAAACCATAAAGCGCTATAAGTGAAAACGAAAAATTCATAAATAACTTTGTACGCGTGCAACTGGCAAAAATATGTTGTCTCCTTACGCTGCTCCAAAAAGACCAGTAACACGCCAAAATCTAGCAAAATAAATTCTGAAAAGTTTTTGCCTAGAGGGTGCCTTGAAAAAGAATAGAGAATTGTAGTACTAATTAGAAGTTTCTAGTTCTCATTGTTTCTGGTAATGTTTCAAAGTTTCTGGTTTTTCTGGAATTTATTAGAAATTTAAAAATCACTTTATACGGGTGTAATAAGCGACACTAATGCGCAAAATCGAATTTGAGCTTACAACGGATAATATTTCAAGTGATTTTCAAACAAAACCCCGCATATACGTGGTTTACATGGAAAATACCGTTTTTAAAATCTTCCGGGTGCCTCAAAACATTGTACGTAATGCACAAAACACGGAGAACTGTACGTAAAATATGAGAATTCATAACTGACATCGTGCGGTTGTGAGAGTGTAAGTTTTTCACAACACGGGGTGTCTCTTCCAGTAAAATGCCAAAAATTTTCAAACCTGTGTATAATACGGATGAATCCTGATTGTGGACTCATTAGAAGCTATCATAGTTTCAATACTTTCCTCGTCAACTGTGCAGCAATTCTCACTCATTGAGATAAATTTCGTAAAGCATGCGCATTTACTCTGAAAATAAACAGTTTTTTTGGTAAAACGAAATTTATACCCCAGCCTCGATTCGCCTAAAGTAGTTGTACAAATTTGGAAACCAAGCTTTCACTTCATCCAGTCTATTGACATTATCAGGGTGTGAAATAATTGGGATTCTGAAACAAGTTTACAAAATAATTAACTTTAGAAAAAACCTTTTTGTTGTTTTCGCTATTCCAAGAAAAGAAATCAATTCAAAGGCTACATTACCCATTCCACCTTTGGCACCCGTTCCTAAAATTTAATTTTTAATTTTTTTTTTTTAAAAATTTCTTACCGTGTAAATAAACGTCAATACATTTGTGATTAGTTTCAACATCGTTATAAAAACAACTTTCTAAATCTATTCTAAAGACAAATTTTGGTTAATATATTAAAGAAACTCACTCTTTATGTCGATTTTTCACATATAAAAACACTATTGTCGAAAATATAATTGAAAATAAAACAGGCCTAAAAGAAATTTTTGTTTAAATATATAAAATGGTGCAACCTTTGACGTAATTTCTTCCTGAACAATGCTACTATCCGCATTTGTTGTTCATTTTGCGGAGATTCCATCTGCTACACGGAACTCCGCCTGGTAACCGGTTGCTATGTGGAGTTTCCACCCTCAGACTTGCGAACGCAGGAGCAGGCAATGCAGAGCGGGGGTGATTAGTAGATTGGCGCAAATCGATCTCTGGAATTAAAAGGTAAAAAGGAAATTGCCTGAAAGTACTCTAGTTTCTAAAGCGTTTTTGCCATTTCATGGTTTTTTGCCCATCGCCAGACGATCACAAAAAGTGCTGCGGCTCTTTTGTTGAACGGCCTTCGGCTGCGACTGCAAAAGTCGGTGACCTTCGGCCGCAAAAATTTGTTTCGATGTAGCTTCTAACCATCACCAAAGCACAAAAAGCAGTTCTCGGCCAATGTCGTTTTTAAAAAGTCGGCCAATGTCGTTTTTTATGAGAAACTAATCTTCACCCTTAGAAGGGATTTCTCAGAAACGTTCCTTTGTGGCTGTCAATAGTGCTTAATTTCAAACGACTGTCTTGTACCGTGTCAAATATTAATCGATAGAAAAAATGTCAAATGATTCACTGTTGATAAAGAGCAAAGTTGACAAATCCAAAACTGGAGAAAAATGTTTTGATACTTTTTTACAATGACGAGAAACGTTTTGAGAGTTGCATGTTTTCAACCTAATTTTCAAAATACAGAGTTCTAAATGATTTACCACTATTGGATTACTATTTAGATTTCCATGTTTTCCACATCTGAACTTGAAAGTTTCAAATTTGGGGAAAAAACATTTAGGGCATTTTAGGCAATGAGCCTTTACATTCTTTTTAACGCATTTAACGTGTCAAATTCGGGGTTTCAAATCCGCGGGGTGGTCTTAGCACATTCGTACTTCAAAATCTCGAAAAAAAAAGTTTCAAAGAGTAGCTTTAGTTGCCATTTTCAGCTATTAACACGAAATATTATTGATCCTTCTTTACAAAAACACCTTTTCTTTCTTTTTGACGTCTCGCAAAGGCCCTTGCAGAAACTAAAGCATCGTCGGTTCGATACGGCGAGGTATGACTAATTGACTTTTTGTTGCCTAGGCTGTGAACACCACATTTTCACAGAAAATGTAAAATTCCGCAAAATTAAGTTACGAAAATGCAAAATTCCACGAAATTTATGTCGAAATTTGCCAAAAATTGAATTTATTCCACAAAATGTCTAATTAAGAGCTTGAGTATATTACTGAGGACATCGAAATATTAAGAAAAACCAAAATGAGCTCGAAACCGACACAAAATGATATAAATCCAGAAAATATTGCAAACTTTTAAAGACACGTTTAAAGAATTTAACAGGCGGTCGGTTTCAAAATTCGATGTATAGGCTGAGTCGCCTCTTATCAGAAAGTACGTACTGATAAGCAGTGACACTAAGATCGCATCATGCATGCTTGCTCTACACAGCCATTAAAACATCGTCAATCGGACTGGAGGATTATCATTAATGAAAAAAACAAAAATAAAGACCAATTCATTTGAAAGCCATGCGCATCACATTTTCTTGAAATAAAATATAGAAAATTTCTTTAATCTGATTCGTCTTTTTTTTTGCCTAAAAAAGGCCAAAAACGTTGCAATCAAAGAGAAGTTGTTCATCCTGCAAGTAACCTTCAAGAATATAGAAATGAAAATAATTAAGAAAAACATGTTTAAAAACAATTTTGTCAATAGTTTTTCAGAATATGAATCTAGTTTGAATGCAGGAGAAAATTTGCTATATAGTAACTGACAAGGCTAGGATGTTTCTCATTTCTCACAACGTTAGAAATTTTACTTCAAAGACTTGAAATTATTTCTACGTTGTAGACACGGAAAACTTCAAAAAATCGACAATTACCAAAATTATATGGTTAACGTATGTATAGCTTTGGTGGTTACGAAATTTATGACGAAAATTGTTTTTAAAGGAAAATTTGTTTTAAATGGCCACGTTTATGCAAATGATGGGTTAACGAATGCCAGATAATTTATAGCTGTCGCCAAACGAGCATCGGCTACTAAAAGCCGCTTTTTCTTTGCGTCTGCGCTGCTCGCACACTATTTCCGCCTGAGTATCGCACGCTGCTGCATTAAGGCCGTTTTTGGCAGGATGCTCGTTTGGCAACAGCTATATAAAACATTTTCTTTAGAAGTGTTGTCAAAAATCCTTTCAATTGCAATGAAACAATACTTTTGTACAATTTCTGAACGAAAAAATTCCCTGACGGTTCCTGAAAAGAAGTGGTTTTTAAGTTTTAGAAACGAGAATTTTTACGTTCGTGTAGTAGATGACAAAAAATGTTGTGAGCAATATTAGGAAATTCCCTTTAGCTTCCGAACACCTTTTTCCGACTTTTTTTATAATAGTATTATCAGCTTTATTTTTATAGTATTTTTGATAGTATGTTGTCTGCTTTTTCACTTTTTTTGTTGGGAATTTTCCCATTGATGTGAAAAAAGTGCGATAGTTTTTGTGACCGACAGACAAATTCTTTGTTAAACAGGATACTGTTTTCAACTATATCAAGCCACAAGGTTCTTAAAAGTCTTGAAAAAAAATGCAAACCTTCACAAAAGAAAAACTGTTAAAAAACTTGGAACCGATTACCAAGTTTTGAGGTTTTGGGGTTTATAGGATTACCAAACAAATTTTATACTCCCAATTTTTTTTTGAAGGTTTCTTAAAAAAAATAATCTAAAATCATTGTCATTCTCTAAACGTATCTTGATTATTAATTTCCTAGTTCTTTCGGGCCGGGCCGGATCGACCTGAAAAAAAAATCCTCGGCCCGGGCCGACAAGACCCGTTTACCCGGACCTGAAACAAAACGCCACCAATGAGACCAAGATTCGATCCGGGCCGAGACACTAAAATTTTGCAAACTTGAAATTAGGATTTGCAGTAGAAGTAATTTGAAAGAGTTGGTAAGGTATGAAATTAAAGAAAATGTAATTTGACCAGTTCACAATTCTCGGCCCGGCTCGGTCCGCTTCGGCCCGCGGGCCGACCCATCTCGTTAGAACTATAATTAATTCTGTAAACTACGTTTTTTGTTCAGTTTTTAAAGCGATTTTATCCGATCTCTCCGAGTTTACATGATGAAATCTTGAATTTTTATTGCTTGTTTACGACAAAGACGTGTAATTTCTTATTATGCTTAAGGTTTTGTATTATTTCCAGCTTATTTCCAATTTCTAAAAAATTTTTTTTTCATTTTCATATTTGTTAAAGAGACCGTCAGGGACCATTTGAGGAGTGTTTCAGACTATTTAGCATGTATAATTAGTATAATTTTCGACCGTACCCGATGAAAATGGAAATGGAAATGTCCCTGACGGTCCCTTTAAACTTTTATTGAATAAAAATCTTTAGCCGGGTCAGGTATTCTCGTAATTACCATTCATCCGGCCGTCGACCTTGAGTGACACATCGCAATCCCATGCGCCCCGCGGTGTTTGCGGGTCGCAATGTGGGAGGCCTCAGCGAATACCACCTGTATCGATCCATGCGTACTAGTCATTTCACGCTTGTGATCATCGCCCACTGTTTTCTAATTAAAACCCCATTTTAATCCTATTTCCTGAAAAACGCCCATTGTTTTCACAAAATGGCAAATACTAAAAATACATTCACAATTAGCTTCTAACTGTTTTATTACGTCATTAAAAAGAGATTCGCTGATTCTCGCAAATTGCGCCGGTTCCCTTGTTTGCCGCATGTTGTCATGGATAGCTCGCGCGGCCGCCACATTTTCCGATAGACGGCGCACTTTTTGCCCTTCTCTGGTCACTTTCGATTCGACTGGCGCAACATTTCGCACCCGACAAAGAAAGAAACTTTTGGGAGTCTAGGAAAAAGTTACATTGCGTAAAATGTAAAGTTTTGAATTTTCCAGGAGGAGAAAAGTTTTCAAAAATAAAAAAAACATTGCATAAATCTTACAAATTAAAATTTGTCTTAAGGTTATTGATTGTTTTTCAATTTCAAGGAATTCAACATTGGAAAGTTTTTCTTCCGAGTAAGAAAATTTCGTAGTTGACCCATGAGATACTCTTTTGCACTTTTTATGTTCAAACTCCTAATTTTAATCAAGGTTTTTTTTTGAAAATTTTAAAGTTTTTAAATTGAGAAAATTGAATTCGTTTGTTTATGCGAACAAACTCCTGAAAAATCATCATGTTATTTCACTATTTTATATTTGATTGAAGCAATTAGTAATGTTGAAAAAAAAATTAAAGCCAGAAGAAAAGTTTTCAGTAATTAGCAATACAAAAAAACGTTGCACAAACTTTAAATAAGAAAATTAATTGTATTTTTTTTCAAATTCAAGGGATAAAACATTGAAAGTTTGCCTTCGAGGATCAAATAAGGAAGCTCGTATTTGGTCGTTGAGATATAAACTTTTTCGACCTTTTTATGCTCAAACACTGACTTAAAAAACATTCATTTTTTTAAAGAATCAAAATTTCGTTTTCTTGTTTTGTTTTTGAAAAATACCAAATCCATTTGAACTGAATTTTTAACAAAACAACAAAAACAAATGTAAAAATATAGACCCCCTCCTTTTTTTAACCATTTTTAGACTTGTGATTTAACTGATTGAAATACACACATGTTTTTACAAAATCAATTTTAAGCCAAGAATGTAACGTTCAATTTCTAAAACACAAAGATATAAGGAAACCCGCTGTTTCTTGACTTTGTCCTCAAAAGACGTGAAAAAATCACATAAATGTTTATTTTTGAATTTCGCGCCTGTGAAAAAGTGTGGCGGATCGACAACAATTAGGAAACTGGTCCTTCGTTTACCTCTTTCAATGCGATTCCTTTGAGAGGCCGTTGTAAACACCTAACTCCTAGTTTTTGAAAAGACTTTTGCATTTTTCGACTTGTTTGCTTTGAGCTTCCTTGTGTTGGCATTAGAGAAACCTGTGCAATTATTGTTCTCCGAATATTATTCTTGGTTTACACGTTTCCTGTAAACAACTGAAGCTCCCCGAATAATAAAACAGAACATCACCTTTATTGCAATTCACTAATTACTTTGGCATTTTGTTTGAAAAATCGAAAAAAGCCATTTGCTGGCATCAAATTAGTAAAAAAGCCAACCTGCTAAAAGTTGGCTTCAATTTGCACACGGCCTGCTCTTTTCAGTTTTTTTTTTTTATGTTGTATCTTCGTTGAAAATTTGAACTAACTTTAATTTATGTTTAACACTAACATTTTTCGGGTTTTTTTATGGTTCCATTTTTTGGTTTTCAATCGTACTCAATAATGCTACTCAAGAATTTATAAGCTTAAGAATGCTAATTTCAATCGAACTCAAGAATGCCGGTTTCAAGGGATAATCACGCAAAATCATTTTAGACAACCTGATATTCAATAAAAACACCGAATGAGCATGGTTGCAGCGTGAGAAGTTTTTGAACAAAGTCCTTTAAATTTTCCATTCTGTGCAGCTTGTGTAAAAATTGAATGTGTTTTTATGAATTTGAACTTTTGTGTATTTTTTGAAAAATTAAATTAAACTACAAAAGGGCACTTTTGTTATTATTCAAGGAATCTTTTGCTTTTGAAAACGCTTCATTACTGCTTCCTTAAATGACGTAGGTCCAACATTCTTCCGAGAAAAATTGGAACCAATTACAAAACGCCAGCGAACGCCATTTTTTATTTGTATTGCATTTTTCGTGAAATGATTCACACAGACTGTTTTCAATTGACGATTGGCCATTCTCAAAATTCTTCCACGTTCAGAGCAGCATTGTGACAACTCTATTTTTTCTTTTAATTTTGTGCCCTCCTAAAATCACACACTGTCTCGAGGATGATATGTTGCATTATTGTGACCTATTTCTTTCGCTGCGGGACCACAACCGTGAAACTTGTCCAACCGGGCGATTCTTTATTCGAAACGAACTACATTTCGCTACTTTTGTTACTTTAAAGTCCCACGCATGCGTCAGCACTGATCCGCTCGCCTGGCCCTGTTTGTATGCGTGTCGGTCATGGTGACCGGCGTAGGCAGCCCCAGTCTGGCCCCCTCCCGTCAAAGTTCACATTTCCCGTCTTCTTCTCCTGTTTATTTACGCGCTGTCGCGGAGCGTGTTAATTTTCTCAATTCACTTGACACATTCTGAAGATGTGATTTGTGCACTCAGCGAAAATATCTCTTGTGCTCCAATATTTCAGTTCTTCTTTTCAAACACTCTCTGTTTCTTTCAGGTAAAATGAACCAAACCTGCCGGGATGGCATAATTATCCCGGCCCTTGCGGTTTCACCACGAAATGCGATGTTATATTTGGCTGGTCTCCTTTACTGTTTCCTGGGTATCGCCATCGCCGCCGACGTTTTTATGTGCGCCATCGAACGAATCACTTCTTCCACCAGGTAAGGATGACGAAGCGGACGAGAATTCCATTTTTTTGGAAACGAAAAACCAGACAGTATTTTTCACAAACATATTGTCAGTATGTAAAATTTCTAAAGGCTAGGAAATTTATGAAATTTTATGGGTACTCAAAGAGAGTCCCGTTGCAAAAATCCTTTTTTTTTCAAAATACAAACTTTGTCAAAAATGGTACACAAGTTTTTTGCGGAGATTCATCAACTAGATGTTTTATACGACACGGTTAGGCAAATTTGCGGATGAGTCAACATGTTCATTGTGAGATTCGATCGATAATAGTTTTGTTAACCCATGTTTGCACTGACGTGTTTGCGAGCGAAATTTGCGACCCTTTGAATAGATGTCGCCGGGGATGATGACAAAAACGCTGGGGTTTAAAAAAAGTGCGTTACCTCGAAATCAGATTGAAAAACTGAAAATTGTGAAATGTTCATTAAAAAATGTGCAATCAGTAATTTTTCGAATTCCTGAAGCTAGAATTTCGCTTTTAGGGAACTTTTAAAATATTATATCAACTGTTACAAAAAACACTTTAATCAAAAACCGATTTTTCGTTCGGAGAACAGTTATGAGCCGTGAGAATTTTCAATTTTGGGATTTATGCTAATTCACTTATCTAAACACAGCAAGATGTAAAAACTTTCCAGTTTTCGCAATTTTATTTCCAAACACATCAAATTGATAACCATGCATTTAGGGGAAAATTCCATTACTTCTCTATAAATAAAAGAAATAGAAACTTTTTTCACATTGACAAAGCGAAATTGGGATCATATAATTAAATATACGGGATCATGTAATTAAATTCAGCGTTGGAAATAACCCTATTTTTCATTTTTCATTTTATCTTTTCGGCGCTACGCTACTCATTAATGGCACCCACAACATTTTGAACCGCATCTAAAAAACTTTTTTTTTTGTAAAAAACCACGACAATTTTTGTTCCGTGAAAACCACCAATCCATCAGCCATATTTGCTCTGACGTGCCGTAACCAAAATGCGCTCTGTTGTGAATAGCGGTGGCCGGGGAAGCTTGAAAAGGCCTCCGCAACACTAAGCCAATATTTGAGCAACCTGGACAAATCACAGCACACGTGGGTATAAATCACAAATTTACAGAAAGGTACGAAAACCGATCAAAAATAATCCATTGATGGGATCATTGCCCAGGGACAATGAGGAATATGAAGAAGTGAGGGTGTGGAACCCCACGGTGGCTAACCTGTCTTTGATGGTAAATTGTAACAAAAATACGTATGAGAAAAATATTATTTTAGGCTCTGGGTAGCAGTGCTCCGGAAATTTTGTTGTCCATTATTGAGATTATTGGAAATGGATTTAGATCTGGAGATTTGGGACCTGGAACGATTGTTGGTAAGTATTAAAAAAAAATTTCTTAGTGCGACGAGAAAACGTTCATTCGGCTTGCATTAGAGCGTTATAAAAATTCGAAGACTGGCGATATTTTATGTTGAACTTTCGTTTGCAAAATGTTTTAGAACAAATAAATTGTGCCCATACAAAATATGTGATTGGCTGATTTCAAACTTTATTTTGTAAAAATTTTCAAACCACGTTTTCAAATTCAAATCTGCTAGGTTAAATTTTCAACAAAACGTAATTTTCTCCGTGAATGAGCTGAGAAATATTCAAACTGATTTTTTTCCTAATCAAACCGATGGAAAAATTCGCTTGGAAGTCATTTTTTGTCAAAATGTTTTTTCGACGACGCAGAATTTAGTTTATACATTAAAAATAAGACTTTTTAAATTTATTGCCAATTTAAAAAATCGTGAATACGCCCCAAAAACCAGTTTCGTTTTTACATTTCACAAGCGTTTATTGAACTATTAGTGTAGAATTTTTAAACGTATTTTTTAATTACATTTTTTACACAAATAGAAAAATTGCTTCATGAAATTCTGGTAATAGTGTAACAAGGGTGT
Source organism: Oscheius myriophilus (assembly GCA_964057215.1). Taxonomy (NCBI): domain Eukaryota; kingdom Metazoa; phylum Nematoda; class Chromadorea; order Rhabditida; family Rhabditidae; genus Oscheius; species Oscheius myriophilus. Next base: position 19,130,203 of record OZ059905.1, read on the forward strand.
TGCGATCCAAAAAAAAAATCGCTTTAAACCTAAAAGAAATTATCTGCAAACCACTTTTTCCGTATTTGATGTATAAGGTCTGAAGGCCTGAGTTTCCTAATTCGCTAAAAGCATAAAACATTAACTTTTTGTTCATAATTTGGTGCACCAAGAAAACGCGAAAAGAACTTTTTCAAAAAAAAAAAAAAAAAAAAAAAAAAAAAAAGTTGCTTTTTTACGATTTCTGCGGGGGCTAACAGAATCATCGCATTTTTGTTCGAGCGGCCATCCTAGAAGCCTATGCTGGAAAATGTTTTTAAAAAAACCGCTTTGGCTAATTGAAACTTTTTCAGGGTCTGCTGCCTTCAACCTCTTCTTCATCTCTGCCATCTGTGTTGTAGCTGTCACAAGTCCCAATACAAAACGCATTGAAGCTTTCAAAGTTTTTGTGGTTACCACGTTTTTTGGTACCTTTGCCTACATTTGGCTCCTTGTGGTACCTAAATTTAGTAATCTCTATAAAAACCAAATTCAGATCCTTCAATTCATTTCCCCCGATGTTGTAGAGGTATGGGAAGCAGCGCTAACTCTTATTTTTTTCTTTATTTTGGTTGCAGTTGCTTACGCCGCTGATATTGAGGTACTCCTTTTATACGTGAAAAAACTTTGTGAAACATTCAGATTTGGAAATCGAAAAAGAAAAATCTTGAAGAAGAACTACAAATCGAAGAATTCAAGGCTAAGAAAAGAAAATCTGAGGACACCTTGGATGTTAACATTAAAAAGTACGCCAGTCAGGCGAGTTTGCATGCCGATGCTGCTGTGAGTTTCATTGTTGTGCGTGAATTGTTGTTTTCTTCAGCAGGTTGTTGGAAGTCTGCCTCCGCCCGAGGGAGAAGATCTCCGTCACTTGACAAGAGACGTTGCCAGAGCTTATCCTCAGTTGTCCGTCGAAGATCAAGCCAAAATCCTGGCGTATCGACTGAATCAGCACACAGTAAGTTTGGCTTTTTTATAATCTCGAACACGACGCTCTGTGCAAAAATGGTGAATTATCTGTACCATATATTTCATTATCTGTACCATATATTTATGAAATTGGCGATTTCTATGTAACAAGTTCATGTTTGTCCGCATTTCGCCTATGGTGAAATTAAACCGGAATGTTTCGCGTATTGGAAACCTTACTTAAAGGGACCGTTAGAGACCTTTTCATTTCCATTTTCATCAGGTACGGTCGAAAATTATACTAATGATATATTCTAAATTGTTTGGAACACTCCTCATTTTCTGCGTAATCTCGTCCAATTAGAATGACAACTTGGAAATTAGACTAGCTGTAAACATCATGCATGCAGGCCATCCGCAGAATCCGCAGACGGTTGGCCGGTTTTGGGCACTTTGAAACCAGATTTCTCAAAAACGGAGAATTTTGAAACACATGTTGTATAGAGTTTCTTTTTAGCTGATTGTTATCTTTCACATGAGCCAAAGTTGCAAATGGTCCCTGAAGGTCCCTTTAATTCAAAAAGTTCTGGAGACATTTTTTCTCCATTTAAGCGAGCTTAACTGAAAAAGTTAAAAACTGTTCACGTTTGCATTAACTTTTCAAATTTTCACATATTTCTAGGCAATATATATATTTTGCGGAAATTATGTTAAGTTAAAAATAAAAATATTTAGCGAAGCTTTTTTTAAAACTTGAATTTAGTTGGGTTTGAAGTGAGATATTGGATGAAGTGAAATGCGTTGATGCTACAGTAACCCGAAATATAGTAACCGAGCTTACCAAAACGAAGTAATTTGAAGTTTCATATAATTAAAGGCAGTGTTTCATGAAAAATAAACGCATGTACGGGTGGACTTGTACACAGCGTACCGTGAAACGAGAGATCCATTTTCACCATAGGAAATGGAGAGAGCGGCATGCTAATTGCAGTTCAAAAATTTCGCGGGAAAACTTTGAGGGCCAAATATAAGCAATGAAAACACATTTTTGACAAAATGTATACATTGTTGAAATGGTTTTCGAAAGGTCTAATTTTGCAAAGTATAAGATTTGAATTCTGAGAAGGTCGAATTTTGGTGACACACTGCCTTTAAGCAAACCCAGTAGTATCAAATGCTTTGCAAAATTGATTCGCACACCAATAAAAAACTTACTGGAACTTAGCAATTATTTTAAAACGTACTTCAGTTAATAGAAGCATGCGTTTCTCGAGTTGAACAAACTGTTTTTTTAGAACAGAGATCGACTGTGGTACCGCATCAGAGCGATCCGCGGAATGTCGTCCTCTTGGAAAAAATCAACGGAGGAGACAGAAATGGAAACTCTTTTGAAAAGTGCCGGTGTAACTGAAACAGATGGAAGAAGTAAGCAAACAAACAGCTTTTCTAAACATAGTTTCAGAAAAACCACGAATTGAATTCTCCGCCCGTGTTTATGCCATCGAACCTACTGACCGCTTCTGTGTTCTTACTGTAATTGATGTTTTTCTGTCACCATTGTTAATACTTTTCAGATTGTCAGACGTGGACCTTGTAACAACACTTTAACTGTGAATTTCCAAACAGTCAATGGTATTGCTAAAAGGGACCTTCACTATTTGGCAAAATCGGAATCTGTGAGGTTTGGACCGGGAGAGAGACAAAGGTAAATATATTGCTAAAAAGATTTCATTTTGCTTGTGCAGGGATATTCAAGTTCAACTTGTTGAGGGAGCGGATTGGAGACCGAATCATGTCTTCTACGTTCATTTGAAAATTGAGGTGAGTAGATAAACAGCAAAAAAAACTTAAAACTTCGATTGAAAAGAAAAAAATTAAATTTTTTTCCAGCTCAGCTTGCAATTTCCCTGAACTTTTAACTTTTTTTGAGTTAAAAATGTGCGAAATGTAAAAAAAATTGTGTTTTTTTACTTTAAAAAAACTTTTTTTTGCTGGAGGGTTTTGTTTTATGCAATCGTTTTTTAAATGCACGAATAACGTTTCCAACTAAATTTTCTTTAAAGTTTTTGATCCTTTGTAAAAATTTGAAGTATCTTTTCATTGCACGAAATTTTGAGAAGTTCGTAAAATACCCTTAAAAGTTTTCAGATATATGAATTCGATTTTGGCATGTGAAAGTTTTAGTGCTTTCATGATGGTTTGAGCTACTGAAAAGTCCAGTATAAGTTGCATTTGTCCTAAAAATGCAATTTTTCACAAACTCTTTTCACAAACTCTAAAACTTTTGAAAAAATCGCAAAAATCTATGTCATTACCAAAACACAGGGGATAAAACTTCCAAGGACAACCAAAACTGTTTTCTGTTTTAATTAAATTTATGGGTGTAATTGCAACTTTTCGTAATTAAAATGCAAACTTCCCAATACTACTGTACAAATGTAAACGCAAGAAGTTATACAACTAAAGATTTGGCCATCTTTTTCTTTTTTTTTTGGCTTTTAGAGAACCCTAGAAATATATAATGGCCGGTTACAAAAAATGTTAAAAGCTGAATTCTTTGTAAAACTTGTATTGGTTCCACTTTAGGCGAACTTCAGGATCAAGGCGAAAGAGACAAGACAAAATAAGAATGTTATAGGTTAGATTAGAAAACCACATATTGCGATTTTACTCCTGACTATCGAAGCAAACTTATGTGCTCAGGTGAAAAATCGCGATATGTGGCAAATGTGGGCAAATGTGGGTGATATTGCGCAAATATGGGCATCCGTTGAAAAAGCGTGTTTTTCGATTTCCATTCACTATCTTTCCTTCGAAAGGCCAAATGTTTGTTATTCGAAGTTTAAACTATTATGTTTGGCAATGGTTTTGTTCAGGAACAAGAAGAAGGAGACAAGACGAAACTCGGAGACTGCAGCGTAGCCCGTGTGAGGTACCCCGACGACACCGCTTCCCTCATGGCCGAACCTTCGATAGAATTTGTGAAATCGAACTACGTAGGTCACACCATCGTCATTCATTTCATTTGATCTATAGGTCGTGAAAGAAAGCAACGGCTGGGCCCGAATGTTCGTCTCCCGAAGGGGAAAGGTCAGAAAAGGCCGATGCACTGTGATCTACGAGACCAATGACGTCACCGCCCAAGGCTCTTATGACTATGTTCCAGTTCAAAATGGAAAATTGGTTTTCGATGGACAGGTGGAAAAGAAACATGCGCCTTTTCATATTAAATTTTCAGGAATACGAAAAATACATAGACATTGAAATTATCGACGACAAACAGGATGAAAAAGATGAAACTTTCACGGTTGAGCTTCTTTCAACAACTAACAATGGTGCGGTATCTATTTTAAATCTAACGCAAAGTTTTTAGGAATTTTACTGGGTGGAAAACGGCGTTCCACAGTGACAATTATCTCTGATGATAATGTCTTGAAGAACATTACGAATGTTCGAAAACTGATGGGACATTACCTGAAACAAATGACGCCTGGACAGAATTCTTGGAGAGAACAGGTAAACTTGGATTAACCTTTGGAAAAAGTAAGAAAGCCATTATCCCCCGGGTCCTGGCCGGGATATCCAACGTACGGCATTCTGCTTGTTTCGCTCTTTTTGTCTCTCTCTCTCTTTCTCTCTCTCTCTCCTTTCTCTCTCCACTCTCTTTGTTGCTCCCGCTCTTTCCTCATCTTGTCTCTACTTTCTCTCTTAAACTCTCTATATCTATCTCTCGTTGTGTCACTGTCTCTCTTTTCATCTCTCTCCCCCTTTCTTGCTACTCACTCTCTCTTTCTACATCTCTTTGTCTCTTAAACTCACTGCTTCTCTGTCTATCTGTCTTTTTGTCGTATCACTGTCTCTCCTTCTCTCGCTGTCCACATTCATCTCTTGTCTTCGATCTAGTTATGTTTTGTTTCTACATCTCTTAGTTTCTCTACCTCACAATTTAACTTGGGTCTCTGCCTCTCTGTTTTCTTGTGCTTTGCTTGTGTCTCTTCACTGTTTTTCATCAACCCCGACTTTATTCCCAATCTAATTTTCTCGTAAGTAAGATTTACTTAAACATTTTGTGACTCATCGGAGACATATCAATTGTAATTGTCTGCGAGGTTCAAAAATCGGAAAAATCGTACCACCAGGCACCTAAAGATTATAAGTTAATTGAGTACGATTTTAATGCCAAAGACCAAAGTAGGTTGATCAAGCAGGAAATTTATGTCTAGGATCATTTTCAAGGTCAAAGAATACGTTTTGAAAAAAGGAAACATGCGGAAATCATTAAGTTTGGATAATTCGCCTTATAGATTTTGCGGCCTTCGGTCGCTTCGATAGATTTTTGTAGCCTTGGGCCGCTTCAATGGGTTCAGGAAGCCAACGGCCGCTCTGTTTCGGTCGGGGGCATGCTGCCGCCTGGTGCCGCTTCGCGGCCTAAAGTTGGCACAATTATGGCTCGGGTCCGGCACCAAAGTGTTGCTCAATGGTGACAGAGAAAAAGAGATATCACTCATCCATTGTAGTTATAGCTGAGAAAAAAAGCTCCACTATGCATTGGAAATAAAAAACATTTCGCTTTAACATTTTGATTTATTGATAATCCACTTTATTTTTGAAATTTTAGATCATGAACGCATCTTCCGTCAACGCGGGGGATGTTGCAAACGCCACAGTCATGGATTGCATCCTTCACGGCTTCGCTTTTCCCTGGAAGGTAAGAAATTCGATTTTTCTGTTAACAAGTTCCTCTTTTTTCCAGTTTGCCCTGGCCTTCGTTCCTCCTCCCAACATCCTCGGCGGGTGGCTGTGCTTCGTCGTAGCTCTGGCAGTCATCGGTTTCATCACGGCCGTTGTTGGAAAGTCTTTTTCCGCTTACTTTTCAAAAAGATCCCTGAAAAGTTTGCCAAACCCCCAACAATGGCTTATTGCCAAGTGTTTGTCCCTGCACGAGAAGAACTCAAGGTCGACTACGATTCCCTGAGGGAATTGTAGTCCTCCCCCATTGTCCCTGGTACGGTAATTGGACTTTTTGTGGTTGGTTTTGAGCAATTACGCTACAAAACCAGTGGGTGAGAAAACTGCACACGAACTTGTAATTACTTTCGGAAGATAGTGGAAAACAATGAATCATACCACACTGAAAATGGAAAACTGAATCAATTAATTCAGCAAACCTCTTTTTCGCATTTTGAATTGCAATTGAAGAGGAAGTAGATATTCGCCTTGGTTAGCGAATTCAAGTTTTACGCTGATCGGGAAAATTTTGCTAAGGGAACTAGCAGGTGAATTTTGCCATTTGAAATAAAAACCTTTCGAGTTTATTGAAAATTCAATTTTTTCTTAGAAAAACGGTCAAAAATGTTTGATGGTCCTGTTCGGCAAATGAATCGAAAATCAAACATTTTCCCAATGGATAATTCTACTAATAAATTCTACTGAAAGTCTTTGGCGACTACTATTCTATCCAAAAATTTTTTTCACCTTGCATACAAACACTTTTTGTGCTTTTGTAGGTCAGTCGAAACTTACCATAGCGTCACGGCAAGTTTCATTTAATACAGCATTAGCATCAGTTGGTGTCCAAATACTAATGAAGACTTGGTAGCAATTCTGTCAACAACCGTTTCCTGGAGCTGTTTTGGATAAAATAATTTTACTGGGAATGGCGCAATTTGCACACCGCTCATTTTCAAAAAGCCTTCTGCCGAGCCCGTAAAGAGCACATACGGATAATAAATTTAGACAGATACTATCACACTATATAATTAAACGTGTTTCACCAAATGTTAGTAAAAGTGCCACTTAGTGTTTTTTTCTTTTCATTAACAGAAAAACCATTTGAAAGCCCATGTAACATGGGATCAGAAAATTTTCAAATTTTAGTTTGCGTGCTTAAAAAAAATTAAGAGTCGGTCTCTGTAAAACTCGAGCAGACCACGGTCATTCGTAAAAACTTCATGTCTTAGAATCGGCCCAAATTTGGTAGATAAGCTTCATATAACAAGAAAACGCTATCCTGAAACTTTTGGCGCCAAGTCATTTTTTGGTGCCGGGTTACGGTAGGTGGGCCTAGGGGTGCTGTAATTTTTCAACGGTAGGTGGGCCTAGGGGTGCTGTAATTTTTCAGTACTAACATGTTTATAAAAAAAAATGTAGCTATACTCCTCGCCCATCGACCTTTTTGGAGAGTCACTAATGTTCAGGCGCGATTATCAAAAACACGTATGGTCCGATGTTTGCGAGACAGTGCTGGTTTTACGCAGAATTGTATCTAGTTTTAGGAAAACTAAGTATCGTGTTTACCGTTTTTTATAATTTTCGAGAAAAAAAAAATTAAAAACTTCGAATAATCATGGTTTTTTGAGGTTTTCGGGCCGAAACTTTTTTATATGACTATAATCAAAAGTTGGTGTAATTGACAATGTTGTTGGAAATTAAATTAGCTACATTTCTATATATACACATTAGTACTTTGGATGCAGTTGAAAAATTACAGTACCCCTAGGCCCACCTACCGTAACCCGGCACCAAAAAATGACTTGGCGCCAAAAGTTTCAGGATAGCGTTTTCTTGTTATAGGAAGCTTACATACCAAATTTGGGCCGATTCTAAGACATGAAGTTTTTCCGAATGGCCGCGCCCTTAAGGCGGCTGCTCGAGTTTTACAGAGACGGCGTCGTAATTAGAAAATGGCCAAACGTATCATGTTTATTATTTCTCTCAACTGAAAGCGTGCCTGATTGAAGATATTTTTTTTTTAAACCGAGCAAAGAAAATGTTTCAAGACTACTTTTTAGAATAGAGTTTTGGCTCGAATTCCATTCATGGTGCCACTGGATTACTAAAGCTGAATCTGTTCCTAAGGCGATGTTTTCTTTCCTTAGTGCTAATTACATATGCAAAACTATATGTGTCTTATTTCTGCAGCTGTTCCTTGTTATCGCACCCGTTTTTAGTCTGTTTCGGTACCTAGGCCCGAAACGACGGGCTTAGGTCAAAAGCGGCGCCAATTGCAAGGCGCGAAACAGTAATTTTTATTAGGAATGTATAGGTGTCGCCAAACGAGCATCGGCTACTAAAAGCCGCCTTTTCTCTGCGTCTGCGCCGCTCGCACACTATTCCCGCCTGAGTATCGCACGCTGCTGCATTAAGGCCGTTTTTGGCATGATGCTCGTTTGGCGACTGCTATATAGAGTTTATCGCCTCTAACGAAGCGTTCGAATGCCGCTTACCATATTCGAAATTTTAAGAAAGCCAATTAAAAGCTGTCGCGAAACAAGCATTGGCGGGAAAAAACGCTTTTTTTCTCTGCGTCTGCGCGATTTGCACACTATTACCCCCGGCGTATCGCGCGATTGCTATATTAAGGCCGTTTTGAGTAGACTTACGATTTGGCGAGAGTTATATTCGGTGGACGAAACACTAGAGAATTACGAAATCAGCAACAAAATATAGATTGAATCACTACATTTCGTAATAAAACCTTTCTAATTTTTCTGTTTCAGGTGATCTCGCTTCAATCTTCGGTTGTATGGTCGGTTTGAAGGACGCTGTCACCGCCATCACATTGGTAGCCCTTGGAACAAGTCTACCCGATACGTTTGCTTCAAAGATCGCCGCACAGAATGTAAGTTTTCAAATTTCAAAAGTTTCATATTCTTTATGCAAACCCCTCGAGAGGAAATCAGCCAGCAAACATTGAAATTAAATGTTATGTTTATCCGCAACGTAGCAGACTAATCCCAATTTACTGAATAGGCTTATGACGTCTTATAAGTAATCTCTTTTGTGCAGAGTTGAGTGTCATCCATTACGCTGACAAATAGTATAAGTAAGAGAGCAGACTGGTGCCTAACACTTCCATTAAGATAGTCTGCATTTCAGTTGAAAAACAATAGAAAGCCGCTACTCGTGAATTAAAATAGCGCAGATGTATTGGAATACAGTACGTGATTTTGTAAATTACATTAAGAAACCATTTTTGAAAAGAACGAGGGACGTAAATTTAACGACATAACGTAAACAAATCACGATTTTTTTTACAATATTTTAAAAACAAAAATGAAATCTCGGCTCTTTTCGGCCAGTTGCCAGTTTCTGTAACCTTCCAAGTTGAGAAATTTTTTTTTGTGTTGCGTAATTTTCTCACACGACATATGGTTGATAATTGTTCTGCGTTTGATTGCAATTGTGCAAACTTTGGTTTAAAAAACCAGTTTTGAAAAAAAGTAATGAAATCGCGTTATTTTAGCTAAAAGTCTTATATACTCCATTTCCAACGAATGGGCAAGGATTTTTACAACTTTTATAGGACTAGGTACCTTTGGTCCTGCAACGATATTTGTGAATTGTCTGCACACTCCGCTTTTTAGTGCTCTTTCGCTTATTTTATCTCTTCTTCACTTCCATGTTTCAAACCTTTTGGTTAAATACGTGCCATTTTTCAAGATTGCCTGAAAGTAAAACACCGTTCCTTGGAAACAGACTATACTTTATTCGAAAAGTGGTAGTGTGACTCTGAACAAAGTACGTAATCAGAAAAATATTGGAACTCAATGGTACTAATACTATGGTAAAGTGTACAAAACTAAAAAAAAGGGGAAAAATGGAAAACGGCGTAGCAGAATGAAGAGAGAGATAGAGAGAGAGTTAGAGAGAGAGAGAGAGAGAGAGAGGGAGGGAGAGAGAGAGAGACAGATAGAAAGAGAGAGAGAGAGAGAGAGAGAGGGAGAGAGAGATAGAGAGAGAATGACAGATATAAAAAGGGAGAAAAATAAAACGAGAAAACGAGAAAACCAGAGGAAAAAGATGTAAAAAGAGAGAGGCAAAAACCACGAGAGACATAAAGGAGAGAGGCATAGAAAACAAGAGAAGCAAACAGAGACAGAGGGAGAGATAGAGAAAAAAACGAGAGACATAGAGGGAGAGATAAATAAAAGAAAAAGAGAAAACAAAATACATAATTTGAAACACATAAAACGAAAGATCGAGAGAGAGAGAGAGAGAGAGTGAGAGAGAGAGAGAGAGAGAGAGAGAGAGAGAGAGAGAAGACAGAAAGAAAAACAGATATGGAAAGAGAGAAAAATGAAACGAGAAAACCAGAGAAAAAAAAGAGACAGATAGGAGAGACAGAAAAACTTGAGAACAAAGAGAAAAACGTAGAAAACGAGAGATGTAAAAAGAGAGAGGTAAAAACCACGAGAGACATAAAGGAGAGAAGCATAGAAAACAGGAGACGCAAACAGAGACAGAGAGAGAGAGAGAGAGAGAGAGAGAGAGAGCGAGAGAGAGAGAAAGAGAGAGAGAGAGAGCGAGAGAGAGAGAGAGAGAGTGAGAGTGTGTGTGTGAGGGAAACTATACTCATATTCTGTCAACTTGATATATGTTAAAGCCGAACAAAATTAATATTTGGTTAATTTTCAGCGGTTCAATATTGTTTCAACCCCTGTTTATTTCTCCATCTCAAATGATCCTAGACAAAGACTACCTTGCTCTCGGTACCTTTGGCCTGTGCTACAAAAATTGTAACCAATTTCCTTTTTCTAAGATTTGTGTATGCTTTCCGGAACGATTTTATGATCCCTTCCGCTTGCAGACAAATGTATTTATGCTGAGTCAGCGCGTGCTGCAGCGGCTTAAGAGAGTGCAACATTCGGAGAACACGCATCTCTTGCACTTTGGACTAGATAAATATGTTTTGGGAACGAGAGGAAGCCACGTGCTCCATAAACAGATTAGTTTTCAACAAAAAAGGAAAGCAAAAAATGAACTTAGTTGACTAATTTGCTTAGTGTGATTTATGATGTGAATGTCTTGTGCTAGAAAAGTTCGCCTGGGGGTAAAAATATCTGAGCTAAAATTGGAAAAAAGCTGACACAGATGATGAAAACGGAATTTTCAGGATGAAACAGCTGACAATGCTGTGGGAAATGTGACTGGATCAAATTCGGTGAATGTGTTCCTCGGATTGGGACTTCCTTGGCTTTTGGCATCTATATACTGGGCTACTAAGGGTCAACCTTTTGAAGTTAAAGCTGGAGATTTGGGATTCAGGTTGGTGACTCTCTCTCTATCTATCTCTCTCTCTCTCTCTCTCCCTCTCTCTCTCTCTCTCTGTATTTCTTTCCTTTCCATTCTCTTTATCTATTTTCTCTGTTTCTCCTCTGTCTCACTCAATTTTTCCAAAACTTAAGACATTGACTTTGGAAGAATCAAGCAGTTCTCGTAAGGCTTAGAAATAAGGTCGAAGTGTCAGAATCGGCTAATATTTGGTATGAAACCTTCCTAGGGCAAATATAGAGAAGAAACCTTAAGCTTTGGGCAAATATAAGACACTTTGAAAGTTTTAGCTCAATAGCGTTTTTACCTGGGTTTCGTTAGACTACCATGATTTTGTAAAATTGGTCGAAATCATTGTAAGTGGCGTTTTTCAAAATAAGCCTAGTCATGTGTTCCCCAAAGAACCTCAAAAAGTGTAACTTTGGGTTTGAAAATGCATTTTTTCGCCTTTTCCGATCTTTGGCTCAAAAAACGCGCAAAATATGACCTAATCAATTGAATTTTACGTTTTCTTGCGCATCGAAAACATTTATCATTTTTGAAATTATCTGGACCACATCTTGACAAAAATTGCCTTTGAAATTTTAATTCAACGATTCTAACAAGGAAAATTTCATTTTTGGTAGAAATATAAATTTTCTTTGCATTTGGTGAAACTGTGCATACATAAACTTTAAAAACAGTTTTAAAGATGTCTTCAACAAGTTGGGACACTTGGACACTTTAAATGTTACAATTTTTTTTGACCTAAAAAAACATTTTCCCTGAAGGAATCGAGGCAAAAAGTAAAATTTCGATGAAAAAGTAAAAGTCCAGATACGTTGAACATTGGTAAACGTTTTAGATTCTCACTAAAACGTACAATTCGATGATCTAGGTCACATTTTGCATGTGTTTGAAATTAAAGGTCTAAAAAAGCAAAAACTGCATTTTAAAACGCAAAGTTCTCATTTTTTTTAAGGTTTTCGGGGTCCTGTGGGGGAAAACACAAACTTTTGCTTAACACGTGACTAAATATATTGAAAAAACACCATTTCGATCAATTTACAAAATTATGGTACCCTACAAAATTATGGTATCCGCGACCCAGGTCAAACTTTTTTCTCTTTTTCTCTGTATCTCTCTCTCTCGTCTTTTTGCACAATCCATTTTTTGCAGTGTAACCGTCTTCATGGTCTTCTCCCTTATCTTCCTAGTTGTGCTCCTTCTTCGCCGAACTCTCTCCATTTTCGGCAAAGCGGAACTTGGCGGCCCTTCGGTCACCAAGTTCACCTCTGGTCTCTTCTTCGTTCTCCTCTGGGTCGGCTACGTTTCTCTTTCGATCTGGAACACCTATCGTTCGTGACGTCTCACCTGCATTCCTGTAATAAATCATGCTTTATTTCCCTATCCGATTTGTATTTTTCTTCCGCGCAGACGTTTCTTTCGCGCCACGCCCAGCTGATCACCACCGCGCGGCTTTTTTTTGAAAACTTTATGGCAACTGGTCAGAGATTGCAGCACCCAGTCTGCCCCCTTCGCCAGCTCCTTTATGACCCTTGTCTTATTCCATTAACATCGGATTTCCTATTTATACTGGAGTAATTGAATGGACTGACGTAGGGTTGTTATCGTGTACGGTAATCTACAATCCTAGGAAAAGTTATTGTGGAAGTCGTAAAATAAGTAGTTCTTTGAAATGAAGCTTGGTCAACAAACACATTAACATATTATTATCTCAAAAACTGATTTTGCGTAAATGCAAACCTCGTTTTGTTTAAGAAAAGCATGTCTAATTACCGTGCCGACCCGCATATTTTTTTCTTGATTCGGCCCGGCTTGGGCTTGCCTTTGAATTTTTAATGCCTGGTTTTAGGTACGCAGATGGAAATGGCAAATCAAAAACGCTTGGCGGTCGAGGCAAATCAAAATGGCGATGGGCGGATTCGAACCTGGGTCGCGAGATTAACAAGCGAGAACGTTACCACTTCCCCGCGATGTGAGTCCGGCGTTGAAACACATGTAGTAACAGCGCGGCTATCCGACGGCCGAGTGGAAACGTTCTCGCTTGTTAATCTCGCGACCCGGGTTCGAATCCGCCCTTCGCGATTTCGATTTGCCTAGATGAAACTATCTTGATACACATTTGTAAAGAGTCTTTGATTACGATTCTTGTCAGCTTAAAAAAACTCTGCTCAGAAATGTGAATAAGTATCGTTGTCATACTTTTCAAACGCGTTTTTGAGAATGATGGTCGCATGAGAATTGAATGGTGTCAGAACAAAACTTGTCCCAAATTATGTTTAGAATGTGAAAATCAAAGTCCGGTTTTCCGATAATGGAAAGTTTTTAAGATAAAACCAATAACACAAACATTGACATAATTTCGAGTTTTGTGGCCTGCTCGGATCTGAAGAGATGGCGTCTTGAAAAGCTTAAAGATTCATGGGTATGTTTAGGGAAATTAGCATGTTTTTGTAACATTTATTTACTTTATAAAAGTTATCTAGAAGACACCATTAAGCTTTGAACATATTTATTTAATACATCATTGTGGCCCTTGCTGTTGAGGAATAACCTTTTCACCTCATGGTACAAAAATCGTAAAGATTAAATGTAAAATTCATCCAAAAAATATGAAAAAGTTTCTGGAACTTTGTTGCCATATTTTGTCAAAATGTTTCATTTAACGCTCGATTTTACAAAAGAGTTTGAAAATGGGCGCCTTGGTCTTCGTAACGAGTTTATGTTTGAACAAATGAGGTCAATTCGCAGAAAACCTTCCAAAAGTTAATTTTACGTCAAAAAAATATGTTGTGTTCATGTTGAGTTTTACTGATTTATGATTTTCCAAGATTTAGTGATAAATGGACTTGTTTATTTTTCTAAGACACCCTTATTCGAATAAAAATGCCAAATCAGTCTTCACATCACACTTCAATATAAACGTCATTAAAATGATTGTATTCTCTGTATCGTCTCGCTTTATATTTGATCAGCTTTTTTTATCTTTACCTTTTTTGATTTTTTGCTTTCTTCACGTTCGATTGTAAGAATGTACTTAAGGTTTTTCAATGAAAGGCGTGCTAGAGAGGTTTTCAAAACAGTATTCATTTTGTGCTACCATGAGAGATGGTAAAAATTGACGTTTTTGGTCAGGTCATCGTTGATTTACGGTTGTTCTCACACTATCTCTCTTCGCCACCCTCTCTCAATTTCTCTTCCTTCCTCTCTAGCTTTCTCTCCCTTTCACACGTTTTTCGTCTCTAACTTTATTACCAGGAGTTACGGCCCGCCTTCGGCGGTCCTCACTCCTGGCTCCTCGCGGCCTTCGGCCGCACATATTCGTGGCCTTCGGCCACTCAGTTAAGCGGCCTGCGGCTGCACGGATTCGCGGCCTTCGGCCACTCAGTCAGGCGGCCTGCGGCCGCACATGTTCGAGTCCTTCGGCCACTCAGTTAGGCGGCCTGCGGCCGCACGGATTCGCGGCCTTTGGCCTCTCAGTTAGGCGGCCTGCTATATTCTTAGAATCTATTTAAGGTTTTTCAATGAAATTTGTGCTAGATTGGTTTTCGAAACAGTATTCATTTTGTGCTACCATGAGTGATGGTAAAAATTGACGTTTTTGGTCAGGTCATCTTTATTTTCCGGTTGTTCTCACACTATCTCTCTTCGCCACCCTCTCTCAATTTCTCTTCGTTCCTCTCTAGCTTTCTCTCCCTTTCACACGTTTTTCGTCCCTTACTTTATTATCTGACTCTCTGTCCTCTCTCTCTCTGTCTGTCTGTCTCTCTCTCTCTCTCTCTCTCTCTCTCTCTCTCTTTCGCGGGAGGATCAAATTCCTAAGGATATTTTAAACTAACGACGTGAATTAGATGTTCGAAACAAAAAACATTAGCTGCGTGAACTTTTTGTGACACCAGCCACCTTTTCTGTGGTTTGTGATTGTTGTTAGTAAATTTTGCTGCAAGTGTGTTCTTTGTCTTTATTGAGCCTCTCTTCACATCACAAGGTTGCAAATGCGACATCGCGAAAACTTTTTCAGGTGTATATCTTATAAATTTTTTTCTCAAAAAGAAGCCGTTGACTCCGAAACCTGTCCTTTACATGTATTTTTTAATTTGTAAAAATGAACACAGACGAAAAAAATCAAGTGTTCCAATGTGCGCGGCTCGAGTTGATGAGAATGCACAGGAAATCGAGAGACGACAGGGTGGAGCGCTATTCAAACAGTAGTTTTTTAATACCAATCGCTTTAATTTCGCTTTGTGCCCCCTAAACTGTAAGATCGCTTTTAACGTTAAAAAATTGTCATATTCGTCATGCAGATCCCCCCCTCCGGCTTTTTCACTTCCCTCGGTCTGCAATCATTAACGTTGTTATTTTCAAGGTGTACGCGAGTTTCTATTTCCAGTTTAATTATTGGTCACACCCGCAATAATTAGACTATACAGAGCATTTCGTGCAGTCGCGGACTTTTTCAAAGACCAATAAATCCCGCAAATGTACCCACGCATCTGATCGGGCCGGGTGGGCAGAAATAGATTGTGAGCTACTCAAGGATTAGGTGAATTTCAACTTTGCTTGATGGCTACAAAGCACAGAATATCAATCTATGTTCAAGAAAAACAAATACAGAACAATAAAAAGTTTGGAATTCTCTCGAAAATAGTTATTGATCAGCAAAGGATGACTTCCGTATGTGCACAAAAGGTTTTAGTTTTTCTTTCATGGACCTAACTCAGAAATTATGATACTTGAGACACGGGTTACGGTAGGCTTTTTTTTTTGCTTCTTTTGGGTACGATAGAAATTTCAACATTTGTAAAAAGGGCGACGAATACAAAGTTTTGCCGATACAAACCGATTTCACCCCAAAAATTCCCGCATGATAAGAAGTGCTGAAGCGCAATTTTTCAATTTTCAAAATTTTTATGTAATTTTTTTGCTCCGAGTATTTGCACTTACATGGAAAGTATTTCAGGTAAATGTGGCCGATTGAATCGAGGTATATCTCATTTGGTAGCCCTTGGGATGAAACTTAAGAGGCCGGTTTCAGTTTCTGCTAAGCACCCATTTTCGAGAAAAACGATTTTTAAATTTTCAATTGCAACACTGGTAGACCGTCCAGCGCACAAATCACCCGCCCAGCTGTGAAAAAAACGATGTTTCAATTGGAACCAAAGGTAAAAAATGTTACATTTTTTATAACTTTTTGCTCCAAACCTTGGCAAAAATATCACAAAGTTCAGGAAAAAATAAAACAGCGTATAGAGGGTGCGAACCAAAAACCTTTATATTTACAGCCTAACCGCTTAAAGGGACCATCAGGGTCCTTTTTGAAGTTTATTTTAATTAATAAATTTCATTTAGTTGATCAATTATCTACTTATCATTTTCAACTCCTTTTTCCAAAAAAAGCCGTAATTTCTAAATCAAAACTCAAAATTAATTTTTTCCAACGGGCTCCAGCTTACGTTTTTTCACACCATCTGCACGCTGTCCAAGGTGAAAGCCGCTGGTGATTAGGAACGCGCAGCGCTGAACTTCCATCGACCTCATAGCCAACTGGTTAGCACCGGTAGCTGGTAACCAAACGGTCCCGGGTTTGGTCCCACTCTCGTGCAAATGGTTTTTGCTGGCAAAAAGAAAATTAACTGATAAAATCGTAATGTTATATTCTGACGTTGAGTTTTATTGTAGAAAAAAGGTCCCTGATGGTCCCTTTAACCACTTGACTACCAAATCACTACCAGATTTGTGCGCTGGACGGTCTACCAGTGTTGCAATTGAAAATTTAAAAATCGATTTTCTCGAAAATGGGTGCTCCTTAGCAGAAACTGAAGCCGGTCCCTTAAGTTTCATCCCAAGAGCTACCAAATGCGATATACCTCGTTTCAATCGGCCACCTTTACCTGAATTACTTCCCATGTTAAAGTTTTGAAAGGTGGTTTCTCTATGAAGTTAGTAAGGAGTAGGCAATACTGAGTTTTATACTTGACTGTTTAGGTAATGGTCAAAAATTTGTTACTGCAGTGCGTTTTATAGTCACAAGCGCATGGACTTTATACACATTTTTTTGACATTTCGGTTTCAGCGAACAAAAATACCCCAAAAATACAACAGTCAGAGACAAATTTAGCAAATTTTCTCGCACCCTCCGCATTTCAGAGCTATCTCATCCAATTAGCAAGAAAATAGGTTCATTATCATTGTCAGGCCGTAATGACTGTCTGCAGATCTGCCAACCCGTTCTTGGGAGCGTTTTTCGAAAACGGATATGTGCGAGCCAAATTTTTATAGTTTTTTTATATACACTTTCATGATCGTTGTGAAGCCACCTGACTGTCCCTTGAAAAACAATTGTAGAGATTTTGCAAAATCCCTTTATAGTCCAGTAACAGTACGACACTGGTTGGGAAAGGGCATTAAGTTTTGTGTTCGCGTATAAATGCAAATGTTAGAACAACATCAACTGTGGATAACAATTGTTCAATATGCAAAATTAGGCGACCTTAAAAGCACACACAAATAGATAAGGGTTTACTGAAAGCAATCCAAACAATCGTAGTTTGAAAACTGCCGTGGGCGATTTGATTTCTTTTTAGTTTTCTTCTCTGATCCTTAATAAACTGGCTCTACAAACCCCTAAAAAAAAGCTCTGCATATCTGTTTTTGTGGATTGTACGTACAAATTAGTAGGATTTTAGGCGCTTGTACGTTCAGAAACCCCGCTCCCGGTCGGACGGTTTTTCGGTCTTTGACCTTACGTATTTGCGCTTTCGGCCGATCAATATGGCGACCTGCTGCTGCTTGCAAAGGCGGCCTGCGGCCGTAAGATTCGGCACCGCCACATGAAGCCCCGCGATTTGGTCATATAGGAGGGAACTTGATTTCTGAAAACTGAAGGTGCTAAATAAAAACGAATCTGATTCTCTGTTGAATATAAATTTTAAAAAATATTTTTCGTATTTCCGTAATCGAATGTGTGAACAGACAAAAACATTGGTCAAAAATTGTACTCGAACGTTGACTTTATTTAGTAGCTACTTTTATTCTCTGAGTCGCTGTTTTGAAATTTGGGGTCTAGCTTGAAACATGCAGTTCGGAAGCTTTCAACACACCTTTCAGTTTCATCATGTTTCCAAACGCCGCGCAGCAAGCAGTTTTCACTGCTTTTAGTATAGTCAAGTCTAGCTTTCGAAAAATTTTGATTCAGTCTTAAAAGTCTAACAACCTATATATTTTCAAGATTCACCATCAAATTCACAAGGATTCCCCCTCTGTCTTGTAAATCCCCGGAGGTCCCCAACATTTGTCTCCAATAATGTTTGCCCTTCAGGTAAACCCCTCAAATAACAGAGAAATCCCAGGTGTACGTGAAATCAACCTATAAGTTATCGAATTAAGGCCAACAATAGGGTGCCAGTCCGTGACGCAAATGACATCACTCGAAAACATTACCTGTTTCTGGAATAAAAGGGCTGTGTGGGTGCCTGCTATCAACAAAGGGTAATTGCCTCAGGCGAGCTGGCGTAGGATAAAAATAAATAAGAGCACGATACCACAGATCGAACAAGAAACATTTTGGTAAAATGCTAGGATGGAATAACCTCAGATTAGGATTCGTATTTGCTTTGGGTGTGGTGTGGACACTTTTTGTTTCCTCAGCGTTTGGTAGTGGTCTCTCTCTCTCTCTCTCTCTCTCTCTCTCTCTCTCTCTCTCGGTCTATCTGTCTATCTGTCTCTCTCTCTCTGTCTCTCTATCTCTCTCTCGGTCTATCTGTCTATCTGTCTCTCTCTGTCTCTCTATCTCTCTCTCGGTCTTTCTCTCTCTCGGTCTATCTGTCTATCTGTCTCTCTCTCTCTGTCTCTCTATCTCTCTCTCGGTCTCTCTCTCGGTCTATCTGTCTATCTATCTGTCTCTGTCTCTCTGTCTCTCTGTCTCTCTGTCTCTCTGTCTCTCTGTCTCTCTATTTCTCTGTCTCTCTGTCTCTCTGTCTCTCTGTCTCTCTGTCTCCCTGTCCCTCTGTCTCCCTGTCTCTCTGTCTCTCTGTCTATCTGTCTCTCTCTGTCTATGTCTATCTGTCTCTCTCTGTGTCTCTGTGTCTCTGTGTCTCTCTATCTCTCTGTCTCTCTGTCTCTCAATCTCTCTGTATCTCTGTATCTCTGTATCTCTATCTCTCTGTATCTCTGTATCTCTGTATCTCTATCTGTCTGTCTCTCTGTTTCTCTGTCTCTCTGTCTCTCTGTCTCTCTGTCTCTCTGTCTCTGTGTCTCTGTGTCTCTCTTTCTCTCTGTCTCTCTGTCTGTTCCTTCTTTTTTTTTTTTACAATTGTCCCTTGCTCTTTGTATCCCCTCAGGCGTTGATCTCATTTCTCTTACTTACGTCGGAGACAAAACAGCGCCCTTATTATTTACCTGTGCGGTTCAATTCCAGTAACTGCATTCAAATCCAAACGTCTGTAGACAAAAAGTGTAAAAACATAAGAACAAGCGGAGTGTTTACGTTCTCTGAATAAAACATCATTTCCTGGATTGTCGCGGGTCGAAATTAGAACAGATTTACGGAGTTAAATCGTTTACGAATTTATAACCAAAATATACTTCAAAACAAAAACAAATATGATGTTGACACACATGTGTTCTCAATCCAAAAATGACAAGGAACTAAAAATGTGTTAAAAACACAATTTTAATAAAAATCGAGTGTCTTGAGACATTTTTGTTTCAGATAAACACTGAAAAATAACAGATTATCAATATGAGCGAAACACGAAATCGAAAACGGGTTTTGGAGTCGTCGGGTTACAGTAGCCCACTGTGGATGTCGGTTCAACGTGATCCAATTGAAAAACTGGAAATTACAAAAAGTTGGATAAATTTAATATTTACAAGATTGTAATTGTGACTAAATCACAGTATCAATGTTTCCACTACGAAATTAGAAAAAGTTGGCAAAAATGATATTTTGTGATATTTTGATTTTGTGCCAATTACAATCTTGTTCACAGTAAGTTTTTCTAACTTTTTGTAATTGACAGATTTTTAAATTGATCACATTGAAGCGAGATTCAGTTTGACCGTTTTGACAGCGATATTCAGGGCTACAGTAACCGAAGGATGCCGAAAATAGCTTTAAATGTCTTTTTTTGTCATTTTTAATTTGTTTTTTCTAGTTGGCGTAAAGTAAAATCCTATGCCACAGTTGTCATTGGACCGGCTTGAGTGTTTTAAAATTTTCGTTTTAAAAACGCTCAGGTTTCACATACAAGTTTGATTTGAACATTCGGCAATCCCGTAGCTTAAACTTAAAAGACGCTTTCAAGACTTTTGCATTTTAAGGTAACGACAGTTAAGGTCACACAACATTACGTTTTTTAAACCTTTTCCAACTTTTCGTAGTGAAAACATTGATATTATTAATTTGAGTTAATTACAAACTTGTTTACAATAAGTTTATCTAATCTTTTACAATTGACAGTTTTTGAAATGGATAACGTTGAAGCGACATACAGTTTGACCATTTTGACAGCGATTGTCAGGGCTACAGTAACCCAATGAGGCCGAAGACAGCTTTAAATGTCTATGTTTGTCATATTTAATATGTTTTATCAGTTTTGCGTGAAGAAAAATCCTATTTCACAGTTGTCATTGAACCGGCTCGAATATTATAAAGTTTTATACACGTTCAGGTTTCACATACAAGTTTGGTTTGAATATTGGGCAATCCCCTAGCTTAAAATTGATTAATTTCGAATACGTAAATTGTTCTACTACTTAAAGGCTTCCCAATGTGTGAACTTGCGAAATAGGAGCAAGAACTGGAATTAAGCGCAGACCACGTGGGGTCCTTGGCCAAAACAACGATCGTATCAACGACCTGATTAAGTTGTTTGCGCACTTCTTATCGCATTGTGTGGGAAGATTTGTGGAACAAATCATTGTTTTTTCTGCGGTTGTTGTGGTGAGATTTTTTTGTTCTTTCAAAAGTTTGCCATTTTTTCATATAAAGTTGGTCAAATTTTCAATTTGAGGTTTATTTTGAGGGCTTAAAATCACCACGTGGCAAATGATTAAACGACTTGTTTGTTTGTTTGATTCCCGGTTCATTTCCAAAAGCAAATACACAACACTACAAAGCGACTGATATGTTCTGCAGCAGAGTCATAAAGCGAAAGAAACACAGAAGGACAGTCTCTCCCTATCATTGTCTTTTCGACACTGATCTACGCATCAGAGTGAATGTTTTTGTTTGTTTGTTGATTTTCTGTTTTTCTTTTCTTACTGTTTCTTGTAATCAAACAAACTTTTCTCCATTCTTAAATCTACGAAAAAAGAGAAAAAACAGTTCGCTTTTTCGGCGGAGGCGCACCAATTTTGCATTCTGCGAAAACCAAAAGCGAAGGCAAGATTGTTAAACAGCAAGCAGCCGAGAGGAGAACTTGAAAAATCTACTCCAGAGCTTGTTTGCTTTTTTTTAAAATTATTCTTAGATCTGTTTTTTTGATTGTTTAGTTTTTTATAGATCTTGGGTCCAAATTTGACAGCCTAATATACAAAAGCGTTCATGTTATTTCATTTTTTTTGATTGTTTTTGGGTCACAATGTGGAGCATTGAAATCGAAATACAGTTTGCTCTGATAGAATATTTCACGGCTTTATTATTATTATTTTTATTTATTGGCTATTTATGGGTCAACAATCAACATTTCATTAAAAATAATGAGCGAAAACCGATTTTTACACCTTTTATACAGGCATTTTATTTGTACAATTTAATGGGAACATATAATTACCGAACTTACAAAAAAGTTACAATAGTAACTCGTAGGAAGTAAATCTTAGATTTAAATGCTTGGGATTTCAAGTTCCCAAATCCTCAGCGGCAGGGCTGGCAAATTTGAGAGCCGTGCCGGGCCTGTTTCGGGAGGGGCTTGAGCCGGGCCCGTTTTTCAGGAAGCGGGCCGTCGTGGACCGAGCCTAAGTGAACAGAACGGGTCGGCCTGCACGGCCTTTTGCCAGCCCTCGGATTTCAGTTTATCATTTCAGATATTCAGGCTCAGCACCATAAAACATGCATTTTGGATACTTTGTTTTTACTTTCCACATTTTATATTTGCAAACGACAGTTAGCTTGATCAAATAAAGAATTTGCGCCAATTTTACACGCCGTTGGTTGGCTCTATAACCAAACTAAAAATCATCCAGGAATTTTACGAACGAAAATCAACATTTTGAACGTTTTGTTCAAAAGCTTATTTTCTGCGAAGTTAAAAAAATCCACTTTTATTATTCATAAGCTGAAAAGTCCGTATTTATCCATGCACAAAATTTTTGAAGAGACGTTTGACGTAACAAAAAATGTTTTTAAACTTTTCAATTTCAAATTCTTACGCTCACCTAAACATAATTCAATCCCTCATTGTAATCGGAGCTATTTTTGAAGATTTCTCAAAGGGTAACTTACCATTTTCCGAAACCTACGTGTTTCTTCTGTGTTGTATTCATTCAACTGTGAAATGTTTGTTTGCCCGTGTTCTGTGCTTAAGCCCATGTTTAAAAATACGTTTTACGTCAGCTCCGCTTGCTTCCTCATCTATGATTCAAATATTACGATTCTGGGTTTCAAATCAGCAGAAGCTGATTTCCCGGATGATCATCCTCTTTAGAAGGATCTACGCTTAAGATATAGCCCGGATCAGCTGCTGTATATAAATCAGCTCAGGATCATTTTGTTCATTTTTTCTCTTTGAAACGCCCCCATGCTTCTGAATTTTCTGAGGTCCCTCTCAGACTTCCGACGAATGCGTTCCTGGAGCGTTAAATAGCGTCAGGAGCACGTCATAGTCCCCGGAGATTCTGGTTCACTGCAGCTACCTATTTTGATTTGCAATTAGGCTTGCGTCAGTGGTTCTCAGTTTCCGTCTAATTCTAGGCTTCCGATCACTGTTATTAGGATGCAAAGTGAAAGAGAGGTGAAACATCGCAGTGAGCGCGGAGAAAGAACACAAGAACGTCGATAATGACCCCCTTATTTGGGAGGGGAAATTGCAGAAATGCATGGAAATGCCAAACATGTATCGTGTTTTGTTTAATTGCAAAATATTGCTATCTACAAAAAACATGAAGCTGTGAAACTTTGATATACGAAAGAATAATGACAAACTGGAGAAAATTTTGAAAACTCTGGTAAAAGCGGAAGTTGAAAGCCATGTAGTGCAGGAACGCCAGGGGCTATAGGTTGTTTCTATGCGCCTCCAATTGCAATACTGTCTCAACAGAAAAAAATAGGTCATCGCGCAACACATAGTAGATCCGGGATGTATATCGGTCACCAAACGAACATTTTTGGATAAAAAGCCGCTTTTTCTCAGCGTCTTCGCCAGTTGCAAACTATTTCCGCCTACGCATCGCGCGATCGCTGCATTAAAGGGGAAGGACCTCGTAAAATTGATTTTTCAAATCTTTGTAATACCAACTTCATTGAATAGATACCGTTGTCACGATTCTGAAACATACCCTTTTATATGTTTTGGACTGCAACCGGTGCAGGTGTACACGGCAGAGAAAGGCGAGAGAGTGCGGGAGAAAGGGAGACGCATAATTGCGCGCTATTCAAACGATATTTTGGCCTAGACTTCAAGAGCGCCTAATTTGGTTCATTTTGCTCCAAAAAGAAAAAATGGGATTTACCACAAGTCCAGAAAATATTTTTACGCGGTCCTTCCCCATTTAAGGCCATTTTTGGTCTGATGCCTATTTGGCGACAGATATAGCACTGTAATCAGAGAGGGCGCATCTTTTTTTCACTTCCTTAAATAGCTCTTACGTTTATCTAACTCGCTCAATCATTAAAACCGCTTCAAAATGATTGTTTTATCCTTAAAAAAATTGAAAATGCCCTTATAAAGCCAAAACTTGCTGTTTATTTTCGGAATTGGAGAGAATACTTATGGCACTATTCAAGAAACTATTTCTAGAGATTCAAGAACTGTATATTTTTACCTAATTACTATAAAAAATACAAAACCAAGAGATTACACCGCGTTTCCAGCGGAAAGTTTAAACACTGTGAAAACGAATTTGTTCAGTAACACAATGAGCCTGCAAAAAATAATGCTCTAAAATCTAAAGATTTGGAACAAATCAGCATAAAATAATTTCTACACTTTCGAAAACTTAAAAAAACTATTTTACAAGCATTGCAAACTCGCCTATATAACTCTTTCGCCTGCGTTTTCAAATTAAACTTGACACTATTTTTTTTTCTTGAAAAATAAATAAAATCACCATTTGCAAAATTTCTATTTTTTGGAAAATGCAGATGTCGCGATCTCTCGGTCACTCTGGCTATGATCCCACAAATTGAGTTTAAAAAGTTTAATATACAAATTCGTTTATTCCTGTTCAAGCATGAACATGGAAGTGGTTCAGTTGAACAATATACATTAAATCGAATTTCAGGTAAAACCATATGAAGAATTCTTTACAGAAAATGGCTACAGAACAGAATACGGTTGTTAAAGGGACAGTAAAGCGGGTTTTCCAACATTGGCTAAATTAGGAGAGAAAAATTCGCTGATCTGGAAAATATATATGACTATGGGTCGCAAGTTTACCATTTTCGTGAATATCCGCTCCAAATAGCTTTGGAAAAGATGAGGGTGCGAGACAATTGAGCATTTTTGATTCGCATAATTTCCGACCGTATCCGATCAAAAACGAAATGAAAACCCTCCTTACTGTCCCTTTAACGGAGTGATTGCCCAGCCCTTGTTAGCATTTGATTTGCACGCATATAAAAACGTTTCCAACGCTCCAAAAAAATTACCGAAATTTTCAATTTTCCGCATAATTCACTCACTATAGTTTCCGGTAAGGCGATTATGCTCGCGTTATGACCGACACCCAGAAAATTTTTTAAACCTTCCGGTTGAATGAATACCGTTTTTTCTAATTCTATTTAGTTTGAACAATTTTCCCTTCAAGAACTCGAATCAAATCATTTTTACTTTAAATGTCTTTCAGTCTCAACCCATTTGATTCGAAGAATGTTCAAGTTTTTCAATATTTCAAACATTTTTCCATTGGAAAAAACTTCCCTTTGAAAACAATGGATCCCTTTATTTTGCCCTTTTGAAAAAACTATGCAACAGCGTAAATGTCACCCCTCATAATTACCTAAATTGTTTTGCCCCCAAGTTGTTTTCCGCCCAAACTACAAAGAGTCTAGGCATTTGACGTCAAAGGGTTGATCTCAACAAATATTTTTAAACTTTGTCACTTTACGGTCAAAATTGTAGTATGGTCTCTTCAGCAGGAAACTGGAAACTAGAGAATTTATTCACGTTAGAGAAGTTTTAAAATTATAAGAAAATCGGGAAAGCTTTTCAAAAATGCATTATTACAATTCATAAAAACTCCGAAGTTTTCGACTATAGTCTTCGCCAATTTTACTTCTTGGCCGATTTGCAAATGTAACCCTGACGCAGTGTTGCGTACGTATCCTAAAACACAGGACTTTCGTACGCATATTCGCGTCTGGTGTCATTTGCACAGAGCTAAGAGCGAAATTGGGCGAAGTAACATTGGCGACGACTATAAATTCATTCTGATCAGCTGACGAGACTTTCCGTCTGATTGGAATCACTATATAAACTTCAATGTCATTCCTGGTTCTGAATCTGTTTGTTCTTTCTTATCACGGCGTTAAAATTCGCTTCTTGTCACGGTTCCTCTTTCTTTAGTATTCAAGAATCCTTTATCTCGATTGTTTGCCCCCCAAATTCTTCTCCAAGAAACACTTATCCGCAATTGTCCTTTTTGAAGCGAAAAATATCTAGATCAAGTGACGGTATTTTAGGACACCTGATTAAGGGATGAGAATCATTGCCGCTAAATTATAGGTTAGTCATATGTCATGTGAACACTTTCGGGTCAAAATAATATTTAGAAGCCTCATAATTGTATACTATTTTGTCTTTCTTGAAACCCTCGGTCAATACGGGAACAATCGCTAGTTTATGATGTTTCTGAAGATCAATGAGGAAAATAAAATGACGTGAAAATGAGAAGAAAACAGTGAGTGAGTGAGTGAGTGAGTGAGTGAGTGAGTGAGTGAGTGAGTGAGTGAGTGAGTGAGTGAGTGAGTGAGTGAGTGAGTGAGTGAGTGAGTGAGTGAGTGAGTGAGTGAGTGAGTGAGTGAGTGAGTGAGTGAGTGAGTGAGTGAGTGAGTGAGTGAGTGAGTGAGTGAGTGAGTGAGTGAGTGAGTGAGTGAGTGAGTGAGTGAGTGAGTGAGTGAGTGAGTGAGTGAGTGAGTGAGTGAGTGAGTGAGTGAGTGAGTGAGTGAGTGAGTGAGTGAGTGAGTGAGTGAGTGAGTGAGTGAGTGAGTGAGT
Source organism: Oscheius myriophilus (assembly GCA_964057215.1). NCBI lineage: Eukaryota > Metazoa > Nematoda > Chromadorea > Rhabditida > Rhabditidae > Oscheius > Oscheius myriophilus. Next base: position 19,156,560 of record OZ059905.1, read on the forward strand.
GAGTGAGTGAGTGAGTGAGTGAGTGAGTGAGTGAGTGAGTGAGTGAGTGAGTGAGTGAGTGAGTGAGTGAGTGAGTGAGTGAGTGAGTGAGTGAGTGAGTGAGTGAGTGAGTGAGTGAGTGAGTGAGTGAGTGAGTGAGTGAGTGAGTGAGTGAGTGAGTGAGTGAGTGAGTGAGTGAGTGAGTGAGTGAGTGAGTGAGTGAGTGAGTGAGTGAGTGAGTGAGTGAGTGAGTGAGTGAGTGAGTGAGTGAGTGAGTGAGTGAGTGAGTGAGTGAGTGAGTGAGTGAGTGAGTGAGTGAGTGAGTGAGTGAGTGAGTGAGTGAGTGAGTGAGTGAGTGAGTGAGTGAGTGAGTGAGTGAGTGAGTGAGTGAGTGAGTGAGTGAGTGAGTGAGTGAGTGAGTGAGTGAGTGAGTGAGTGAGTGAGTGAGTGAGTGAGTGAGTGAGTGAGTGAGTGAGTGAGTGAGTGAGTGAGTGAGTGAGTGAGTGAGTGAGTGAGTGAGTGAGTGAGTGAGTGAGTGAGTGAGTGAGTGAGTGAGTGAGTGAGTGAGTGAGTGAGTGAGTGAGTGAGTGAGTGAGTGAGTGAGTGAGTGAGTGAGTGAGTGAGTGAGTGAGTGAGTGAGTGAGTGAGTGAGTGAGTGAGTGAGTGAGTGAGTGAGTGAGTGAGTGAGTGAGTGAGTGAGTGAGTGAGTGAGTGAGTGAGTGAGTGAGTGAGTGAGTGAGTGAGTGAGTGAGTGAGTGAGTGAGTGAGTGAGTGAGTGAGTGAGTGAGTGAGTGAGTGAGTGAGTGAGTGAGTGAGTGAGTGAGTGAGTGAGTGAGTGAGTGAGTGAGTGAGTGAGTGAGTGAGTGAGTGAGTGAGTGAGTGAGTGAGTGAGTGAGTGAGTGAGTGAGTGAGTGAGTGAGTGAGTGAGTGAGTGAGTGAGTGAGTGAGTGAGTGAGTGAGTGAGTGAGTGAGTGAGTGAGTGAGTGAGTGAGTGAGTGAGTGAGTGAGTGAGTGAGTGAGTGAGTGAGTGAGTGAGTGAGTGAGTGAGTGAGTGAGTGAGTGAGTGAGTGAGTGAGTGAGTGAGTGAGTGAGTGAGTGAGTGAGTGAGTGAGTGAGTGAGTGAGTGAGTGAGTGAGTGAGTGAGTGAGTGAGTGAGTGAGTGAGTGAGTGAGTGAGTGAGTGAGTGAGTGAGTGAGTGAGTGAGTGAGTGAGTGAGTGAGTGAGTGAGTGAGTGAGTGAGTGAGTGAGTGAGTGAGTGAGTGAGTGAGTGAGTGAGTGAGTGAGTGAGTGAGTGAGTGAGTGAGTGAGTGAGTGAGTGAGTGAGTGAGTGAGTGAGTGAGTGAGTGAGTGAGTGAGTGAGTGAGTGAGTGAGTGAGTGAGTGAGTGAGTGAGTGAGTGAGTGAGTGAGTGAGTGAGTGAGTGAGTGAGTGAGTGAGTGAGTGAGTGAGTGAGTGAGTGAGTGAGTGAGTGAGTGAGTGAGTGAGTGAGTGAGTGAGTGAGTGAGTGAGTGAGTGAGTGAGTGAGTGAGTGAGTGAGTGAGTGAGTGAGTGAGTGAGTGAGTGAGTGAGTGAGTGAGTGAGTGAGTGAGTGAGTGAGTGAGTGAGTGAGTGAGTGAGTGAGTGAGTGAGTGAGTGAGTGAGTGAGTGAGTGAGTGAGTGAGTGAGTGAGTGAGTGAGTGAGTGAGTGAGTGAGTGAGTGAGTGAGTGAGTGAGTGAGTGAGTGAGTGAGTGAGTGAGTGAGTGAGTGAGTGAGTGAGTGAGTGAGTGAGTGAGTGAGTGAGTGAGTGAGTGAGTGAGTGAGTGAGTGAGTGAGTGAGTGAGTGAGTGAGTGAGTGAGTGAGTGAGTGAGTGAGTGAGTGAGTGAGTGAGTGAGTGAGTGAGTGAGTGAGTGAGTGAGTGAGTGAGTGAGTGAGTGAGTGAGTGAGTGAGTGAGTGAGTGAGTGAGTGAGTGAGTGAGTGAGTGAGTGAGTGAGTGAGTGAGTGAGTGAGTGAGTGAGTGAGTGAGTGAGTGAGTGAGTGAGTGAGTGAGTGAGTGAGTGAGTGAGTGAGTGAGTGAGTGAGTGAGTGAGTGAGTGAGTGAGTGAGTGAGTGAGTGAGTGAGTGAGTGAGTGAGTGAGTGAGTGAGTGAGTGAGTGAGTGAGTGAGTGAGTGAGTGAGTGAGTGAGTGAGTGAGTGAGTGAGTGAGTGAGTGAGTGAGTGAGTGAGTGAGTGAGTGAGTGAGTGAGTGAGTGAGTGAGTGAGTGAGTGAGTGAGTGAGTGAGTGAGTGAGTGAGTGAGTGAGTGAGTGAGTGAGTGAGTGAGTGAGTGAGTGAGTGAGTGAGTGAGTGAGTGAGTGAGTGAGTGAGTGAGTGAGTGAGTGAGTGAGTGAGTGAGTGAGTGAGTGAGTGAGTGAGTGAGTGAGTGAGTGAGTGAGTGAGTGAGTGAGTGAGTGAGTGAGTGAGTGAGTGAGTGAGTGAGTGAGTGAGTGAGTGAGTGAGTGAGTGAGTGAGTGAGTGAGTGAGTGAGTGAGTGAGTGAGTGAGTGAGTGAGTGAGTGAGTGAGTGAGTGAGTGAGTGAGTGAGTGAGTGAGTGAGTGAGTGAGTGAGTGAGTGAGTGAGTGAGTGAGTGAGTGAGTGAGTGAGTGAGTGAGTGAGTGAGTGAGTGAGTGAGTGAGTGAGTGAGTGAGTGAGTGAGTGAGTGAGTGAGTGAGTGAGTGAGTGAGTGAGTGAGTGAGTGAGTGAGTGAGTGAGTGAGTGAGTGAGTGAGTGAGTGAGTGAGTGAGTGAGTGAGTGAGTGAGTGAGTGAGTGAGTGAGTGAGTGAGTGAGTGAGTGAGTGAGTGAGTGAGTGAGTGAGTGAGTGAGTGAGTGAGTGAGTGAGTGAGTGAGTGAGTGAGTGAGTGAGTGAGTGAGTGAGTGAGTGAGTGAGTGAGTGAGTGAGTGAGTGAGTGAGTGAGTGAGTGAGTGAGTGAGTGAGTGAGTGAGTGAGTGAGTGAGTGAGTGAGTGAGTGAGTGAGTGAGTGAGTGAGTGAGTGAGTGAGTGAGTGAGTGAGTGAGTGAGTGAGTGAGTGAGTGAGTGAGTGAGTGAGTGAGTGAGTGAGTGAGTGAGTGAGTGAGTGAGTGAGTGAGTGAGTGAGTGAGTGAGTGAGTGAGTGAGTGAGTGAGTGAGTGAGTGAGTGAGTGAGTGAGTGAGTGAGTGAGTGAGTGAGTGAGTGAGTGAGTGAGTGAGTGAGTGAGTGAGTGAGTGAGTGAGTGAGTGAGTGAGTGAGTGAGTGAGTGAGTGAGTGAGTGAGTGAGTGAGTGAGTGAGTGAGTGAGTGAGTGAGTGAGTGAGTGAGTGAGTGAGTGAGTGAGTGAGTGAGTGAGTGAGTGAGTGAGTGAGTGAGTGAGTGAGTGAGTGAGTGAGTGAGTGAGTGAGTGAGTGAGTGAGTGAGTGAGTGAGTGAGTGAGTGAGTGAGTGAGTGAGTGAGTGAGTGAGTGAGTGAGTGAGTGAGTGAGTGAGTGAGTGAGTGAGTGAGTGAGTGAGTGAGTGAGTGAGTGAGTGAGTGAGTGAGTGAGTGAGTGAGTGAGTGAGTGAGTGAGTGAGTGAGTGAGTGAGTGAGTGAGTGAGTGAGTGAGTGAGTGAGTGAGTGAGTGAGTGAGTGAGTGAGTGAGTGAGTGAGTGAGTGAGTGAGTGAGTGAGTGAGTGAGTGAGTGAGTGAGTGAGTGAGTGAGTGAGTGAGTGAGTGAGTGAGTGAGTGAGTGAGTGAGTGAGTGAGTGAGTGAGTGAGTGAGTGAGTGAGTGAGTGAGTGAGTGAGTGAGTGAGTGAGTGAGTGAGTGAGTGAGTGAGTGAGTGAGTGAGTGAGTGAGTGAGTGAGTGAGTGAGTGAGTGAGTGAGTGAGTGAGTGAGTGAGTGAGTGAGTGAGTGAGTGAGTGAGTGAGTGAGTGAGTGAGTGAGTGAGTGAGTGAGTGAGTGAGTGAGTGAGTGAGTGAGTGAGTGAGTGAGTGAGTGAGTGAGTGAGTGAGTGAGTGAGTGAGTGAGTGAGTGAGTGAGTGAGTGAGTGAGTGAGTGAGTGAGTGAGTGAGTGAGTGAGTGAGTGAGTGAGTGAGTGAGTGAGTGAGTGAGTGAGTGAGTGAGTGAGTGAGTGAGTGAGTGAGTGAGTGAGTGAGTGAGTGAGTGAGTGAGTGAGTGAGTGAGTGAGTGAGTGAGTGAGTGAGTGAGTGAGTGAGTGAGTGAGTGAGTGAGTGAGTGAGTGAGTGAGTGAGTGAGTGAGTGAGTGAGTGAGTGAGTGAGTGAGTGAGTGAGTGAGTGAGTGAGTGAGTGAGTGAGTGAGTGAGTGAGTGAGTGAGTGAGTGAGTGAGTGAGTGAGTGAGTGAGTGAGTGAGTGAGTGAGTGAGTGAGTGAGTGAGTGAGTGAGTGAGTGAGTGAGTGAGTGAGTGAGTGAGTGAGTGAGTGAGTGAGTGAGTGAGTGAGTGAGTGAGTGAGTGAGTGAGTGAGTGAGTGAGTGAGTGAGTGAGTGAGTGAGTGAGTGAGTGAGTGAGTGAGTGAGTGAGTGAGTGAGTGAGTGAGTGAGTGAGTGAGTGAGTGAGTGAGTGAGTGAGTGAGTGAGTGAGTGAGTGAGTGAGTGAGTGAGTGAGTGAGTGAGTGAGTGAGTGAGTGAGTGAGTGAGTGAGTGAGTGAGTGAGTGAGTGAGTGAGTGAGTGAGTGAGTGAGTGAGTGAGTGAGTGAGTGAGTGAGTGAGTGAGTGAGTGAGTGAGTGAGTGAGTGAGTGAGTGAGTGAGTGAGTGAGTGAGTGAGTGAGTGAGTGAGTGAGTGAGTGAGTGAGTGAGTGAGTGAGTGAGTGAGTGAGTGAGTGAGTGAGTGAGTGAGTGAGTGAGTGAGTGAGTGAGTGAGTGAGTGAGTGAGTGAGTGAGTGAGTGAGTGAGTGAGTGAGTGAGTGAGTGAGTGAGTGAGTGAGTGAGTGAGTGAGTGAGTGAGTGAGTGAGTGAGTGAGTGAGTGAGTGAGTGAGTGAGTGAGTGAGTGAGTGAGTGAGTGAGTGAGTGAGTGAGTGAGTGAGTGAGTGAGTGAGTGAGTGAGTGAGTGAGTGAGTGAGTGAGTGAGTGAGTGAGTGAGTGAGTGAGTGAGTGAGTGAGTGAGTGAGTGAGTGAGTGAGTGAGTGAGTGAGTGAGTGAGTGAGTGAGTGAGTGAGTGAGTGAGTGAGTGAGTGAGTGAGTGAGTGAGTGAGTGAGTGAGTGAGTGAGTGAGTGAGTGAGTGAGTGAGTGAGTGAGTGAGTGAGTGAGTGAGTGAGTGAGTGAGTGAGTGAGTGAGTGAGTGAGTGAGTGAGTGAGTGAGTGAGTGAGTGAGTGAGTGAGTGAGTGAGTGAGTGAGTGAGTGAGTGAGTGAGTGAGTGAGTGAGTGAGTGAGTGAGTGAGTGAGTGAGTGAGTGAGTGAGTGAGTGAGTGAGTGAGTGAGTGAGTGAGTGAGTGAGTGAGTGAGTGAGTGAGTGAGTGAGTGAGTGAGTGAGTGAGTGAGTGAGTGAGTGAGTGAGTGAGTGAGTGAGTGAGTGAGTGAGTGAGTGAGTGAGTGAGTGAGTGAGTGAGTGAGTGAGTGAGTGAGTGAGTGAGTGAGTGAGTGAGTGAGTGAGTGAGTGAGTGAGTGAGTGAGTGAGTGAGTGAGTGAGTGAGTGAGTGAGTGAGTGAGTGAGTGAGTGAGTGAGTGAGTGAGTGAGTGAGTGAGTGAGTGAGTGAGTGAGTGAGTGAGTGAGTGAGTGAGTGAGTGAGTGAGTGAGTGAGTGAGTGAGTGAGTGAGTGAGTGAGTGAGTGAGTGAGTGAGTGAGTGAGTGAGTGAGTGAGTGAGTGAGTGAGTGAGTGAGTGAGTGAGTGAGTGAGTGAGTGAGTGAGTGAGTGAGTGAGTGAGTGAGTGAGTGAGTGAGTGAGTGAGTGAGTGAGTGAGTGAGTGAGTGAGTGAGTGAGTGAGTGAGTGAGTGAGTGAGTGAGTGAGTGAGTGAGTGAGTGAGTGAGTGAGTGAGTGAGTGAGTGAGTGAGTGAGTGAGTGAGTGAGTGAGTGAGTGAGTGAGTGAGTGAGTGAGTGAGTGAGTGAGTGAGTGAGTGAGTGAGTGAGTGAGTGAGTGAGTGAGTGAGTGAGTGAGTGAGTGAGTGAGTGAGTGAGTGAGTGAGTGAGTGAGTGAGTGAGTGAGTGAGTGAGTGAGTGAGTGAGTGAGTGAGTGAGTGAGTGAGTGAGTGAGTGAGTGAGTGAGTGAGTGAGTGAGTGAGTGAGTGAGTGAGTGAGTGAGTGAGTGAGTGAGTGAGTGAGTGAGTGAGTGAGTGAGTGAGTGAGTGAGTGAGTGAGTGAGTGAGTGAGTGAGTGAGTGAGTGAGTGAGTGAGTGAGTGAGTGAGTGAGTGAGTGAGTGAGTGAGTGAGTGAGTGAGTGAGTGAGTGAGTGAGTGAGTGAGTGAGTGAGTGAGTGAGTGAGTGAGTGAGTGAGTGAGTGAGTGAGTGAGTGAGTGAGTGAGTGAGTGAGTGAGTGAGTGAGTGAGTGAGTGAGTGAGTGAGTGAGTGAGTGAGTGAGTGAGTGAGTGAGTGAGTGAGTGAGTGAGTGAGTGAGTGAGTGAGTGAGTGAGTGAGTGAGTGAGTGAGTGAGTGAGTGAGTGAGTGAGTGAGTGAGTGAGTGAGTGAGTGAGTGAGTGAGTGAGTGAGTGAGTGAGTGAGTGAGTGAGTGAGTGAGTGAGAGTGAGTGAGTGGTGAGTGAGTGAGTGAGTGAGTGAGTGAGTGAGTGAGTGAGTGCGTGAGTGAGTGAGTGAGTGAGTGAGTGAGTGAGTGAGTGAGTGAGTGAGTGAGTGAGTGAGTGAGTGAGTGAGTGAGTGAGTGAGTGAGTGAGTGAGTGAGTGAGTGAGTGAGTGAGTGAGTGAGTGAGTGAGTGAGTGAGTGAGTGAGTGAGTGAGTGAGTGAGTGAGTGAGTGAGTGAGTGAGTGAGTGAGTGAGTGAGTGAGTGAGTGAGTGAGTGAGTGAAGTGAGTGAGTGAGTGAGTGAGTGAGTGAGTGAGTGAGTGAGTGAGTGAGTGAGTGAGTGAGTGAGTGAGTGAGTGAGTGAGTGAGTGAGTGAGTGAGTGAGTGAGTGAGTGAGTGAGTGAGTGAAGTGAGTGAGTGAGTGAGTGAGTGAGTGAGTGAGTGAGTGAGTGAGTGAGTGAGTGAGTGAGTGAGTGAGTGAGTGAGTGAGTGAGTGAGTGAGTGAGGTGAGTGAGTGAGTGAGTGAGTGAGTGAGTGAGTGAGTGAGTGAGTGAGTGAGTGAGTGAGTGAGTGAGTGAGTGAGTGAGTGAGTGAGTGAGTGAGTGAGTGAGTGAGTGAGTGAGTGAGTGAGTGAGTGAGTGAGTGAGTGAGTGAGTGAGTGAGTGAGTGAGTGAGTGAGTGAGTGAGTGAGTGAGTGAGTGAGTGAGGTGAGTGAGTGAGTGAGTGAGTGAGTGAGTGAGTGAGTGAGTGAGTGAGTGAGTGAGTGAGTGAGTGAGTGAGTGAGTGAGTGAGTGAGTGAGTGAGTGAGTGATGTGAGTGAGTGAGTGAGTGAGTGAGTGAGTGAGTGAGTGAGTGAGTGAGGTGAGTGAGTGAGTGAGTGAGTGAGTGAGTGAGTGAGTGAGTGAGTGAGTGAGGAGTGAGTGAGTGAGTGAGTGAGTGAGTGAGTGAGTGAGTGAGTGAGTGAGTGAGTGAGTGAGTGAGTGAGTGAGTGAGTGAGTGAGTGAGTGAGTGAGTGAGTGAGTGAGTGAGTGAGTGGAGTGAGTGAGTGAGTGAGTGAGTGAGTGAGTGAGTGAGTGAGTGAGTGAGTGAGTGAGTGAGTGAGTGAGTGAGTGAGTGAGTGAGTGAGTGAGTGAGTGAGTGAGTGAGTGAGTGAGTGAGTGAGTGAGTGAGTGAGTGAGTGAGTGAGTGAGTGAGTGAGTGAGTGAGTGAGTGAGTGAGTGAGTGAGTGAGTGAGTGAGTGAGTGAGTGAGTGAGTGAGTGAGTGAGTGAGTGAGTGAGTGAGTGAGTGAGTGAGTGAGGTGAGTGAGTGAGTGAGTGAGTGAGTGAGTGAGTGAGTGAGTGAGTGAGTGAGTGAGTGAGTGAGTGAGTGAGTGAGTGAGTGAGTGAGTGAGTGAGTGAGTGAGTGAGTGAGTGAGTGAGTGAGTGAGTGAGTGAGTGAGTGAGTGAGTGAGTGATGAGTGAGTGAGTGAGTGAGTGAGTGAGTGAGTGAGTGAGTGAGTGAGTGAGTGAGTGAGTGAGTGAGTGAGTGAGTGAGTGAGTGAGTGAGTGAGTGAGTGAGTGAGTGAGTGAGTGAGTGAGTGAGTGAGTGAGTGAGTGAGTGAGTGAGTGAGTGAGTGAGTGAGTGGTGAGTGAGTGAGTGAGTGAGTGAGTGAGTGAGTGAGTGAGTGAGTGAGTGAGTGAGTGAGTGAGTGAGTGAGTGAGTGAGTGAGTG